>CM055966.1:14212500-14610000 GCA_029531755.1 Holothuria leucospilota | reverse complement strand
AAAAAACCCCCAAAGTTTTAAAAGGAAACCCAAATTTTTTTTTCCCCCTTTTTGGGGAAAAAAAAACCTTTTTTCCCCCCAAAAATTTTTTTTTCTTTTTTTTTTAAAAAAAAATTTTTTCCAAATTTTTCCTTGGGAAAAAACCCCAAAAAAATTTTTTTTTTTAAAAAAAAAAAAGGGCCCCCCAAAAAATTTTTGGGGGGGGGGAAAAAAAAAAAAAAAATTTGGAAAAAAACCCCCCCCCCCCCCCCTTTTTTTTTTGGGGTTTTTTCATTTTGGGGAAGGCCCCCTTTTTCTTTTTTTAAAAAAGGGAAACCCCCCCTTTTTTTTTTTTTTAAAAAAACCCAAAATTTTTTTTTTTTTTTTCCTTTTTTTTTTAAAAAAAAAAAATTTTTTAAAAAAAAATTTTGGGGGGAAAAGGGGGGAAAATAAAAAAATTTTTTTTTTTTTTTTTTTTCCCCCGGGGGAAAATTTTTTTTTCTTTTTTTGGGGAAAAAAAAGAAAAAGGTTTTTTTTAAAAAAATTTAAAAGGCCAAAAGGAAAAAAAAATTTGGGTTTTTTTTTTTAAAAAACCCCCCCAAAAAAAAGTTTTTCCGGTTTTTTTAAAAGTTAAAAAAAAAAAAATTTTTTGAAAAAAAAAATTTTGGGGTTTGGGCCCCCTTTTTTTTTTTTGGGAAAAAAAAAAAAAAAAAAAATTTTTGGGGGAAAAATTTTTTGGTTTTAAAAAAAAAATTTTTTTTTTGGGGGGGGGCCCCAATTTTTAAAAAATTTTTTTTCAAAAAAAACAAAAAAAAATTTTTAAAAAATTTTTTTTTTTTAAAAAAAAAAGGGGGGAATTAAAAATTTTTTAAAATTTTTAAATTTTTAAAAAAATTTTTTTTTGGGGGAAAAAAAAAAAAAAAAAAAAAAAATAAGGGAATTTTTTAAAAAAAACCCTTTAAAAAATTAAATTTTTTTTCCCCCCTTTTTTTTTTAAAAAAGGGAAAAAGGGAAAAAAAAAAAAACCCCAAAAAAAAACCCCTTTTTTTTTTTTTTGGGGGGGGGTTTCCCCTTTTTTTTTTAAATTTTTTCCCCCACCCAAAAATTTTTTAAAAAAATTTTTTTTTTTTTTTTTCCCCAAAAACCTTTTAAACCCCCAAAAAAAAAAAAAAAGGGGGTTTTAAAAAAAAAAAATTTTTTTTGGGTTTTTAAAATTTTTTTTTTAAAAAAGGGTTTTTTTTTTTTCTTTTTTAAAAAAATTTTTTTTTAAAATTTTTTTTAAAAAATTTTTTAAAAAATTTTTTTGGGGATTTTCCTTTATTTTTTTTTTAAAAATTTTTAAAAAATCTTTTTTTTTTTGGGAAAAAGGGAAAAAAACCCAAAGGGAAAAAAAAGAATTTTAAATTTTTTTAAAAAAAAATTTTTCCCAAAAAAAAATTTTTTTTTTTTAAAAAAAAAAAATTTTGGGGAAAAATTTTTTGGGGGAAAAAAAATTTTTTTTAAATTTTTTTTTTTTTTCCCAAAAAAAATTTTTCCTTTTTAAAAAAAAATTTTTTTGGTTTTTCATTAAATTTTAAAAAATTTTAAAAAAATTTTTTTTTAAAAAAATTTTTTCCCGGGGTTTTTTTGGGCCCCCAAAAATTTAAAAAAAAAATTTGGGGGGAAAAAATTTTGGGGGGGGAAAAAAAAATTTTAAAAAAAAAAAGGGAAAAAAAAAATTTTTTTTTTTTATTTCCCCCCAAAAAAAAGGGGGGAAAAAAAAAAACCCCCCTTTTTTTTTTTCCCCCAAAAAAATTTTTTTTTAAAATTTTTAAAAAAAAAAAAAAATTTTTTTCCCCCAAAAAAAAAAACCCCCCTTTTTTTAAAGGGGGGTTTTGGGAAAAAAAAAAACCCCCCCAAAATTTTTTTTTTTTTCGTTTTTGGTTTTCCCCCTTTTTTGGGCCCAAATTTTCCCCCCCAAAAAATTATTTTTCCCCCAAAAAAAAAAAAAATTTTTTTTTTTTTTTGGGGGATTTAAAAGGGGGTTTTTTTTTTGGGGGTTAAATTTTTTTTGGGGGGAAAAAAAAATTTTTAAAATTTTTTAAATTTAAAAAAATCCCAAAAAAAAAAAAAATTTTTTTTTAAAAAAAAAATTTTGGGGTTTTTGGGGAAAAAAAAAACCCCCCGAAATTTTTGAAAAAATTTAACCAAAAAAACCCCTTTTTTTTTTTCCCGGGGGGTTTTGGGGGAAAAAAAAAAAATTTTTTTTTTTTTAGTTTTAAAAAAAAAAAAAAAAAACCCCCCCAAAAAAAAGGGGGGGAGGGAAAAAAAAAGGAAAGGAAAAGGGGGGGTTTTGAAAGGGGAAAGGGGAAAAAAAGGGAAAAAAAAAAAAATTCCCCGGACGGGAAAAGGGTTTTATTTAAAAAAACCCAAAGGGGAAAAAAAAAAAACCCCCGGGGAAACCCCCAAAAAAAAATTTTTGGGGCCCCCGGGGGGGTTTTTTTTTTTTTTTTTTTTTTTTTTTTTTTAAAAAGGTAAAAAGACGGGGTTTTTTGGGCCCCTTTTCTTATTTCCCCCCTTCCCTTTTTTCCCCTATAGTTTTGGGGGGGCCCCCCCCCGGGTTTTTTTGGGGGGAAAATTTTTTAAAAAAAAAAGGGAAAAAAAATTTTTTCCTTTTAAAAAAATTTTTTTTAAAAAATTTTTTAAAAAATTTTTAAAAAATTTTTTAAAAATTTAAAATTTTTTTTTACTTTTTAAAAAAAACCCCCATGGGGGTTTTTTTTTTTTTGGGCCCCCGGGGAAAACCTTCTTTTTTTCCCCCCCAAAAAACCCCAAAAAAATTTTTTTTTTTTTTTAAAAAAAATTTTTTAAAAATTTCCCTTTTTTTTTTTTAAAATTTTTTTAATTTTTTGGGCCTTTCCCCTTTTTTTTTTTGAAAAAAAATTTTGGGGTTTTTTTCCCCCAAAAAAAAATTTTTTAAAAAAATTTTTTTTCCAAATTTTGGGGGGGGGCCCGGAACCCCCTTTTTTTAAAAAAGCAATTGGTTTAAAAGGGCCCCAAATTTTTTAAAAAAATTTTTGGGAAAAAAAGGGTTTTTGGAAAAAAATGGGAAAAAAATTTAAAAAAATTTTTTTTAAAAAACCACTTCCAAAAACCCCCGGGGGGAATTTAAAAAAAATTTTAAATTTTAAAATTTTAAAAATTTTAAAATTAAACCCTTTGGGGGTTAAAAATTGGAAATTTTAAAAAAAAAAAAATTTTAAAAGTGAAAAAAAAAAATTTTTTTTTTTTTTTTTTTCCCCAAAAAGGGGGAAAAAAAAAAAATAAAATTTTTAAAATTTTTTGGGGGGGGGGAAAAAAACCCCCATTATCTTCATTCATTCTTCTTACCCACCCACCTTCTTCCTATTCATTCTTTTCATTCATTCATTCATTCATTTCGGATATGGCAACATTATTGCCGCCTAGTAAGGTTCGCAAGTCACCTCGCTCTGTCATATTTCATCTATTAGATTTATCCCAGAATCCGTAGCTCAGCCCTTTTGAAAGTTTTCAAATTTATTTCACGTTTTTTTTTTAGGTCTTCTTTTTTTCGATGAGGCGAAAATCTTGGCTTGAAAACAACCAAAAGTGACCGATAAAACATCTCGGTGAGCACCCCCCCAGAAAAGCCGCCCCCCTTGATGTCCACTGAGACTCAGGGAGGAAAATCCTCTTTCATCTCTTTAGACCTCTTTCAAAGGGTTTACGGACAACTCGGCCCCTGAGACCACTCGATTCGGACACCTTGGCCTCTGAGACAGCTCGGCACCTGGGACAACTCGGGTTCTTGTGGGATAATAATTCCATTTTACAAATTTTTCTTTGTGAAGTTTCGTTTGATCGGTAAACCTTGGATCATAACCATTTAGCTATTTTCTAGCTACGTGTGGGCATTTTTCTGTGGGCTCCAGGTCTGAGCATCGCCTACCTAAGCTTAGTCCTGTTTTGATTTCATAGAGCAACAACTGCCTTTTGGGGAAAAAAAGGGGGAATGGGGGAAACTAAAATAATTTATTCACTAACATTGAACCTATTAAACAATCTCTTCAAACTTTCTCGTTCTTGTTTTTACAGTAAACATAGCTTTCTAAGCCCTATGCCAACTGGCTTGTTCAAGTTTTTCAAACGTGATCAGTGATCACCAAACTGTCACACTTTTCCAAATCGTTAACCCTTTAACTGCCACCTTTATTGGTCTTCAAGTTACTGATTAGTGCATTGTACTTTTCCACGAAACATTCATTAACCTAGTCATGGCACTTTACACTGCACACTTAAGCAACAATTTTCATTCTTTTCCATAAAATGCTATTTAGGACGAGATGTTCGAGTGCCGATGTGTCTCCGGTACCGAATTGTCTTGGAGATGACATGTCTCAGGGACAGAGGTGTCCGAGCTGAGTTTTTTCCAGAGGGCCAACTTGTAAGGACAAAAAGTTTTTTCTTTCAAATAGATATGAAAAGGCTGGAAAAAGATCTCTCACGCATCTATGATGATCTCAAATCATTAGAGAACAACTCTAATGTAGCTATTGAGTTCCTGACTAAAAGAGCTGATGAAGTTGAAAATTGAGAGTAGCGAAACTCGTAAAAGATTAAGGCTTTGGACGAGGAACTATCGAAATTTTAAAAAGATGATTCTAAGTAAGCTGCCAAATTTAACGTGCAAAAGAGTTTTTTGAGGAGGAATAATATTAGAATTGGTGGTTTCCTGCCACGGAACACTAAAAATGTGAAGAAATTGTTGCAACCGTATGGAGGAAAGTTGGGGCTCCGAATGGCAAATAGAGTGGACCACGAAAATTGTAAATTAACACCAACTATACTCAGACATATCCTAGTAAAACTATCTTTAAATCAGGATAAGTTTATTGTCGTAAAGCATTAACCTGGTGCCCTACAAGATGAGTCTTACGTCATAACAGACAATCTTACCAAAGCAGACCTGCTGGTAAAGGGAAAAATGGCTCCACAAGTAGCCCAGCTCTATGGTGAAGGAACTAAGCGAAGGTTTTCAGCGGGTAAATGGAGCAACTCATCGGGGAAAGCCCTACTAAGCCGTCATGCCTCATCCCTCATCCTAACTACACTTTCCCCGGAGCAGGGTAAAACATCAATTTCTTTTGGGGAAATGACGTCATCGGCGGTGATTTTTCTGATTTTTAAGCCGCTTACCTGGCTGACCTCCAACTAACCCAGCAGACGTACGTGTCTGGAGGGCGGGCAGCTTGCCAAGGCAGGCACGTGCAGCCGCGCGAGACTTCCCATTGCAGCGACGGAATTTTCGGGCAGCTACGCCAGTTTCGAGCTCCGCGTGAGCTAGGAAAGACGTGCGAGAGCGGAGCTCTCGCCGGCTGTACCGTGTCCTGTTAAGGACATGTTGCTGAGTGCACCCATAGCCACAGGATCGCTCACACACCGCGGGTGCACCCATACTCACCCTCGCTTCCTTAGCGGTACGCGGGAAATGTACCGGTAAGGAATTCGCCACATTTCCCCATTAGCCTGGCTGACCTCCAACTAACCCAGCAGACGTACGTGTCTGGAGGGCGGGCAGCTTGCCAAGGCAGGCACGTGCAGCCGCGCGAGACTTCCCATTGCAGCGACGGAATTTTCGGGCAGCTACGCCAGTTTCGAGCTCCGCGTGAGCTAGGAAAGACGTGCGAGAGCGGAGCTCTCGCCGGCTGTACCGTGTCCTGTTAAGGACATGTTGCTGAGTGCACCCATAGCCACAGGATCGCTCACACACCGCGGGTGCACCCATAGCCACAGGATCGCTCACACACCGCGGGTGCACCCATACTCACCCTCGCTTCCTTAGCGGTACGCGGGAAATGTACCGGTAAGGAATTCGCCAGATTTCCCCATTAGCCTGGCTGACCTCCAACTAACCCAGCAGACGTACGTGTCTGGAGGGCGGGCAGCTTGCCAAGGCAGGCACGTGCAGCCGCGCGAGACTTCCCATTGCAGCGACGGAATTTTCGGGCAGCTACGCCAGTTTCGAGCTCCGCGTGAGCTAGGAAAGACGTGCGAGAGCGGAGCTCTCGCCGGCTGTACCGTGTCCTGTTAAGGACATGTTGCTGAGTGCATACATACATACATACATACATACATAAATATATCATCAGGTTTTTCACTTTGGGGGAGGGTTCGGACCCACTCGAACTCCTAATCAGGTAATCCACCCTTCTACTCACACCCTAAATGCATTAATTTGAAAGCGTAAGTAACATTCTTTAAAGTAACTTCTTTAGGTGCTAAATTTATGCTTTAAATCGTTCTTTAAAATAATACCACTCAAGGTTCTGAAACTTTTGAAGTGAATATTGTCTGCTTGAAAACTATCACTGTCACTTTCCAAACTGCAATCCAATCGACAAGCATTTTAGAGATAATCTGTATTTCGTTTGCAAAAGAAATATTGACACTGTAGACCATTCCACATCATTACTTTTGCGATGCAAAACGAGTTATTCCAGAAGGCCAAACTTTGAAAAAATTATATCTTACAAATGGGTAAAATATTACAATAATTCCAATAAATTTTTATCAGTGGATTGAATTTACCCTACTTCTGTTGAATATTGAACCAAAATGAGCTGTCTTGAGCTGTATTGACGCATATCACTAGACCCGTAAAAAACCTTTCTGCTTATTGTAATAATATGTAACAAGAAACTGGAGAGGAGTTCGAAGTAAAGTATGAGTTACATGGTGTATTTTCACGGCCCAGGAAAAATCCCCGTTGACACCTGTTGAAATGCCAACAGATTAGAATTGGTATTAAAACAGGTATGACCAGGAAATTTTCCATTTATCTGTTGGAGTCAACAGAGTCAACGGGTGTGAATAGGTAACTCGTATGAAATAAACAGGTTGATGTTGGTACTGGTGGTACCTGTTCAACAGGTTTCGACAGGCGTTTTTCCCTGGGATAGGATTTACAGCTTTGTGGTCCCTACAGCAAGCTCCTAATTCTTAGTAATTTATCTTCGTGGCTGACCAGCTAACAAAGTAAGTGTATGCATGCAGAGAGAAATACGTTACCTTGTCCCTGTATACATAGAATGCGAGAATCTGCATGTATCCGGAAATCTTTCAGCTGATGGGTTGTCGATGTACCGTCTACTGAAGATATTACTGTCAAAATATCTAAATTTTGTAGTTTAAGAAAATTTTCATAGACAGTGACTTATGTACCAAGTTGACTGTGTTCTCATTTTCCATTACTGAGGTCAAAACTTTACAAATTTACACGACATTCACTCGAAAGAATTTTCCAACCTTTTAACTATATCATTTGGTTTGGATTATCTGTATGAACCTTTACTTACCAGGCTGGCCCCCTCACACAGGAATTATTAATCCTGCTCCAAATTCTTATGCAGAGCACCCAGCGAATAAGCTACAGGTCTTTGTCAAGTCTTTGGTATGACCAGGGAGGTGACCTCCTTGTTATGGCCATAGAAAATGAACTAAAGGAGAACGCTGAAAGAGTATCGTATCCTTTGTGTTTGGCCAGTGAAGCAATGAAATTGTATGGCAAAAAGCCAAATAATTTGTGTACCTCCATACGCACGGTGTTCATTCGAAAATGTCATTTTATCCGTTTTTGAAGTATAAGGAGTAATTTTAACAATAAAGATAAGTTGCAGTGCCTTAAGTATTCATTTAACTTCTGACATTGATAACAAAGGGCAAACTTAATGACGGAATGTTTTATAAGCGCCATTCTTTGCTTGATGTACAGACATCTACACAAGTGGCTTCACTTCAGATGGTGGGACATCATTTTTTCCCTTACCTCAGTTTCTGTGCCTATGAGTATGACTTGAAGTCAAGTCATACCAAACACTTGAAAATGAGATGCTCTTGCCACTGGGCCATCCAGTCGGTTTATTTCAATGGTTGTATGACATATAACAGTCCTTAAAGCAAGGTCAACACAGTTTGTGCAATCAAAATCGAATTGTCTAAGGACTAGAACGCTTAGTATGCATGACGTATACAACATAGAATCACTGAGGCTCAAGATGGTGAACTTTCGGTAATAGATCCCAACAAATTTTCACTTGCAGCAAAGTGCTGGCAGTATAGCCAATGTTTCAGATGACAAAAAAGGGGTTGGTAAATTCCAGCCGATACATTCGGTGCCCTTTAATTAAAAAATATTGTAAAGTCAATTCTTTTAAACTCTATAGTCATCTAGTCTGATATGAAGGCTTCCTAGCTTTTTCGGGGGTCTAGGAGTTGCAGCCCCCCCCCCCTCCGGATTTCGTTGGTCAGGAAATTTTCTCCGGTAATAAAGTTTTTCCTTCTGTTAAACGGCCAACCTACCCAAACTAAAAGGTAGTGTAAGCCTATTAATAGTTTACTTGTATGCAAATCAGAACACTAACACCACCAACGGCGTTCCTTGCTGGAATGCTCAAAACTGTAAAGGGCAAATTTTGCTCCTCCCCGACAGTTCTAACACTCTCAACTAAGTTACTTCTAGCCCTCACACGCAACTGTCTTATGCCCCTCCTTGTGCAGATTAACCTAGTTCATTGCTTAAAACCACATCTTGCTGAGCATGCAAGGCCCTAATGTGTAATCAGAACACTCTCAGTGCATACTGTGTAAAATTAGGTAATCTGTATCTTTTGCAATTTCTGACTCTGATGTCAATCAAAGAGCAACCACCAATTGGGAATTTTGTTTTCCCCAACCCACAAATGCATTTGAGGTAATGAGTTTCTGTCTTTAAGTATTTAATTGTTTTGGCTCAACTGTTTGGACCAGGGAACATCCTTCCAATATCTTATCCCTGAGTATTCATTTTTACATCTACAGGAGTTTGGAAATGGTACAACGTGTCACTTAATTATGCCAATTGGCATCGAAATCAACGGACAACGCGGGGGCAAATAAAAACTGTGGAGAGCTAGGCTTTGGGTGGAGTGGTGAAAATGCATTATGGGGTGATGCCTCGTGCACACAGAAGAAGACATTTATTTGTGAAAGTGGATTTGGAAACGATCTTTAACTAATTATTTTGTTCAACTATGCAGAATTTGCTTGACTTCATCGAACCTTTTGAGCAATATACAATTTATCATGGACATACGGAAGAGCAATATGAATGTATGTACCATACTGATACCCCTCATTCTGACAATCACCAAGTTTATGGTACTTCCATGGGCATCCAGATGGCTCTCTCGTTGGCAACTCTGATCCAGGGGTATGAATATTAAGAAAATAATTTCGTCTGGACAGAATTTAAAACCAGAAACTTGGTTACGCTTCATGGACGATATTCTTATGATCTGACCTACGAGAAAATCGTCTGAAAATTTTCATTGAAAACATCATATTGATTCACCTTACCATCAAATTCACGTCAGACTATTCTATATTGTACTAAAGTGTTCACGTCTTAGACACCACTTTGACCATAAAATTGGTTTACTTAAGCTCTGACTCATTTATCCAACCCACGGACAAGGAAGGATCCTACGAACCGAGGTGTTGCCATCTCCACCCTGTACAAACCATTTCACATAGTACTGGGTACTCTCCCGGTCTACCGCAAACTCGCAAAATTCATTTTAAAATATTTGTCAACCCTTCCAAATACGTTTCGCTTAAAGTTGTCTTAAAATGAAGGTTATTTTAAGGAGCGTTGTGAGTGGATATTTGGTATCAGATCACAACTTATTCTTCACCATCTTATCCATCTAAGAAATATCAACACTGATCTTGCCATAAGCTCTTTGATTAAATCTATAGTGGTGTTCATGTGATGTAGGCAAAAGGTTTTCAAACAAGTTGACGCCTGAGATCTAACACCGGACTATAGTTTTTTCCTGTTTTTGGATTGAAAACTTACGATATTTTAATTGCACTCCCACTGTGATTACGTAGAGCCGTTTTTTCTTAACTTTTCTGCTCAACTGACAAAGCATGTGATCATTAATTCACCATAGAGCTTAGTCTTGAATATAAAAATGTCATACCGTTCTCAGTAACTGCAGTGATCTCTAAGGAATATTAGATGCAATACTTTAATAACACGTAGTGCGTGCTTTGCTACAAAGTGCACAAGAAAACAACCATGACTGAATCCATGAAAAGCTCATTATATAAACATCCACTTAAAAGCTGTATAGGCAAACTTTATGAATATTTTTGAAGCATAATCAATATTAATTTGCCAATATATTAAGGTTCTTCCAGTAATACAGGACATGGGCAGTGCTAAAACCAGCAGCATTACTTGCATTTACATGTTCAGAATCATCTTTTAAACTTTAAGTCTTCAGTTGTTTGGTTGTCAAGCTGGAATCCATCACAGAAAAAGCTGGAAAAATCCTTTTTCCATATGCAAAGTTTATTATGGCTTCAAAGAAGAAACGAGTAATTGTGGTTTTGACACTGATGGCATTTGGCGAGCTCATCAATGGTTAAACAGCATATTATACTTTGCTATTAATCTGTAAATTATTTCAGAATCTTAGTGCAAGTCGTAACATACACCATGCATATACGATAAGCAAAACTGGGATAAGTATGTGCACTTTAATAAGTGTGCAGACATTAATCACGACATTTTTGTTGTAAAAATACAACATATTCAGTTTAGTCGGATGCAGTTGTAAATTAATCTTTAATCATCCTTCAAACCATTGGTATGTGGGTGAGATTTCGTAGTTCGTTTGCCTTTGAGATGTACAAAACTTACCTTTGCCAGCTGCCAAGGGATAATAATGACAGCAACGGATAAATATACAAGTGTAATGGGCTTCTTTGCTGATCAGGCTGCCAGGAAGACTAACGTGCCTACTTTTGTGTATGTTTGTCTCCATAGACCCTTTTCCAAATAGCGATTGCAAAGGATTGTGGGACAGTCTCGGTATGCGTCGCTTTTGTCAATGGTGTTTTACTGTGGCAAAAACGGAATCACACCAAAACTCTATCCCACAGTCCTGTGTAGTTTCCATTTGGAAAAGTGTCTATGTACAGTATGTGTGTGCGAGTACTTTTTGTCGACAATTGCCATTAAATTAATCACACTCTAAAAACGGTTCAAATTTGAACCGACCGGGGTCGGATGGGCAACTATAACCAAAATCTGTTCAGATATTTGACTAGATTTGGTTCAAAGTTAGCCAACTCGGTTCAATTTTAAACCAAATCTAGTCAAATATTGGAACAGATTTCGGTTAGTTGCCCCTCCGACCCCGGTTGGTTTAAATTTGAACCGATTGGTTTTTTGAGTGCGGTCAGCCCAGAAAACTTGGAACTAGGTATGTTGATGAAGTGGAATTAAATTCATTTACATTTTGTTAATGTGAAAGATCACAAAATAAAGTGCGATCTGTATTATTAAAATATGGGAAGGACTATAAATATAAAAACCCTTTCTTGCAATAGCTTCCCCAGAAATACAACCAAATTTAAAACGATAAACACTCAGAATGATTTTACATGTGCACATAATTGTTGCATACAAACAATCATTTTATGTTTTCATAAAACAATAGTGTTAGTGAGTTTGATAGCAAGGTAAGGGCTTTGCTTGAAGATAATAATAATCTAGAAATTCTACACAGGGTTGGTGCTAGCAAGAGGCCGGGGAATACCCCGTCAAGGAAGGCTAGGCAACCCGCACCCCTGTCGGCAAAATTTCCGGTTGCATCGGTAAGCCTTAATACCTACGATAAAATATGTAATCCCCACGACAGTCAGTGGCCCCGACGATCTGCTCGATATTTGCTCTTAGGAAGGGCAGATTCTCAAAAAAACCCTAAATTTTCCATTTTTTCAATAAAAACCAAAATTTTTCATATTTTCTTCAATAAAAATAAAAAATACAATTTTTTTGCAATAAAAATCCCATTTTTTAACGTTTGTTAATAGAAACCCCACACTTTTCGGCAGACGAAGCGTGCCCAAAAAATTTGCCTTCAACATTCTTTCTGCAACCTGTCCCTTGTCTGGACTTTCAAAACCACAAAAATGTATACCAGGGACTTTTCCAATTTTCCCGGGTCTCCGAATCCTCTTCCCTGAAAGCACGTTGGGTGCTTTTATGTGAAGGTCTTTCCTCCTCAGTGGGGTACCAACAAGGTAGGTTGTCTTATCATCTATTGCTATTGGACATCTAAGTTAGAATTATTATTTCAAACTCCAATGCCACCTTCAATAACCCCCTTCGTCCCAACTGACCATCCCACTTTATCATTAAATCCAAGATCCGATATGGACTCACATAAAAAATGATCAAATTGTAATTTTAGCCTGTTTAGTGCCTTTCCATGCCATTTAAGTTAAATGCTTTGCTTAAATGCTTAATTTTAATGGCCACAATTTTGTAAATATTCCAGAGCTTTCGGATTCCCGCACAGGTGTTGATTTTTGAACTCAGTAGGGCCTTACGGTGGGACAGTTTCCCACCCACGCTTGGAGCTAGCCTTTCGCCTTTTTCGGTGCCTCTTCTTCTTCGGCGCAGATCATTCCTTTAAAGTGGCATGTCCCGTGGTGGAACGTTGTATCAGTATATCCTCACTGCACATTCATGAAGCCGACGGAAACATTTCATCTTCAAGCTGTACAAATGGATTAAAAGCAACGTTGTTGTTGCTTGGTGTTGTTGTTCAACCCCAACTGTCACCCGTTAATTAAATTCCTAACACATTTATAAATCAATTAAGTTCTTAATCCTTGATCTTACAGTTTTTAACCATTTTCCACGCAATCCCTTGAACTTTTTGATATTTTCTGACGAAACTTTGCTTCCTTGTAAAGCACGACTGTTATTCTAGTTCACTCATTAGAAATGTTGATGATGAGGTGGAAATAGATACACCGTTTATAATGACCTCAACAGGTACAGACCGTCTCTAGAATAAAGAGATTTGGCATTCTTTACAGCGATACCACCGATTTCTCAGTGAAGATATTGTGAGGCTATGCATACTTAGAAATCCTTTATAAGTGAAGTTCACACTTTTCTAGATACTTCTTGCTAACAAACCTCATGGTGAAGTCTGGTCGTAATATTATTAATAAAAATTGACAGAAAATGAAATACACAAATGTGCAATCAAAGAAACAGTTTAGTTCAAACTTAGGAATTATACGGCTGAGACGGCAGTATGGCCATGGAGCAATTAGAATGGTTGTGCTAGAGTTAAAAGCACTAGCGTAACTAAAGGGGGCCAGGGGGCGGTCGCCCCTCCACTTGGCTTCCTGGGATGGTATGTCGGTACATTTGCTGATCTTGTCGGTACATCCGCCCGGTGTGAACGACGACTAGTCTCTCCCGGCCGACGGTTTACCAGTCTTTGCTCTCAAGAGGACAATTTCTCTAATAAGAACCAAAAATTTTCGGCGCGCTACGCGCGCTCTAGGGTCACTCCAGTTTCTTCAATAGTTCCTTTCCACATAGCTAGATAGCATAAGTCCTATCACCCTTACCAAGTAACATGTATGCAGAGCACACAGGATATGTAGAGGTCGTAAATTTCATCCGATATCGCAAAGCTATTTGCCGTTCTCTCGTGTGTGTCATGCGGTAGGGTTAGTTGGTGAGCGACTAACGGAGCAAAGTTTGGCTATTCCATCGGACAGTCCAGGTGCTTTCGACAGAATGTATGTTATCCCCGATACGGTCTACAAGTGCACAAGTCGGCTCTTGAAGTAAAAAGTGATCTTGTGCAAAATATGCCCTACAATGGCATGAGGTAGGGACCTTCAAATCTATTCTCACCACCCCCTCGGTAAAGGAGCTGACGGAACTTGGGGTGGCTGCATGGCCGGGCTTCCTGTCGGGAAAATTATGTCGCCACATATGGTCAATTTATTTGTATTGGCTTTCCAGAAAGGGTCATTTCTGAGATAAAACCCAAAATTTTCGGCACGCTTTATCCACTGGTCCTCAGTTCTGTTACTTATAGCTAAATATAGTAGGCTACAAACCCTTTCAATCTTTTCAAGTAACTTCTTAAGTAGAATACATAGAATTATATAAATGTGGGGAATTTCATCTCATTTCGCTAGACTTAGTTAATGTTCTCTTGTCTGCTTGTATCTATCTTGCGGTGACTGTCTTGTTAGTGACTCGAAGAGGGAAGTAAAATGTAAGTTGTGCC
The DNA here is from genome assembly GCA_029531755.1 of Holothuria leucospilota. Taxonomy (NCBI): domain Eukaryota; kingdom Metazoa; phylum Echinodermata; class Holothuroidea; order Aspidochirotida; family Holothuriidae; genus Holothuria; species Holothuria leucospilota. The sequence continues at coordinate 14,595,862 of CM055966.1, read as the reverse complement.
CGATAGGGCCCAACTGCCAGGACAATTAACTGATATGTAAGCTGTTAAATAAGCAAAGATTCTTTTTAGTGTATTTGCCCACCCAAATAATTAGGCGTGCTTCGCCCGCTTTTTCACAGCTTACAGTCCGGCAAAAACATTAAATAGCCGCGGAAATATTTACCTCTAGTATATACAAAGTTTATGCAAAATATGCCCCTTAATGACATGGTATAGTACACATGTTTTCTTCAAATTCTCCCTCACAAACCTCTCGACGGGGTCGGAGCTGTCCGAGGCTTCGGGTCTCTGGCCCTCCCGTCGGACAAATTCTGGCGCCACCCCTGGGTGGATGGGGGTCACGGGTGAGAAGGTGACTTGTTAAGTGATAACCCTTTGGCACTTAGTGTCGGCACATGCCGTATAAATCCCGCTAAAAATGTTACATTGACGACACCAAAATACTGGACTTTCGTGGGGTGCGATGGTATGTCACAATCTAATGCCAAGGCTATCTCCATCGCCGAACATGTAAATTATCTATCTTTCACACAAGCTGTATCGGATGTCATGATTTTTGGACAACGAAACGTCCAGCCTTGAGGCAATTGATGTAATAGAGAAAGGGAGAGAGGTTTTTAGTAGTTTTAGCGAGACAAATACCTCATGTACATTGATTATATGCTGTCGGTACATTTATCTTATTTTCATCCCTCCCCCCCCCCCCCCATTTCAAGCACCCAAGTTACGCTACTAATCACTTATCTTCTTCATTCCCGTCAAAACTGATTACTGGTAATGGAGCTATGAACGTAAGAATACTGAGGAAACTTGCAATGCCATAAATTCTTATTTTGTAGAAATTGGACCAAAGCTAGCTGGTGGTATACCAGCAAAACGATTACATCCAATATCTTAAGTGTCATAATCCTACCTTCTTTTTTATGGACCCTACCCTAAGGAGGGAGTTCTACTCCTAACCATAAAGCTTAGAAAATCCAGTGCTGACCATGACGCAATCGATCCAAAAACTGTAACATTTGTTGCCAGACTTACTACTAAACCTTTATGTCATATTACTAATATTTCTTAACTCTTTTCTTTACTCGTTCTAATACGGTGAGACATCTTGTTATGGACATTAGTACACCACATACGCACAGTGAGGTCGGTCAGACCCTCAGAGAATTGATAAACTGTACTGGCTTAGGATGATTAACAGTCCCCTCGATAAGACTGCCAGGGATATCATTCCAATCCCCAGTTGTGTTTGGGATAAAACTGTATTTAAAGCAATTAGTCCTAGTAGAGGGGGGCGGTAGTGCAAAGCATTCACGTTACGAGTAATAAGAGTGGGTTAACAAAGACCAGACAGAGGGATATTAGCTTGACCGTGGATACCTTTGACGAAGATTTGAAGCCTGCAACGCCTGCGGCGATCGATAAAGTGCTGAGACCAAGATCTTTCAAAAGGGTAGTCACCGAACCAACTTCACGGGAGTACTTCTTGGCAATGAACCGAACAGATCTCCAATGTACTCCCTCTAGTTTATCTTGACGTGACGCCTGATATGGATCCCAAACGGAGCAAGCATACTCCAACAAAGGCCTAAGCAAACCTTTATTTAGGCTGCCAATTTAACTTCCTTGGAACAAAAAGAAAGGTTCCTACGTAACAAGCCGAGGACCTTGTTTCCTTTATTACAAACAGACTGCATGTGATTTCCCCAATTGAGATTCTTGGTGATTAACACCCCCAAGTACTTAATAGAGTCCCCCTGGTCAGATTAACTCCGTTGAGGGTATACTTAAAAATTCTGGGAATATGTTTCCTAGTAACAGACATAACATTACACTTTGCCGGATAAAATCTCATGCCCCAGGTTTTGGCCCATTGGCCCATGCAAGTAATTTCTCTCTGCAGCTCGCTGCAGTCACTGTGATCTTCAATGACCCTATAACAAACACAATCATCAGCGAATAACCTAACTTAAGAAGAAGCAGCTTCGACAATATCGTTTATATATGACAGAAAGAGTACTGGTCTGAGAACAGACCCCTGAGGAACACCAGAAAGAACCGGAGCGGGAGCAGATTTTGTACCATTTACTACAACAGATTGTGAGCGATCAGAAACAAAGTTATCTACCCAATTAATGATTTGTCTAGGAACCCCTAAAGAATATAAATTCGTCTTGAGGAGTTCATGAGGAGTAGTATCGAAGGCCTTCTCAAAGTCTAAAATAAAGACATCGACCTATTTATTTTTATCCAAGGCCGAAGCCCAATCGTCAATAACAGACACCAACTGAGTATCACAACTGTGATTCTTTCTGAAAGCATTCTGCTTTATGGAAATGATTTTATTCTCTTCATAGTGATCCATCAGATTTGAGCAAATGATATGCTCCAACAATTTACAGCAAATACAAGTCAGAGACACAGGGCGATAGTTGGATGGGAGAGAGCTATCATTTTTCTTGAAAACTGGACAAACATTTGCCCTTTTCTAGTCCCTGGGAATATGACCGATGGTAATTGATTGCTGAAAAAGGTGACTAATCATTGGTGCTAGATCAGTCGCAAGCTCCCTAAGGACCCATGGGTGTATGTTGTCAGGACCCATGGCTTTGCTAACCGTTAGGTTTTTCAGCAACTTTTCAACCCCGAAGGTGGAGATAGAAATATCACTCATTTTACTACAAGTAGGTCTCTGGAGAGGTACAGAATCGACGGGCTCTCTTGCGAAAACACTACTGAACTGACAATTAAGGGCCTCGGCCTTATCCCTAACACTATTAGCAATTTTACCATCCAATGTCTGTAAAGGGGGAATACTATGTTTATCCTTCCTCTGACCATTAATGTACTTCCAGAAGGGTTTGGAATCATTAGTAATGTCGTTTATCATGAGGTTGATGTAATTCTTATGCAAATTAAACACCTCCTTCTTGATATTAGCACGAAGGTCAACCCATTTGTTGTAAATATGGGCTTTGCTAGTTTTCTTATACAGGGCATAGCGTTTGTTCCTTCTCTTAATCATCCTACAGATACTAACATTAACCCAGGGAAGGGATTTCCTAGTTCTCGAGAGTTTGGAAGGGATGTTTTTCTCTACAGTTCTCTTTAGAAAAGATCTAATGAGGAGCCAGTTTTCTTCAACTGTGCGGTTATCTTGTTTGCCATTTAGGTAACCAGTGGCAAAATTTCTGGTTCATAGTATCATAGTATCATAATTTCCTTTGGAATACTGTTTAATTACTCTACGGGGTTGTTTAGGTCGGGGGGGGGGCATATCATCTTACATAAGGCAGCGTCATGATCACTAAATGAGTCAAAATGACAGACTTCAGAATACGAAATGGGGATGTTGGTAATAACTAGATCAAGAGTATTGTTTCCCCTAGTGCCAATTTTACAAGTTGATCAGCTGCGTAATCGACAACAATATCAACAAGAAGTTGACCGTTACTATTGGTGAGACATGTCTTACTTTCCTCATTCATTCTGGTCTCCCAATCAATACGCCTAAAGTTAAAATCGCCTGGGACATGAAACGAGACATTTTTATTTCTACGTTTCACCATGATATTGTACAATTGCTCACGAAGAAGAGAAATGTGATCAATGTGAGCATCAGGGTCGCTATACCAGGAAGCAACATAATGCTGACTCCCCTTTATGGAAAACTCAGCCCAAACTGACTCAGACCCATTTAAAAGGAATCTTGCACCAGATGGGGTCAGATAATTTTTATAAGGAGCATAGTACCACCACATCCTAAAGTTTTCTAAAAATGGTGTAATCCAGACAGTCTGGAATGAGCTCTTTATCGGTAACCGAATTATCAATTTTTGTTTCCTGTTACGCAACAATATCTGGTTCAACTGAATAAAGAAGAGCTGGAGTTCAAGTCTTTTCCCTCTTAGGCCATTGATGTTAATAGACATAAGACATAGCTCCTTCCTGCAAGGTGCCTTCATCTGATTTTTTGACTGCTGTAAGGAATCGTTTTCAATACACTGAACAGGGTCAAGGGTCTTAAAACTATAACTTAATCTGATATTATTGCCTGCTTGGGACATACAAGAATTTACATTTCCGGCTGTATTCCTGCTCTCACACTTTGGACAAATCCATATACAATTTGTTGCCTTAACAATTTCATAATGGGGGGGGGGGGCAGGGACTTGGGAACATCTGTTGTTAGGCCATAATTTACACATGTCACATTCAATAGCAGGATCAGAGTCAAGGACTTCCTCAGAACATAAACCACATGGTGCTGAACACACATTACAAAACCACTTTTTATTAGGGTTGGAACATTGGAGTTTCCTCTAAGTTTCACAACTAACGTTGGCACACCGGATATGGACCCACTTTTCACAGCCATCACACTGTATGGCTTTGTCATACCTTTGACAAGCTTTTGGCAGGAGCCACAATAACAACCAACTAAGCGGTAGAGTTTCAACTTCTTTAAAAATTGCCGGCGTCTCTCCTGTCTTTAAAAATTGGTGAAAACCAGTGTATCACGAACCATGAACTATAGACCAATATCAGTCCTTCCTTAGTTCTTTAAAAGAGAATAGTTTTCAACCGTCTTCACAATTTTCTTTATAAACACAAGCTCTTATTTGATCATCATTTTGGTTTTTTACCTAGTAGGTTTACGAATCATGCCATAATCAAGCTTTTAGAAAATATTATTGATTGTTTTGAAAGTAAAAAGCTTGCTTGTGGTGTTTTTCTCGCTTTCTAAAGCTTTTGACACACTGGATCACAGTATACTTCTTAATAAACTCTTACACTATGGTATCCGTTGCGCGCCTTTTACCTGCTTCAAAAATTATCCAAAACAAGCGTATAAAATACGTTTTCACCTCCTGTAATAAGGTAAAGGCTTCTCTGAAATATATTTACACTAGTGTTCATCAGGGTCAATCCTTAGACCCATTCTCTTTATTATTTATACTAATGATTTACCCAGTTGTTCATCTAATGTTTCGTTCACCTCATACGCTGACGACATAAGTCTCTTGTACAGTGGGAAAGACTGAGCACCATTATTAGAGGCGTGTTAATAATGAGATATCTAAATTACTATGTAGTTCCATTTTAATAAGCTTCATCTTAACGTTAAGAAAACCAGTGGAATTATTATTTTACCCTCATCAAAAGGCTATTGATACTAAAAGTCATGAAATTAATATTCAGAGCTTCTTTATTTCGTTTAAGTCTCATACTAAGTTTTTAGGAATAATCCTGGGTAGTAGTTTATCTTGGATTGTCCACATTGACTATATTTCCCCCAAAGTGTAAGGCATAGGTGTTATCCCGCATTAAACTGTTAGACATTTCGTCTCTAGGGAAGCCCTTGCCTCTATTTACACTACGTTAATTCTTCCGTGCTGTTCGTATGGTGTGCTTGCCTGGGGATTCGCTTCCAATAATAACATCAGTCGTATACACATTCTACCAAAAACGTGCTTTAAGAATTATAGTTGGTTCTGCTACCTATTTCCCTTCTATTGCGTTATTTCACCGTTCAAAAAAATCCAACAATCTTTGATATTACGGTGTATCAGGCAGCAAAGTTTATGTTTCAATACGATAAATGTGAAGTCTCAAATATATTTCATTACTTCATTATGTTATCCCCAAGTCATAGTTATGCTACTAGACACAAGTCTGATTTGATATCCAAGTATTATCGCTTACAATGTAGCCAGCGTTTCATTAAATACAAAGGTCCCAAATCCACTCCCTGTACATATGAAGGTCACTCGTGCTTTTGGATTATTCAAACATTAACTTAAACTATTCATACTGTCTAAATATAACTAATGTAACACTTCTTGTTTATTACGTCATTCATATCTGAAATGTTATTTTAGCGTAATTATGTATTGTTATTGTAATGTTCAAGAGGGGCCCATAGATAGGCTCCCCCAAGCTTCTTTGGATACCCCCTAGCTATACATTTTAGTCTTTAAGTTCCGCATTTTTACCTTGTTTCAGCACATTTGTATCGTTCAAGTAAATACTGATGAAGTATTCTTTTGACTGACTGACAATTGATATGTAAATCTGTTATGTATATGTAATTTGATGCTTGAATTGTTATGGTTAAAGTTCAAGAAAACAAAACAAAAACGGAAACAAATACTTATAGGGGACTGGAGAAACGACCCTATGGATGGTGTGATACAAGGTCCTGGTTATAATCCAACTACATTGCAGAAGTGCCTCCTCTATATCTTTCGTCAGTTTTCCATCATATTTTAAATATTACAATCCTTTCGGGCAGATTCCCGGGGGGACACCTTTCTCTTATCCAACCTAGTAATTTTGATGAAGCATACATCCCACTTACCCCTCGCCTATCGCCACTTGAAACAGCATTAGGGATAGTGTGTCACACTATCTCTAAGCGGAGCGCTTACAGCCGTTATCCCGTAATGAACAATATAATTTTTGCCAGAATATCCGTCTGGTATTAGGAGACGGCACTATCCACGGCTTGTGCGTAAGGTGCGTGTTAATTTTGAGGTTTTATGTTTTAGGGATTTAGCCTTCATCCCAAACTGTGGATGATTCGGCAAAAGGCGCGGAATATCGAGGAAAATTTGGCCATATAAGACGTCATTGAGAGTGTACATTAATTTTAAATTCACGATAGTTGTGAAATTTTAGTCAGGGGTTGGAGGTGGTGTTTCAGTTCTTCTGACGCCTGGAATCCCCTAGATCCGACCTTGTAATAAGTATGACATGTTAGTCCTACCTCACATAACATGCAACGTTTCGAACATATGGTATATACCAGTTACCAGAATCTTCGTTCCTGAATTTACAATAAAACCAGTTACCACGATCAATATGTTACTAGGTAAAATACCTGCCTTTTTTCATGAACAATTTCGGTGTAACTAAACAATGAATACAAGATTCAATCCTATTCGGCCTTGCATAATCTTACACGTGCACCATTCATTACCAAATGTCCTCAGATCATGCATTATGTCATGTCATATTGGTTAGCCCGTCTGCGTATTAGAAGAGTTGACTGGCTGGGAAATCACAAACTCACATACGTCATTTACATTATTCTGAAGAGAAATTACTTTGGGGTGTAGGCCGAAGGGCTACGCCCCAAAGACCCACCTTTTCCAGCTACAGCTGCTTGTTTCCTTTACATCCCTCCTGTTATTCTGTTAGTTTTGTAACTGTACACGCGTGTGAAAGTGCAATCTGCTATTATGCCTGTGAATTTTACTGACCGGACAGTTCAACTAAATAAATCATTTTGAGGAGAGTGATAAGTGTGATACGGAACAATGAAAGTGGATATAAGACAAAAATGAAACGGTAACTATCCTGTATAGCATACATCGTTATCTGGTTATATGTAAAAAGGTTTCTTATTAAAGAGAAGCTTAAAACGTTTGGTAGGTTCTGCGCGCAGTATGACATGCATCCTTGTTTACAGTTGAAGGTTTGCAAGGATATACTCACATGTTCGTTCAGGTTTTGACATTTTCGTCTAAATTCAATGACAACCATGGAAGACACATCCGGGAACACTTTGTGATGTTCAAAAAGAAAAAAAAAACCTTTTAAATAAAAAAGAGCCAAATTGAAATTAAAGTAAGATACCGGGTAGACTATTCTTGACCTTCGTATTATGCTTGCCTCCTCAAGAATAAAAGTGGTGCCCGCGGACCTATCTTGATTAAGAAAAATAGTGACTAAAAACACGGTCATTTATTTGCCAGGTTCGTGATTGCAGGCAACTACATAAAATATACCACTATAGAGTATGTAGAGTTCCATGAGCAAATGTATCTAATTGTATGCGTATAAACCTCCAATAAAAAAAGAAAATTACGTAAACTTATGACGATACGGACTGTACGTATCATACAAACGTGATGAGTTCGACAAAGTGAGCTATGGAAACAATAACAGGCTCGACTGTTTCTTCAAATCACAAGTTAATTAATAAGTTCTTGAAAAGTTGTCATTATCACAGTAATTGCTTCATGTGCAAGAACATTAAAGGCCCTAATTCTATAGGAAGATGTACTGATGTAAGAGGGCGAATAATTAGAGATTAATGACGAAATTTTACTTACCATAGCTCAATGGCTAATTGTAACGAGAATGAGAAGCCCTTCAATGACAAGGCATACCGGACCCGACACCCCTTTTTTTCTATCCAACATGTATAACCACTAGTTTTACGACACCATCTCACTTCTGTTCAATGTCACGTCCAACTTCAGTTTGAAATCCCTCCCACTTCTCCCCGTCCCCCAATCGTAGTGCACGATGAAAGGTATTGGAGACGCTAATTCTCTAAGCCCCATCTAACTGCTTTAAAGGGGCATAGGCTCTTAAATCGAAAAAATATCTTTTATTCTTAGAATTTTCCAGTTTCCTTCTACTACAACAGTAAATTCGTGGCTAAGGCAATTCCTCGCCAGGAGTTACCGTTCATTTGCCTATGGGAAGACATTTTATAATGGGGAGGAAAGTGTTTGTCCTCATATTTTCCCTAAAATAAGTGACAAACAATAATGACATGAATCTTGTCCTGAAGAAAAACATTTTTCCTCTGAAATTAATTTTATGATAAAAAGGTGGAATCGGCTGGGGCTGCCGACCTAACAATGTCACCTCATAGTACGCCTATATTTCCATTCCATGTAATGGCAAGCACGTGAATGACATGCACAAGCCATGTGCATTTGACTGAAAGACTTGCTTTACTAATTTCCATTCATTTTCCTTAAAACAAGGTACCATGATGAAACAAGATCCATGCTTTATGCTAAATAATTACCTTTTGATGAACGATGGTATAAAACTTATGAAGTTCGTACAAACTCGAACTCACAAGTTATTGCTTCTGACTTGATTGCGTTGGCAAGGAAAGATCAATCTTGTTGCCATTCGATAAAGGTCTATGTGCGCTTTTACTTCCACTCTCAAGATTTATTTGTTTTTACAAGCAAACAATTTAGATCTTTCTTCCAACAGTCCAATGTTCAGTAGACAAGAGCGCTGAACAAACGTAAATTAAATGCCTTGCACGTAGTCATGAAAAGGAATGAATACACCCTTGTGGCAAATTAAATTGTTTGATTTATCTAATTGTTCAGATGGATCGATAATGGGCATCATAAAGTGGAGTGTTTTTGACGTTTTACATATTCGGGTGTTCGTTGCTTGATTAAAATCGATGTCACGTCACATCGATGCAAAGGAAAGTGACAGAAGTGCTGCTCTCAGCCAGTTCGTTTGAAAAACTTTTCTTTTCAGGCTTATAGGCTAATATCTTAATATTAGATTTGGAAATGTAAGGTTAAGCTTTATCTAAATGTTAAAGTAGCAGCGACAGCCAAACAGGGATTAGTCAGTGGTAGACGTGTCATAGGGAGGCGTCGTTCCTATGAAGGAGTGACAAAAGTGGCTGTTTTACCTCCACGTTGAACCATGGAGAAGTCCAAGCTGGAAAGTGGTTTCCTTGTGATAGGAATACTAATCTCCCCGTTTGTTTTCACAGGTAAATATTTGTTTTACGGTTTAAATTGTAAGCAATACTAAAATGTCTTGTTGCATAACAGGCCCGCTGAAGTTATTTTACATTGGACCGGCCATGGCACTATCCCCAAAGCACTAAATAACGTATGGAACAATGAACATATGAACATACAGTACAAAGTAATCACCTCAAAGAGTCAACACATATTTGGTAATGATTCAGGTTTTCATGGTTTGTGTTGCCTCGGTGTGGACTAGAGAACTGCTCTTTGCAAGATCCGTCATGGAGAACCTTCCAAACACTGTGAGCATAGGGCTGTCAACTTTTAGTGAATGCTGAGAGTGGGATTAACGCTGGGAGACTACTGACGGGGAGTGCGAAGATCGGTTCGCGCGGAGCAAAATATACCCTACAATGCAGGAAATGACATTTCCCGTGCCTCGTTACTGCATGCCCAGAATTGCCAGTTTTCAGGTGTTTCATGTCCTGGAAAATTTTAAGGAAACATTTTGTTCACATTATAAATAGTCCTACAAAAAATTGGAAATTCCCTACCGGTATGTATTACTTTATATTAATTGCACTACTGTTAGCTTACTGCAGACTATGATCAGTTGGACGGAACTCAGGTAGTATGATAGCTGGCGTTTTACCGACACCTGAAACATCGTTTGCGTTGTAAGTGGAATTTTTTACACCATTCTAGACGTGCGTGAGAAACTGATGCTTCATAGTGAGAGCGTGCATGCATTGCGCAGAAATGTGTGACTCTCACGCTTAATGAGTGAGAGTTGACAGCCCTGCTCTGAGCCTTTGTTCCAAACCACTGACGAATTCTTTTGCAACGTCCACTAAAGTCTGCAACTTGTCCGTCATTTCTTTGTGGACATGCAGAAGCATGATGTGGTGAATTCACCACGTCTTTTTTCTACACTACAGAGTAGCAGACAAAATGTTGAACTATCTGTGTTGCAGAAAAAAGACGCGGTGATTCACCACTCACCAAGACCTCAATCGAACGCGGCATTAGCTAATAGACCTTATGCATTGGCATCACTGAACTATATGCTAGGAAGGATCATTCCACAATAAGGTTTTGAAGCCACCATGGAGGGTCACGTGATGTAGGTTAGCTTACTCAAGTCGCCACCGCCGTAGAAACGCGTACCTAGAAGTGAAAACGCTTAGGCAATGATGTACATGCTAACGCGCCGTAGTCGGCCTTAGCGTCTCTTCAGCCTCTTGGACGCTAATTTGCCGGCTACCACGCGTTAGCATGCACACCATTGCGCCGATAAAGTTGCCTTGGCAACTTCCTGAAAAGGCATACATCACAGTAGCCGTATAACATACAGAGCACCAAACGCTTACCGTGTAGGAAGCTTTGAGGCACATCATTGGTCAAGATGCATGCGTGCATGTGAGCGCGTGTTACTTTCCTTTCGTGCGCCATTTTTGTCAAGAGGACGCGTTCTACAGATTATCTGTGCACAGGTATGGGCAGTCAGTAACAAGCGCGCCTACTGTGTACTGTTCAGTGACGGTGCTATAGCGAATGTTACGCAGTCATCGCGTCTCGACGCACCATACGAAATGCGGTCACACGCGCTGTCCCTCAAACAGGCAGGACCACTCCTAAACACAAGGAAAGTTTGTAAAAAAAAAACAATCTTTTGATCACACAATCATAAATCATAGTGTACAGATGTCCTACTAAGTAATTACAACAAAAGCACTAGCGATGTAATGAGTAACAAAGGATTGCTTTAGCGTGTACATCAATGATTCTGCGTTACATTATTTTCACTTGTAGCTGCGCGTTTCTAGAGCAATGGAATCGACTTGAGTAAGCTAACCTACATCATGTGACCCTCCAGGTCGGCTTCAGTTCCGTCGCGTATTCTGCATTGACTTGCGTCCTCCAGTTATATAGCTCTGTGATTGGCATCACACTGACGTCATTTTGGGTGAAAACAATGCAGCACACGTGCACGAACGACGTGGTTTTCGCCACACGTGTAGTAGACCTACGCGCGTATACGATTGGTTGACAAATCAGCTGCCTGCATTTATTGGTGTAACTTGCAATGATACGCGCTTTTCCTCCATTTTCCTCCAAACGAGGGAGCACTTTCTCCTTTGTGACATCATATGCATAAGGTCCATACACGCGTACCGGTAGTGGGGTCGGTCTAATAATAGACCTTATGCATATGATGTCACAAAGCTAAGAGTATTTATTGACTAGAGACCAAGGTCTAATACATGCCCTGTACAAAATTTCGGCCAATTTGAAAGCAAGAGTTACGTCCAAAATGGTTCAGTCTCCGACAGTCAGTCGTTGCGCTGGGCGCATCTAGTGGGCAAAACATGGCGACAACATTTTGGTGCTTTTCGTAACTTAAGAAGAGGTATATTCTCCCTCGCAATTTCCGAAGAGTGAAGGAACAGCAGTACTTTTGTTGCTGTAGGAACACTATTTTACCTTTAGTTCGATTATGAAAGAGTTGGCGCTACAAATCAGTGGTATGTCGCCTATATCTGAGATTTATTTTCAACTTTCAGAGCCGCAAAGCGAAGGTAAAAGATACTAAGTTGCCTACTGAGCCGCCTCGCTTACGCATAGACTGTGCAATCATTAACATTCACCATCGACTGTCTACGTTTGAAACATTACTTACGTATACAGCGCTAATGTAACAAATCGTTACCTTAGCAACAGGATTCACTACGATAACGAATGAAAGCTTTAGTCGTGTAACGTAGATAATATACACTGGAATGGATAATAGGCACTTACCTTTGCGTGACTCCTTGAACTACAAATCCTAGGCTAAATATCTAAAACGCCAAACGTACAGTACAGAAGTTCACACACTGTAGACAAGTAAAACTGCTTGCAAGATCAAACTATAAGCAGAGCATATTTGAACGCGAACGCAACTATTGCTATAACTTCTATGTAGACTATAAGTGGAAAAACAGAGCGCGTCCGTGAGCGCGTACTTTGGCTTTCATAGAAACGCGTATTTTTGTTTTGTTAAGGACGCGCGAGTGTGCACGCACAAACGTTATCCTGCTACAGCGCGTCGACGCGCTACACATGACAGGCTATGTAAAGCGCGTCGACGCGCTGCATATAACTGGCGATGTACAGCGCGTCGACGCGCTGTAGATAACCTGATAAAGTTTTTGCGCGCACTAAAGCGCTGTATTTCAAAAGCGCCCTTTATTTCTGTATGATTATAAGACGCGATACGGCGTATGTTGAGGTTAATTCTGTGCACAGCATACGCAGGCAAGCCCTATAAATAGCACGAGTGTTATAGAGAAAGTACACGTAAGGAAGAAACGACTGGTTGGTCGAGACACTGCAAAGTCGTACCTTCTGTGGCCTCAGTGGTCGGACGTTCCGCCATTTTGACCATGGACTCTAGTCAATAAATACTCTTAGGTCACAATGGAGAAAGTGCTAACTCCTTTGGAGGAAAATGGCGGAAAAGCGCGTATCATTGCAAGTTACAACAATAAATGCAGACAGCTGATTCGTCAACCAATCGCATACGTGCGTAGTTCTACTACACGTGTCGCGCACGTATGCTTCATTGTTTGCACCCAGAGAAATCCTAAGCTTTAGCTGGAAGGAGCGTGTCAATGCAAAGACGCGCGTTAAACCGTGCGCTGCTGGAGGGTCACGTGCCGCGGGGATGTAGTTGTATATGGGAGCTGTAATATTTTTATTCACCCAGATTCTGCTTATGCGTACGGAGCGTTGTTTTTCCTTGGCGTACGTGGGAACGTTGTGGATGCTATTGCAAATGAATGCTGGCCAAGCCTGACGGCAGAACTAGAGTCAAGTAGTTTGGGATTTTACAAAAGCTTTCTCTCTGCTAACTTCCAACTTTACTTACCTAAAGCTTATGAAGAAGTGCGCGGCCGAAACAGTTTGTTCACAAAACTGCAGAGACCATACAGCAAAATTTGTTTTTGTTACTGTACATAAAATGGTGAGGATGAAGGTCAAAAGGGGAGGTTTATCAATCACTATGACCTACTAACGACGGAGGTTGCTTACGGTACATCCGCATGAGGTAGGCCTGGACCCCTTCCCGCGCACAAAATGGTCTATGACTGGGCGAAAATTTCCTTCATTTGGACAAACTTAAAAAGGCCTATAAAGAACTTTTGTAACGGTCTATAGGACACATGATAAAATCACTATGACTGAGCTTTACAATATTGTGTTACGGTTTGAGGGCATGTTCTGCATCTTGCAATAAAGATGAAAGCTGTTTGCCTAGTATTCAAAGCAACGGTGGCGTATAGCTACGGGGGGGGGGGGGGCTTGGGGCGCCCCTATGAAACTGGATGAAAAATTAATTTTCCAAAATCAACTAAAGTAACTGGTTAGTAGGTGTGGAAAGGTTTCTGAATTTACACTAGGATATGTTTCTGTTTGAGGAAGTTTCTCGAGTACCCCCGCCTTGATAGATGTTTTCCCTGGTAAAGTGAAAAACATTCTTTGCCGATTTTTATATTAGCTTTGATAATGCAAATGTCTGACTGAGTGACCATTTCCTCTAATTATGCAAGTGCTCAACCCCATGGCTTTGTTAACATTCTGAAGCCGAAACTATTGGCCATATTCAGTTATAACGCTAATGACTTTAAGTGATTTGTTTGACATTTTCTTATGACTGAGTTTATACACCAACACCCCCGGAAAAAAATCTGCATAGGCTAATGCCTACCCCTCGAAAAAGGCCTAACTACTAACTACACCAATGTACCGACAGCCTTTGATTTTGAATTTTTCTTATTACAGCTCAGGACCGAATCCAGGGTGCATTATGACTTGAAACGGCCAAAAAATAACTCTCGAAGTATCATAAAACAAGCATCGCGAGACAATTAGCCGCTAGTTTAACTTTAAAGTTGACTTTGTGGTCGCCTTGGCAGTACGCGGTCTCCCCGCTGAGCGTGGGTTAGTTTCCATGAACGCTCACTTGAAAACAACGCGTTACTCATTCAGGAGAATATACATAGTCGGTTACGCAAGCAGTTCTGTGGGTGTATAAGACTTAAACTTGAACCATACAATTACATTCCCGCGGCACGTGACCCTCCAGTGCGCTGCATTTTGTTACTGTGGGACGCCCTTTCCAGCTAAAGCTTTAGGATTTCTCTGTTTGCACCCAAAATGACGTCAGTGTGATGTCAATGCATAAGGTCTATATGTGCATGCTTACACGCCCTAGCGTGCCTTGGCGCCTCTTCGGCCACTCACGTGCGTAAGCATGCACATCATTGCACTGAAGTACAGTTCCTTTAATTAGCAACTTAATGAAAAGACGCAAATGTAGTAACACTAATGGAAGACAATAACGAAATTAGTAGGCTACTTATTATTACCTATATGTTTTTAGTACGATTAAATCCACCAAAAGATTACAAATCTAAAACTCCATTGGCTTAAAACTACATGAAAGCGCCTATTGTGAATAGGGTGTGCGCTAAATGGAAAGATACATATATAACATACAAAGTACCGAACGAGGACCGCGCACTGATCTATGTGAAGGACCTACATATATAGATCAGTGGGAACGCGTTGTAGACTTCTAGGCAGTGGCCAAAATGCATGCGTGCTTATGCGCGCTTGCCATCTTCCCTACATGCCCCTCTCTTTTGATGTTTGTGCAAAGAGGAAGAGTTTAGCGCGCTATACAGAAAGTCTGTGCATAAGATATTACTGGAACAATGTGCATGCTTGCGCGCATTAACATGCACATTATTGGAATGGACAGTCAGTCAAGCGACGTCATTTTGGAGGGTAATCAATGAAGCACACTGCGCTCCACAAGCGCTAGTTGTAGACTTACCTGCGTATCCTCAGGTACACAAATCAGCTGTCTGCATTTGTTGGTGTAAGTTGCAACGATACGCGCTTAACTCCATTGGAGGGCACGCTTTTTGTTCTGTGACGTCATATGGATAAGGTATCTTCTTGTATAATTTAATACAAGTGCTGTGGCCGAGTGCGCTGGATAAAGGCGGTGGTGTTTGAAGTGATGAAGCTTAGGAACCGAGAGGTCGGGGGTTTGATCCCCGGCCCTGTCAAAGTAAGGTAGGTTTTTCATCCAAGAGCAATCTACGGTTTTTCCATCTGAACTGGCCTTTTAAAAGAAACCAAATTTGATCTAAATTATGGAGTTGATTAGCCACACGACGTGGAGTTGTAATTCATTTGCCAGAGGCTTATTCGTGGTCGCTTAGCGTCGTAAAACACTGCCCTTCAAAGGGCTAATTCATTTGATGTAATGTAATGCGTTCTTAGTTTTGTAGGCTGATCGCCAAATAGCAGTACGACCTGCAGGTCAAATTGACACTTTCGCCCCGATAGTTGCGCCTCCACGAGGAGTCCCTTACCATAACAATGTAGTTATAGAAGTTTAATATCTATACTTGTAATATCGACTCACTGCACTAATGAACCTTGTAAGCCTCCGTATGGGAAAACATTTCTACACCTTTGACCTTTTACTATAGGGTTCTACGAGACATAATTTCCCCTTTGGGACACGCCTTCACCAAGTTTGAAGAAAATCGGTCAAGCAGACTATTAGCACTTTTTGACCTAGCCTCTGCCGATTCTTTCCGGCGTAAGTTTCTTTCACCTTATAAACACTGGCTGTTACCTCCTGTGTTATACTCCCTCGGTATGCACTACGCCGGGCTAGATTCGTGGAGGCGTAGTAGCCTAAATACGAGGCAGGCCAGGTGAACCCGAAGATTCGAATCGAAATAACAAAGGAGGAATAATAAATGGTAGAAGAGCCTTGACAAAGGCTATTTTTGACCTAATCATGTACATCTGACCTTCTGTAATGAGACCTTCGATCTCGGTTGCAATGGTAACCACATATTATGGTAGAACATATCGTTTCTATTGTACATTTCAAGTTTCCTGTCTGTGCAACGTTTCTTCTTTGAATTATGGACAAAAACGATGTTAACACAATTGATCTTTGGCCTTTGACCTTTCAATCTGACCTCTGACCTATGACCGTTATATCCGGATGAACAAGACACACTCTCCAAACTCACCATATTTGAAGAAAACCCGTCCAGCCCAGCAAACACATAACGTTTTCATAACATTCCGAAGTGATCTTAGAAATGTCAAAGAAAAACATTTTACAATATCATTTTATCGACATTTTAAAAAAGTCATGTCAAAATGTTACAATGTTGTACAAATGTTTTTATAATGCTTCATATCTAATATTTTTCAAAAATGTTAAACAAACGCAACACATAACGTTTTTAAAACATTCCGAATTGATCTTGGGGATGTTAAAGAAAAACATTTTATAATATCATTTTATTGACATTTTAAAAAAGTCATGTCAAAATGTTACAATGTTGTACAAATGTTTTGCAATGCTTTATATTTAACATTTTTCGAAAATGTTAAACAAACGCAAAACATAACGTTTTCATAACATTCCGAATTGATCTTAGAAATAATAAAGAAAAACGATTTATAATATCATTTTACTGATATTTTACACAGTCATGTCCAAAATGTTACAATGTTGTACAAATGTTTTGTTATGCTTTATTTTTAACATTTTTCAAAAATGTTAAACAAACGCAACACATAACGTTGTCATAACATTCCGAATTGATCTTGGGGATGTAAAAGGAAAACATTTTATTATATCATTTTATTGACATTTTAAAAGTCATGTCAAAATGTTACAATGTTGTACAAATGTTTTATAATGCTTTATATTTAACATTTTTCAAAAATGTTAAACAAACGCAACACATAACGTTGTCATAACATTCCGAATTGATCTTGGAGATGTTAAAGAAAAACATTTTATAATATCATTTTATTGACATTTTAAAAAGTCACGTCAAAATGTTACAATGTTGTACAAATGTTTTATAATGCTTTATATTTAACATTTTTCAAACTGTTAAACAAACGCAACACATAACGTTTTCATAACATTCCGAATTGATCTTGGAGATGTTAAAGTGAAAAAACATTTTATAATATCATTTTATTGACATTTTAAAAAGTCATGTCAAATGTTACAATGATGGTACAAATGTTTTATAATGCTTTATATTAAGCATTTTCCAAAAATGTTAAATTAACGCAACACATAACGTTTTCATAACATTCCGAATTGATCTTGGAGATGTTAAGACTTGCCAGTAATAATTTCGCATAATTTGTCAAAATGCCATTGCCAAGACAGGGATGGTCTGGGGATTCCCCCGCTCTGGAAAATGTTACAAAATTTGGATGTTATCTCCTATCTGGCAATCGAGGTAACTGTAGAGCCTCGTCGAAGTTGCCGCGCACCTTCGTTGCTGTTATGAGTACCCCCATTCTCCAAACCCTGGATCCGCCCTTGGAGTGGTTCTTATTATCATGTTACAGCCTACAAAGCTCCCCAAAACACCATTCTCGCCCCCCCCCCCTTGATTTACCCCATAGCTGCACCTCTGCTACGACTCCCGTCCCGAAACCCTTCACAGTGATAAGTATTATGTTATATTTCGATTACAGCTAAAACATGGTTGTTCTTCTTGCAGCTAACCCGCAATCTTCCCAGTTTGAGAGCGCCCTCTATTCGACGGGTTAAAGTTTATGGTAGCAAATGAAGACGTGCGCCAAGTGTCAAGGCAGTGGCAGAGTGTAGTAAGGAAGCATTAAAAACGGTGATGCTTCTTTGAAATTACAGAATGGCGCGTGAGGAGACTTTTAGGAAGAAATAAAATAGGGCTAGAAGAGACGAAGAATTGATGCACCGTACTAATTTAAATGATACTTTGATTCAGGAAGTAGTGATATTTTGTTCGTGTGTCCTTTGACTTGCTAACTAATCAGTTGAAGACCCGTCAATCTATCACAGCAACGGATTTAATTAAGAACGAAAACTATAGTGATCTTTTTGGGAGAACTGGGCCATGTGATCCCCCATCCCACTAGTGATGCCGAAAAACTTTAATAACCCTAAAAATGTAAATTCTGGAACAAAATTTATTTGGCAAGAAAACTTATTTAGAGCCAGATTGCATGTTAGGGTGATAACATTTAAAAATATATTAAGGAGGAGGAGACACCAACCCCTTTCTGTAGACCCTTTCCCTATACCGGAGATCACAAACCCTTCAGTCTGACTCGGTCAGCCAAATCCTGTCTACGTCGCTGATAATGTTTGTAATGTATGTCTATGACTTACCTACATTTTCATTGAAAGAACTTGAACCGTTCAGTTTCCTGAACTTTTTTATTCTATCATGCATTAACGACCCTGCATAATTAATGAAAAAAGGAAAAGTAAGGTGGGGAGTCATGAAGACCAGTTTCATCTCTTATGAACTGAACATAATGATTCAATGCTTGGACTGTTATTGTCATCACGATTGAAATCTGTTAGGTCAACTGAACGTCCATATGTGGTGACCTTGATCATCAGTCAAATCTTACTCTTTCATCTTTGTAGAAACAACGACGAAGAACATGTAGTTTAGGAGCGTACGTCTTCTTCGTGTTGTGTATGTGGGTATGGTTGTTTGAGGGGTTTGACTTAGGAGTAAGATCTTCGGTCAAGGTTTCGATTAGGGTGAGGGGTCACTAGTTCGGGCTAGGTACAGCTTTAGCCAGTTTAGGGGTTAAGTTAGGGTTAAATGGTAGTGTGAATAAGCAGTTACCGAAGGACTACCTTCACACCGGGATGCCGGGCAATAAGGTTTTATTTATCCTTTACGCATATGGAGGTAGTGGGGGAAGAGACTGGTGGTGGAAACGACGCCTATTTAGCCGTTTGTCAAGGAAACCATTTATACTCACCTTTATGCTCGCACCACTACATGATCCCTGAATTTTATCCATTTATCAGATCCGAGAAATTTTCTTGTGATGATGGTCTTCGCGGGTACTTAATTCGCTGAATAAATCGAGACTTCGCTGACTGTTTCGAGAAAAAGCCAAGTATGCACTTTCTTAACTGACGTCTTAACATAAAATGAGTTCTCTTATTCGTACAGTTGTTATGGAAGGTAAACAATTACAGCACATTGACTGAAGATTCTATTGTGACGAAACAGATATTAGGTTAGCTGCAACAAAACTTGTGCGTGATTCTGGGCCCGACTTCACTAGGAATTGCGTATGTTTTTGCGTAAGTCAAAATACGTTCTCATATATCGCGGCGAAGGAACTTTCTTAAGTAGTGTTCACAAGCCAACTTGCGCTGATCGTAAAGATACGCAGGGTAACTGCATTAAATGAACAAGAACCAATCGTGTATGCGATTGCAGCTTGCTTTGTCTCACCTTCAACCAAAAGCATTGACTCTCATTTTGTTGGAAGGACGCTCATGGTCTTCTGTGCTCACACGCGCAGTCCCACGCTGTGACAATTAGCGTGCTTCTCTACCTGTTGCTATGGCTTTTTGTACTGAAGACAACTTTGAAGGTTGCGTAAGACATTCGTTTGCCTGCTTGTTTTCAAAACGACTGAACAGTGATCAGCATTTCCGCCCCGACATTTATCTCCGTGGGGAGTCAACGCACCATTTGAAGTTTGGATTTTTTTTAATTCGGCCGGATTGTACGTGTTATCGGTATGTAGGGGCATTTCATGTGACGCCACAGGATTTGGATTGTCCGGCAGTGCCGTGCACAACACAGGCGCAGTAAGTGTCTTTACAGCACAAGCGCACGGCATGACCATAGATACTAGATATAGATCAGTGGGCAAGCTTCCATTGTGTAAAAGTGGCTATAGATGTTCTATGCTGTAGAGCTATAGATGTTCTTCACCGACGTCACTGCGTTGCGAGTCTCCCTCTTTTGACGGCCAGGCGTCCATTGTACAACAATTGTAACTAAGGTCTTGTCGTGCGCGCGTATCGATAATACACCTTTTGCGCATGAGTAGTGACAGCCAGTATGCTAACATGAAACAGAGAAATGCTAAGCTTAGGATTTCTCTGATATGAAACGGGCTGACGTCACGTGAAGAACCTCTATACACGTAGAACGTGTTTTCATAGGCTTTTTCCCTATAGACCTTACCATATGATGTCACAAAGGAGAAAGTGCTCCCTCGTTTGGAGGAAAATGGAGGAAAAGCGCGTATCATTGCAATTACACCAACAATGGTCTATTGTGACGCCACAGTTCGCCCCTCCCATATCCCAAAATGTAAGCTATAGAGCTTATGCATTGACGTCATGCGACGTCATTTCGGCGCCAAAACAGTGAAGCACAGTGCACGCACGACGTAAACTTCGCACTCTACAGTAGAATACTACGCGCGTATCCGACCGATACACGAATCAGCTGTCTGCATTTGCAGGGGTAAGTTGCAATGATACACGCTTGCCTCCATTGGAGGCAAGCGTGACGTCATATGCATAAGCTCTATAGGAAAATGTGTTGTGCAAAAAGGGAGGTTTCACGCGTTAACAAGTCAACTAAAGCAACTACGTTCTGGAGGACAAAAAACACGCGGAAGCTAGCTAGGTCATGTACTAAACTGCTAAAGCAATGTGGTGCGTGGCGGAGTTCCCTCCAGAACAGCTAGTGCGTCTGCTGAATTTCACCTTTTGACTTTTGGTGCAAGTTCCCTACACAACGCGCACGCAAACCACACCAATAGAACTTATGTATATGATGTCACAAAGGAGAAAGTGCTCCCTCGCTTGGAGGAAAATTGAGGAAAAGGGCGTGTCATTGCAAGTTACACCAATAAATGCAGACAGTTGATTTGTCAACCAATCGTATACGCGCGTAAGTCTACTACACGTGTGGCGAAATCCACGCCGTTCGTGCACGTGTGCTGCATTGTTTTCACCCAAAATGACGTCAGTGTGATGTCAATGCATAAGGTCTATAAAGGTAGGATTCCATAAGTACGGATGCGGATACGGAATGCGGTTGCGGCGTGCGGTTGCGGTGTGCGGATGCGGACGTTTGTGATTCCATCAATGCGAATACGAATTTGATGCCGATGACGTGGACGTAGATACGAAACGAGGACCATAGAAGATCCGGCTTAGTAGCTTACTTCCTTGTGTGAACGACACGAGAAAAAATAAAATGATCACGTCTCGCAGAAGAAAATTCTCGCGATGACCAGTGGCATTGAATAGGGCTCAACATTCCAATTCCGATGTTTTGTACCATTTCGAAGCTTGAGAACACTGATATTATGATATGTGGTATCACAGCGACTGACTTATTTGAAAGTTGCATGCGTTATGATTCATGAAATTTAATTTGGTGCTTCGAAAGACGCGTAAAGTCGCAGGAAAACGAGGAGTAAACGAACTATTGCTTCACCTATATCCCTATATATTCATTAACAATAAGTTACTGTTACTAAAGTTATATAAAGTCAAGCAATATCATCTCTCTTTTTCTTCAATGATGGCCTGTAAATATGTACCCAGCTTCTCAGTATATAGTGGGCAGCTCAAGCACAGTGGTGTGAGTAAATAACCAATATATAATCTCCACACATGTTAGGGTGTACCCCCCCCCCCCCAAAAAAAAAAAAAAAAAATTCGCGCGCTATACGAGCGCACTTTTTTTATGTACGCAGCGGGGGGAAGGGGTGTTGGGGTAGCCCAATGCTGGCGTCCACTGCTCTCTTAAGTCACACTCTGTATCAAGTTGTATCCTGGTATCAGTGTTTCTGATAAAAAAATTATTGCGAACTTAGAAACGTGAAACAAAATAATCTGATGCAAAATGTGTCTCTGATTGCAACATCAACATCAGATATTTGTTTCTCTGCGATTGCGATGTCTTCATTATATTGGCCGACGTCAGATGACCGGTGGCGGCCTAGTTTGTAATCGTAACTTTCTTGCAGCTTTCAACTGGGGCAAACTGGTACTCAATGGCTTTAACTTCAACCGAAACGGTTTAAACTGGTATTTAATGGTTTTTGCAAACAGTGCTAACTGGTATTGAACTGGGTTTGATTTGAGTCATCTGCGAAAAATTGGAGAAAAGCGGGATTGACTGGACTTAGGCCGTACCCATATTTAACAGTCCTGGAACAGCTTTGAACAAGTCTTAAGTTTCCAACACGACTAGAAGTGATCTTAAAACTGATGTTGATTGGCAGGGCTCACTAGATCTAAGGCCCTAATTCGAAACTTTATCCTAGCCCAATCGTCACCCATGGCCAAACCCTAATTCTACCTGAGTATAACCCTAACCCTAATCCCAAACGTTATTACTGTATGTATCTAACAAGAATCCCAACTTTAATTCTAACCCGAAGTAGATTTTCGTCCAAGGAGATTTTCGGTCTAGCGAACCTTCGATCTAGTGAACCTTCGGTCTAGTGGGTAACCCTGGTTGATTAATAGTTTTGAACTGGTATTCATTGGGTCTCAAATGCGTGCGAACATTTCGAAAGACTTTTTAACCAGATTTTCACCGGTTTGAAAAAGAAATGGTTCTCAATTGAGTAAACTGATCCGACAAGGCTAACCATAGGCGTACGAGGCCGCAGCCCCCATTCCACCATTTGGGCTAAAGTTTGCCACTTCGGACAACAGATGCATTAAATTTTGGGGCAAAAGTCCTGCAGCACCCCAGTTGGAAGCAGACTCGTACGCCTATGGGGTAAACTGATTTTTAGTTACATTTTCAGCTCTTCTGACTGTTTTGCAACTGTCCTAAACTATTTTGAAAGTAAGTTAATCCCCCAAAAATGCCTGACATCCAGTTACAAGTTTAGAAGAATAAGGCTACTTGAATGGTTGCTCTTTTTCTGTTAAATAAAGGTCGTGTGACATGCCACCAAAAAGAGCTGTTTCACTTGTCACTTAAAGAATTAAGTCCTCCAATCAAAGATCCGTTGGAATTATGTCAATATCTTTTACCGTTCTCAAAATATACGTCTTCAAAGTTTGATGGTTTCTGAAGAAACTAATTGTGTATGCAAAAATAATGATGTGGAGTGTTGCACAGTGTTATGATTTCTTTTGTTAACCCTATATAAATTATCTCTTAATTACTGATCATATAGATTACAGTTTGGTGAGTGATATCAATATTTTTCAAGGAAAAAATTTTAAGTTTTATAATAAACCCCTCAGGGAATAACAATTCGACCAGTGTCCTTGAAATTAAGGTTAAAAAAACATGCTAACATGTGCCATATATGGTATGTCCCTCTTTCGATGTCACATATTTGCATATTTAGCTCATGTTTATTCATGATACAAGTGTGAAATAGAAATTTCCCTGTAAAATGGTCAATATTTGATGGATTTTAATGGAAATTGCGGCTATTTTCTGGATTTTTAATGCTTTTTACATCAAATATCCAACTATGTTATTTTCATGTCACACAACCTTTAAATCTACATAGAAACATGTCAATAATGTTAAGAGTCTTTCATTACATTCTTTTTGATAAAAAGTTTAGAAGCAACGAAGGAAATGGATTAAAATTCATTTAACACCATGAAAACTTCACATCACTGCTTGTTGGGATAATACTGAATGTTTATTTAGGGAATGTCATTGTAAACACAAAATAAAACTTTAAAGTTCCATTAAAGCAAAATAAGGTGCTCTCAGGTACTGTAAATTAAAATAGCCAGTCCAACAGAACCTTAGGAACATGCATCATTATAACACCATGTGCGGAAAGGAGGTT
Source organism: Holothuria leucospilota (assembly GCA_029531755.1). Lineage (NCBI taxonomy): Eukaryota > Metazoa > Echinodermata > Holothuroidea > Aspidochirotida > Holothuriidae > Holothuria > Holothuria leucospilota. The sequence continues at coordinate 14,571,614 of CM055966.1, read as the reverse complement.
TCTGTAAAATGTTTTGAGCAACATTATACATAGTTGGGCTTCTTAAAACAGTCAACTGTTCTACTTTTCTTATGCAATACCATTATTCTCTATGAGGGTAAGTCTATACTAGCCTAAGTCATGAAATGCATTACAATTCATGGTAAGCAGGAAGCTGATAGACGAAGTCAATTGACATAAACCACTTCAACAGAGATGGATTTCAGACTTCTTTGCATTTGTAATTGTACACAAACCAGGAACAACTAACCTTCTCATTCGAAGGGTCTGTCAGACTGTGTGACTGTCCCTATTTGTTTTGCAATAAAGCCCTGCCAAAGCTGCACAATGATTCTCATTTTTTTTTTGGATAAGTGCTACCATAATGTACAATTTAAACACTGTGTTACGTTTTGTAACCTGAGAGTGGAAGAGACTGGTGGTGTGATGATAAAAAGGGCAATGCGGTTGGTAGAGTGACATACTCCCACCCCACCTCCCAATCAACACCCAATAGAATGACTGGGTTTGAAAAATAGCTTCCTTAGCACAGTCAATACAGCATAAACTCCCAATTATTCATCTGTGACATGCTATGATGCTAACATTTAGTACCATACAGGGTTGTTCCCAGTACTACCAGTAACATATATATATATATATATATATATATATATATATATAATATATATATATATATATATATATATATATATATATATATATATATATATATATATATATATATATATATATATATATATATATATATAATATATATATATATAATATATATATATATATATATATATATATATATATATATATATATATATATATATGCCTATTATGGTATCACTGTACTGAATATGAAACAAAGAATAAACACTATTGTTACACTTATCTGTATCTCTGATATGTTAATGAGGTAGCAGAAATGCTATTACATTAAGAATTTAAGCAATCATTATATAATGGCACGATGTTATGAAAAAGAATCAAATCAATTAACAGCACATTTAGTATAAGATCATAGCAAAATAAGTAAGCCAAAAATGTCTGAAAAACTGTTACCGAAAATCTGCAGATTACATGATCATTTGCATAAGTAATAAACATTCCAAAAAGGCAATGTTAAAAACATAAAGTTTAGAAATTTTTTCAATTTAATACATAGAGTTGGTGTTTTAACAGGTTACAAATGAAATGTCCAACAACAGACCAACATAACTGTTTCAGTGAAGACTAAAGGGACCAAAAGCCTAATGGAACAAACAAGGAGAAACTAAAGAAACATTCGAAGAGAACCAAATTAAGCACACAAATATACTTTAGAAGTGATGCTTTTAAAGAAGAATCCAAAGCTGGACAAAGAAGTGTTTACTATGAAGGCTGAAGGAAGAGAGAGGTGTGAGACTCCTAAAAATAAAAGCACTGCATGGACCTGATCAGATCATGAATCTGAGGAGAGAAAGGAGGCTTGCCCAATTACTGCTCCCAGCAAGTAAAAGGCCTTCAAGACAAAGCACAAAGTGCAAGACCAAACAGGAATAGAATTCCCTGACTTCCCACCCAGACTAATCCTCAACAATTGCTGGGCCATTCCTTAATCAACAGATGACTTTTTTGGAAATGAGAGAGAGATGACACTCAAACTTTCTCCCATTTTAATCTCCAGATGGCCTACTGACATATTAGACCTTTTCTTAGATGTATGTCTAAAATTTTGATGTCTCCTCGTATTGATATGTAAAATGTCACTGCATGATGGCACTTCTCCTGAAGGTGGTCCCTGAGGGGATAAAATTATGGCACTCATTGGTCATGTTCTATGATTCAATACATACCTTAAAGTCAAAGTTGTAAAATAATTAGTCTGAAGACATAGTTATAATTAACTGTTATGCAAGCCTGGGTCACATCTAATTCTCCCAACATTGCTAGAAAGTTTCCAAAGTTTAAAAATTTGTAACACCTTGATATAAAGTGACTCATCCACTTAAAAAAATAAAATTAAACTTAAAAACTATACCCCATTTTACAATGGTTGCAAACACAAACAATTCCCATACCTGACCAATGTTCCATTGATCATGTAATGACAGATTGAAAGCACTACATTAACTTTCTTTGCAACATTGACTGAGCAATATTTAAGTAATAAAATCATTCAGAAACTTCTTACACCTCTTTCTTAAAAGGTTATTAATATTACATGATTGAAGTCAGATTCTGAAGTCTTTTCACAGTCTGAATAAGATCACAGCATTTTTTAACACAAAATTCAGAGGCAAATTTGTGTTATTGTTCACAAGCAATCATCACAGAATATAATTTACCCCTTCAAGAAAATGGATACATTTTGATATCTTTACAGCTCAGTATTGGATAATGCTAATTAGAAGATGGAAAGTGGTGAAACAAGTTTGACTTTTGAATGTCTGTAACATATTTGAAATTTCAGCCTTATACTCAATTCAAATAGTAAGGTTATAAAAAGTATTACACACCACCTTTATGACACAATGGGATATCATTAATCTAAATTCATTGTCACTGCAAGGTTAAGAATTTAATGTAACAGTTTAACATGCTACCTCAAATTGATGTATTTTGTGTAAAAAGTCTGTTGAATTTCCATTCCAACAAGAGATGTACTGACGCTGATGTCTACATAGCAAGCCTGAAGCCAGACAGGGTACTCACAAGGGCGAAATATTTTTCAGGGGAAAGAGATGTTTATATGATGCATTCAGGCAATCCTAATGGTTTCCAAAAAATTGCTAGCAGGTGAGATTTTTTATTTTTTTTGTGGAGGGGGGAGGGAGGGGGGAGGGTGGGGGGGGGGGTCTTATAGCTCCATTGACTATAGGCCTGATGCATAGCAATATCTATCCCTATGTATTTCCCATAACTGTGACCTTTGATATACAGTACTACAAACTTACTTTTCATAATTATTATGTCATCCAAACTTAACTCTGTTGTAGAGAATGAGTAATGCACATGTCTTCCTCTCAGACACTGTTCCCTCAGGTACATGTAGGTAGTTGGAGAGTCTTTCACAACAAAATTGCATTTCTGGAAATGAAGTTCTACTTTCAGTTTTGACACCAAACTACTGAAACAGCCTTTCCAATGTTGTATGTGCTGGAACAAAAAAAAAAAGAGAATTACAGGCTACAGCCATTGGTAAGACATTAAAAGAGCAATGGTGTTAACAAAAACTGATAGAGTTTGAATTTGCCATTTTCCATCAGTAACAATTTGGGGGTTCTGGTAAACAACAAATAAAAAGGACTGCCAGCTGCTACGTAACCTACTGTACAGTAGATCAGTGATTGTCAGAAGAGGTTACAATTTATGCTGGTCAGTATAAGAGAAAGAGTGCTGGGGCTGACCAGCATGGCTCATCCCTTGGTATGGAGCCGCATAATGAGATGCAGGTGAAATTTGCAGTCAATGAAAGTTTGTCATCATAACTGCATACGTATATACTGTGTATCTGTGGTCAGATACTATAATTGCTTAGTTCACATGTTTGCAGCCTCCACCAAATATAGCAAAGGACTCAAATGAGACTTTTAACCTTTGTACAAAAAAGTTTCAAAATTGTGTGTGTATGTAGCTGCAGTTTACAATTCTGACTATTGCTTTAAGATTAAAGGAACTGTAAAATAACAAACTAGCTTTCTTAAAGTCTCAACAAAAAAAGAGAAAGTTAAACATTGCTTTTACCCCACTAACCATTCCATCCTTTGTCTTCGAGTATGGCTGACAACTCCTGATATTTTTCATCTGAACAATTTTATAAACAGGATCAGTCACTGGGTATTGTGGATTGATGGTGAATCACTGAATGCCACCTCACAGCACAGTCCCTGGAAATTAAGAAAATCAAGTTTCTTGCATTTTATAAAACAACTTCCAAAACAAAAATTTCTTTTAAGGGCATGTTGAAAGGTAGGTGCTCGAAGACATCACATCTTTCTCATCAGGTTACAATGAAAGATACAGTACACAGTAGTAAGTTAAGCAAATAGTGAAAAGAAATTGTAATACATCAAAATACAGTGCGCGTGTAGGCGATCCATGCTGGGATAACTGACTAGTTGACTGTTTAGGCTAGGTGTATAATTCTTAATATATACTGCTTCTTTTACCTTAATCTCAAAATTAGTGCTGCCAGTTCCTATGACTGAAAAGTTGCTTTCACTAGTCTTTACAATGAACACAAGTAATAATATGGTCAAGAATACGTAGCAGATTTGCTAAATAATCTATCAAATACCCAGACAACTCTTGGTCTGCCATCCGGATGCATATTAGAAGTCAGAACCCTGCACAGAAAGTTGGACTAACCCCCTCCTCCTGCCTCTTAGCACTGACCAAGTCTGTAGCCAAGAGTCCCTAGCAGGGCTGGTCATATGACCCGGGCGATCGCCCGGGCCCGCCTTATCGCCCGGCTTGGAAGCAAAAATACTTCCCAAGGCGGGCATCAAAATGCCCGCCTTAAATTGTGTGGTGGGCAACAAATAGCCCACCTTGAGAAATAGATCGCCCGTGTGAAAGAGCATTGCTAAAAACATCCAAATATATTTACATTAGTACATTTAAAAGACCTCCAAAAATTCAGAATTTTTACCCCGATAATATTCGGCAACTTAGCGCGTGCTGCACTGACAGCCTCATGAACACGAATCGTCGAGTTCGAAGCAACGTTGTTTCTTACGATCCTTGTACTGTACACAGTAAATTACGTAGTAGCAGGCTACAGTAGCTTGCATACTAGACACGCCGCCCCGACCCATTGCAAGTTGCGATAATGTTCGGCGTGCTACAGAGCCCTGCATGTACAGTATTATACTACGCAATGCTGTTCCTTCAGTTCAATACGGCATGCCTCCTTGAGTATGCCAAAAAGAAAATAAAAAACCTCGCCCAACGTTCAAACGTGTCACTATTGTGCAAATCAACATCTTCCCGCCATGTGTAAACTACCTAGATACGACTATAATAACGCGGTAAATATTAAAGAAAAGTTTCAAAATTAACTGTGCTATTGTATCTAACGTTAGTTTGCACCAAAATGACGATCGTAAAAATTGCAAAACTCCATGTGCAAGCTAATGTGAGTAGCCCGGATGTCAACACAAGGATAGCTACGTTAGAACGCACGAAGCTGTCAGTGATAATGTGTACACCCTGTTGTAGCAAATTTCACTAGCGTGACGTCATTTGTTTATATTCTGTAATTTCGGACGTGTAAGAGAATACTTACTTCTGACGGCTCTGATTGGTTGACATGTTTAAATTGGTATAACCTAGACAGCTTCGAGTTAAGCTTGTTTTTTGAGTTGGAAAACGCCCCAAAATTCAGTGCAGTAGATAGATAGAGGCCTTACGAAGTACTGCATTTATTAATTGGCAGTTTTTATCAGGTTTCTCATATTGTTAATTTTCTATTTGAAACGACACGATTTCGTTGTGAGAATTTTAGTCTTCTTGAACATGTGGTAACTACCACTCCGAGACAGGTGAAAAATCAGGCAAGTGTCATTACGTGCCTTTGCTGCTTTACTTTATTATATCGGTTATCGGTATCTAATGGATATGGTGATCGGGTACCCGGGTTACTACGTTTTTGTACCCTTGCAAACACAAGTTTAATATTAGGCAAACAAACTGCAATTCACCAATTCAAAATTATCCTGGTCCTTCAAAATAAGGCTCACCAGCAAAATCCTGTGGGCCTGGAGTGGCACTTTTTTTTTACTTTACCCCTGATCCCCAATACTTAAATTCAGACCCTGAGGCATAACTCAACAGAAGGACAAAAAAAGCTTTGAGATTTAACTTGTCACTGCCATTTTCCCGACTGTAGGCTTCGGCCCAACTATGTGCCATGGAAGAAGGAATATTGGTACATGGATGTCAGTTAATGGTTCCTTGGACCCCTATTAGCATGCATCCATGGAGTGGCTCCGCCATATGTTACCCTGGACTTGGCCTGCTTTGTGTCCACAGTGGTGCATATGGTAGAAGGGAATAGAGCGCCAACACTACCCTGAAGGGCGCCATGATGTTGCTGATGGGCAGGCTCTGAGGCAGAAATTTCAGTTGTGGGTGTCCAATTGAGAATAGTGGGTGTGCTAACATATTGGCCCAATATGATGCCGAAGGCATCATCACGATCGCGAAGCAATCACCTTCCTTGGCAGAAATTCAAGGGGGCCCTTGTGGGGGTTAAGGGGGCAAGTTTAGAATTTTGCATTTTAAAGGTTTCTCAGGGTAAAATACAAGCTGTTTCAGCCTATTTTTGAGACTTCTTGGACCTGAAATATGAGTTTGACAATACAATTTCTGCCCCCTTCTGGTCTTCCGCCAAAATATTAGTCTTCCGACTCCAAGGCTGATGTTTACATCAGGATTAGGGCTAGCTGCATTTTGTTTTGGGGGAGGGGCATTCCAACCATGTGAAATATTTGGAAAATTAGAAATGGTTTGAGGTATCGTCTATGCTACAATCTTACAAAACAAAAGTATCCAATCTCACGTACCCTTCCCTCAGTTTTGCCTAGCCATGGGCCTAATTGTAGCCAAGTATTAATCTTCAGCCTTTAGCTTTAACTTATAACCTTACTGTAACTGTAAAACTAAATCTTGACTTGCAGTGTTACTGATTCTAAACAATGGCACCGTCTGCTAGACTGTAGTTCCAATAGCCGCAGTCTGCAGATCTACAGAGAGCACAGCACTGGCTTCAAAGTCAAACAGAACTACTGTGATGTGGTTCCCTATGCAGCATACATGCTAAAGCATTCACCAAATAAACTTGATACATCTACAAAAAATGAAAAAAATTCAGCAACTTTTATCATCGATGATAATGAGCAATTTCGTATGCTTCTAATATCCGGAGATTGTTGTCCAAACATTCCAGCCTACGATCACTCTTTTGGTCCTTACAAGTTTCATTTCTACTGTAGTACACACTAAATATGCAGTGCCACATTCTGAGGGTAGAAATCTTCGATGTCAAACTTAAAGGCATCCAAAATTATCAAGAGTGACAAACATTTCATAGATTAATTATGAGGTATGTGTAAATCACTCTAACTAAGCCCCTCGTAATATTTTCGGAACCTTTACTTCAGTACTTTTCTTGCACGATCCTTTATTATCCACAAACACCCACACTAGCTCATACGCTATCCTAACGTATTTATGTATGGAGATATATCGAACCTAAGCTAGTGTCATGTTTGTGTGAGAACAGTCTGATCCTACGGACAGACTACATTGCAAAATGTATGGTATCAAGCGCTCGTAGCATAACATGCAACACGGCAGTTACGTTGTGAGCAATAGCACTAACCACACAATTCAGTTGACAGGATTTTCGTATGGCAAGTACATCGAACGTAGTTAAAGTCAACACATTACTGCATTGACTCAATATGTGCTGCTATCAGAATTCCAATGTACAAGAAGAGATGTGTATGCATGTTACTAGAATTGTGATTTGAACAAAATCACGCCAGTAGTCCCGCTGAAAACTAGGGAAGATGAAAAGGTCTTCCGGTTGGAGAAATGGTCATCTCGGACGCTTATTTCAAACAGTCTTAATATGTATACTGGAAGCTTGGGAGAATTGGTGCACGGCTTCATGTATATTTTGAAAGCCGTGTACGAAAATATAGGCCGTCATTTTGGGAAACCGGCCGTGCAAAGGACGGCTGGACGGCTGGCTGCCTAAATCACTGCTGATGGGGGTTTTGTGGCAAGTTGAGATGCAGTCATTTTCATGTCTTCACTGATTTAAATGATGTCAGAAAACATATGGCCCCACTGTTTGTTGGCAGTGTGTCGCATATATGCCCTGTTGGGAACTGGGTAGAACACAGGGAGGGACACGGGGGGGGGGCAAAGAGCGTAAACCGAAAAGAATGATAAATTTAAATGAAACTTGTATATTTACACAACTGCCCGCCTGAAATCTTAGGTGGGCAACTAATTGCCCGCCTAGAAGCACAACATCTCAAGTAAGGCGGGCAGTTGCTTGCCCTCCTGAAAAATTTTCATGACCAGCCCTGGTCCCTAGAAAATTTCAAGTTGCCATTGCCTTAACACATTTTATACACTTTTCCCCCTCCCCCCGAGAAAAATTTTGCCCTCTTTTTCCCAGGGGAGCCATCACATGCCACCTTCAGTACCTTGCCTGGCTACAGACCTGGCACTTTGCACCCTTCACCAGGTGAGTTGTCCTTCACAAGATGTTGTGTAATTGTAGTGTAGCAGAAGATGAAAGAGTGTAAGTCACAAGACTGCATAATTTACAGCAAGGCATAATACCATACCTGGAATAACTTGATCTGAACCCTTGTGACTTTTGCACCCCAATGGGTCCTTTTTCCAATGTTCTGAATGATCCCAAAATCTTTCTGTGACAGGGCACATAATGGCACATTGCCTACTCATTTGTTTACTTGGTTGGCATCCAGATATCAACTAGGCCCTTTATTGGCAAACTTTAATTTCAACAGCAAAAAAGTGCCACTGATGGTCTGAAATTCTGGATAGGCCTAGGCCTAAGTAGTTTTACTGTAGGCCTGAGCCTAGTCTAGCCTCATAGTAGCCATTGAACTGTGCTGTAACTTTCCGTTACACTTTCTGACGTTCTGTGTTGACAGAGTACGGAAACTGAGTAGAATTCAGGGGCTAGGGGCCTAGGCTTACAACATACACGTTACAGTTCCTCTGTGCAGAGGAGAATATTAGCCTAGGCTACCTGATTTATCGGTCCCGGTATCAGGCTACATTATGGTTGTCAGAATTAGTGCCGTAACTTGCAAAATTGTGCCAGCCTACTCCGTCTGGCTCTTAGAAATTGGTTTGGCTGCATAATTAACAGTAAATAATCCCTAGACTCAGGCCTACACAAAGTAGTTGGCACGGGAGTTATGATAACGTAAGGCTAGGCCGACTGTACACAACAGGCCCAGCCTAACGTTAGGCTTACCATTATGCCGAGGCTTTGCACACCATGCAATGCTTCCCGCTGTATTCATCACGTTTGGAATGCTCTGCTACATGGTGGAGGTCAGCTGGGGAATTTTATGCTCCAAAAATCTCGCATCATAGAAACAACCATGTTCCATAACCACTTCTCTCAGTTTTTTTATTCTTAAACCAGTCAAATCCGTGTTTTTCTTGCGGGATTTTGATGGCACGGCAAGTTGCGATGCTCGCAAAGCTTTGGTTGTTGTTGTCAATGACGTCATACCAACTGTTCACACTGTACTGTTCAATTCATCGCATGCGGCAAGAATACGATTTGCCGTATCAATCGCTACATGTAGCGATCGAGTTTACCGCATGCGTAGCCGGATCCGGAAACGCATACGCATCCGTGCAGATGGAATCAAGCTTGTTGAAACCCAGTGTGAGCGATTTTTGCCGCTTCCGTATCCGCATCCGTATCCGTACATATGGAATCCTACCTTTAAACGCACGCGCGCCCGGCGTTCTGTCCTGACATTTAATGCGTTTCGATTTTAAAGACGACGGTGCGGTAGAATGATAACAAAACAATGACGCGCACATTTATGAACTAAGTTGCAATGCTTTGTTAGCATCCCCACTCATCGGTAAGTTGTAACAATGACGACCTTCACAGGATTAGAGACGCCATTGTTACTGGATATTTTATAAAACTGTGAAATTTTCTACCTCAAGATAGCTTTCCTTAGCTTAGCACGGGATCTTTCGTAAAATGGCTTACCAGATATGCACTGTTTTGTTTGTCATGACTGTTCATTTTTGTCAGCAGCCTGCATGCCACATGAACAAATCATCTACGTTTGCATACAGCTAACTTCAAATTTAACATCAAAGAAACACGTACGTTATGGACAAGGGAAATTACCATGACAACCCCTGTACCGTCCTGTTTCTAACAGAACGTTAAATCGGTCGACGACCGTCCTGAAAATCAACAGGACGGAGCGATGTTCGCTCCTGCTCATGCATTGTTACTAAGGTGCTATCGTGAGCGCGTATCTTTAACACACCTCCTACGTATGGCAGTTCCATCCAGTAAGCCAAATTGAAACGCGCTGACGTCACGTGCATAAGCTCTATAGTAGTTGGGAATCTCTGCTTATAATATCTTTGGTCAGTACTAGTAACAAGCGCGTCTACACTGTGTACTGTTGATTTACGTTGCTATCATCAATGTTAAGTCTTTGTGTACCGAAACGCTAAAAAAATGTGATTTCTCACAAAAATTGATCTTCGACCTTAGTTGCCATGGCAACCATATATTTTGGTAGCATTAGACACGTTCATCATATGTGTGAAGTTTCGTGTAAGTGGAATGTTTCCTTCTGGAATTACATTAAATATACTAAAAGAAATGTAATTTTTTACCAAAATTGGCCTTTGACTTCCTGTCACGTGACCTTTGACCTTGATTACCATGGTAATCATATATTTTGGTACTATTTGGCACATTCATCATATGTGCGAAATTTCATGTATGTGGAATGTTTCCTTCTGGAGTTATACTTGAAATACTAAAAAAATGTGATTTCTCACAAAAATTGACCTTTGACCTTGGTTGCCATGGTAACCATATATTTTGGTAGTATTAGACAAGTTCATCATATGTGTGAAGTTTTGTGTATGTGGAATGTTTCCTTCTGGAATTATACTAAAAATACTAAAAAAATGTGATTTCTCACAAAAATTGATCTTTGACCTTGTTCGCCATGGCAACCATATATTTTGGCAGCATTAGGCACGTTCATCAGATGTGCAAAGTTTCATGTATGTGGAATGTTTCCTTCTGGAATTATACTAAAAGAACTAAAAAACTGTGAATTTTCCCAAAAATTGAATTTGACCTCTGATCTTTGACCTTTTCTGCTGAAAGTCACTTAGACACAAGTTTACACTCTGGGGTACCTGGCCACCAAATTTCAAAAGAATAGGTCCAGCTCACAAGGAGGAGTTCATGGAACACTTTTTCCGCTTAAAATGCTTAAAATGTTAATATCACGTGACTTTTGACCTTGGTTGCCCCATGGCAACCACATATTTTCGTAGTGCCAGACACTCTTATTATATGTGTGAAGTTTCATGTTAATGGGATGTTTTTTCTAGGAGTTATTATAAAAAGAGTGATTTTCACATAATTTGACCTTTGACCTTTGACCTCTGACCTTTGACCTTTACTTCCGGGAGTCAATGCAGAACTGGGGTTCTACCTAGGGCACCTTCCCACCAAATTTGAAGAAAATCGGCTTTGCCGTTTTGGAGATATTAAAAAAACAAAATTGCACACACACACACACCCACACCCACACACACACACACGGACACGTTTTGACCCCTCCCTCCGTTATGGACTTTTGGTCACCCTGGGGTACCCCACCATGGGTTAGGACTTTAGACTAGTAACTTGTGAAAACAAGAGGGCAATCCACGGAGTTGCATATCTCATCGCTAGCACACGCCTTAAGCCATATAACTCACAGGAAGAACTTTCTCTCTTCCTTGTGGCATATAAGGCTTACACATAACTGTAGGGACCGCTGAGACGGGAGGCTAAGGGGTTTTAGCCCCACACTTTTTCTGCCGTGGGTATTTTGGGCCGCAGTAAGCTGCATTTATTTTATTGAAAATATTGGGCGGCTTTAATTATTAACCCCCGCACTTCAAAAATTGGCTCCCCGGTCTCTGAATAAGTGCACTTGAATATGAACCAAAGATATTACAAGCATAGATTCCAAACTCAAAATGGCGCGTTGACTCCTCATGGAGGCCAAAACATCGGGGCGGAAGTGCTGATCACTGCTCAGTCGTTTTGAAATCAAACAGGCAAATGAATGTCTTATAAAAGTAGTAATACTTGTTATTTCGGAATGTTGTTGACTGGAGAAATACTACGCCTCAATAAATTCCACTTGAACAAGAATAACTTATTTCTTCAACACGGTATCTACGTATTTACACTTGAACATGAACGCACAATGACTGGTTTTGCAAGTTCATGGACATTCATTGGTCAGTTTCTATGGTATCTTCAAGTGACGCACTTTTATATGCGCGTTGAATTTCTTACGCGTTCACAACGGGAAATCAACTAGCGCGTTTGTTTCCAGAGCGCGCAGAACTGTGCGTCAAGCATTCCGGATAATACACAGAGAAATGTATTCTGCGCGTATAGAACGCGTTGTAAAAGTGCACGCACGCTAACCTCTTTTAACAATGAAATTTTCTGTGACGCGTTCTTATTTTTGTACGCAGATCGCGGAATAGAACGGTGCGCATGTCAAATTAACACTTCCGCCCCGATATATGCGTCTCCATGTGGAGTCACTGAGCGTAACAGTGTAGGTATAGGAGTTTGGAATCTATGCTTATAATATCTTTGATATGAACGCACAATGAGTGGTTTGAATTGAAGCTCATAGTCTATCCATATGTATGTCAGTTTCTATGGTATCTTCAAATTACTCACTTTAATATCGGCCTTTAATTTTTCACGCGCTCATAAAGTGAAAGCAACTACCAGCGCGTTCGTCGATGATAACGCAGAAGCCGTACGTGTGAAGTATTCTAGATAAAAAGACAGGCCAACTAATTTCTGCGAGTATACAATGCTTACGCAAGCTGCGTTGTTCTAACAATGACGTTTTCCGTAATGCGTGCCTATTAAATGCACATCACCGAATAGAAAGGCGCGTATGTCAAATCCGCACTGCCGCCCTGATATCTGCATCTCCATGCGCCCTTTTGTTGTGCAAAAAGGACGAATTCAGTGCGCTTTACAGAAAATCTGTGCACACAATATGATATGCGGAAGGCACATTCATCATATGTGCGAAATTTCATGTATGTGGAATATTTCCTTCTGGAATTATACTAAAAAAACTAAGACAATGTGATTTCTCACAAAAATTGATCTTTGTCCTTATTCCACGTGACCTTTGATCCCGGTCGCCATGGCAACCATATATTATGGTAGTATTAGGCAGGTTCATCATATGAGTGAAGTTTCATGTATGAGGAATGTTTCCGTCTGGAATTATACTAAAAAACTAAGAAAATTTGATTTCTCACAAAAATTGATCTTTGACCTTGGTTGCCATGGCAACCATATATTTTGGTAGCATTAGACATGTTCATCATATGTGTGAAGTTTTGTGTATGTGGAATGTTTCCTTCTGGAATTATACTAAAATACTAAAAAAATGTGATTTTTCACAAAAATTGACCTTTGACCTTATTTCACGTGACCTTTGATCCCGGTCGCCATGGCAACCATATATTATGGTAGAATTAGGCAGGTTTATCATATGTGCGAAGTTTCATGTATGTGGAATGTTTCCTTCTGGAATTATACTAAAAAAATTTAAAAAATGTGATTTCTCACAAAAATTGATCTTTGACCTTGTTCGCCATGGCAACCATATATTCTGGTGGTATTAGGCACGTTCATCATATGTGCAAAGTTTCATGTACGTGGAATGTTTCCTTCTGGAATTATACTAAAAATACTAAAAATCCGTGAATTTTCCCAAAAATTGAATTTGACCTCTGACATTTGACCTTTTCGGCCGAAAGTCACGGAGACACAAGTTTACACTCTGGGGTACCTACCCACCAAATTTCAAAAGAATCGGTCTAGCCCACAAGGAGGAGTTCATGGAACACTTTTTTGCTTAAAATGTTAATATCACATGACTTTTGACCTTGGTTGCCCCATGGCAACCACATATTTTCGTAGTGCCAGACATTCTTATTATATGTGTGAAGTTTCATGTTAATGGGATGTTTTTTCTTGGAGTTATTATAAAAAGAGTGATTTTCACATAATTTGACCTTTGACCTCTGACCTTTGACCTTTACTTCCGGGAGTCAATGCAGAACTGGGGTTCCACCTAGGGCACCTTCCCACCAAATTTGAAGAAAATCGGCTTTACCGTTTTGGAGATATTAAAAAAAAAAATTGGACACACACACACACACACGCACACACGCACACCCACACCCACACCCACACCCACACACACGGACACGTTTTGACCCCTCCCTCCGTTATGGACTTTTGGTCACCCTGGCGTACCCCACCATGGGTTAGGACTTTAGTAACTTGTGAAAATTAACTGTTACCATGGCAACGGTTGTTACTTCTGCTGGCATTGCCGAATATAGCCCAACAGATCCCCCTATCTCATCCTCCTCAAGGAGCGATGAGATAATTAACTGTTACCTTGGCAACAGTAGTTATTTCTGCTGGCATTGCCGAATAACATCCCCATGCAGCTGTATTATGAACCGAAACCATGTGTTCTAGTGCGGAGCAATGTATATATCACGTACGTGTAGCTCCATGGTTCCCATGTCTGTGTCACTGTATGCCATGGAGCATATACAGGTTCACAAGAATTTTCCAATAACTTTACTGCACATTTTGTGGTTTTTCAATTTGCGTATCGTGGAGAAAATCCTGTTAACTATAGCTAACTTTTTGTTTCTTTGCAAGTTGTAACATTGATTCGAATTTTCAGGTTAGTCCCTGGTGGCCTAACGTAAGAGGCGAAGGGCTACGACGGTTTGGGTGGTATGGCTTATCCCAAATCACGACGCGGTCTCGGTGGTCTCGGTCTCGGTGGTCTCGGTTTTGTCTACACCAATGATGGGGTAGTATGGACATCAAAACCCCGACCAGATGCACACCTTTATTATCATATGATTTTACATTTTGCAATATACAAACGCTAATATCTTAAAGAAGCCCTTTGTTAAACTATAATTGCAGAATGAGTCTAGTTTTCGCTACACTGTTAAGACAAAGTAGGTCAATTGATATTTTCAACGGCAAAAGTTGCTGGCCATATTTTTATATTTCTGCAATCGGCCCTATGGTGCTGTCGATTGTTACCTTGGATTCCCTACTGTTTCACGAGTTTCGGGAAATTCGAAGAAAGATTACTTACAATCCATTGACTTGCTGCAAAAGCGAGTTATGTACATTTTTAGGGTCTGATGTTTCTTTCACTGACTCATATGAGCCCGGTCATCAAATCACTTCTGTTTGTATTTTTTTCAATTTCAATCTTGACAAATATCATCTTGATATTTTCAGGGGGCTGATATCATCTTGATATTTTCAGGGAACTGTGAGAGATGCAGAAACATCGACCAAATCTGACAGACAATACGTACTTGAGAATAATTAAATCCTTTTCAGTTACCAAAATTTGATTGACATGTCTCTTTCTTCTTATTGTTTAACCACTGTTGAGTTTCCTTCTTATTAATTGTGCGATCCTTCCCTCAAAGCCTAGTAATCCTGAAAAAAATACCAATGTCAAGATAATTCTTTGAAGAAGACTGCGCAGCCGATAAATGTGAAACTCTTCCAACGTTTTATATCAAAACGACTGTTCATGAACTCTTCTTTCTCCATTTCTTACAGCTCCCTGGTGCTTTCATGCATATTTTTTGCCAGTACAAGCTGCCAAGGCGATGTAGTAATTTCAATGTCGAAACAGCCATTATCATGATTACTGGACCACAAAAAGCATATACTTTTTATTCCTGCTTAAGACCGTGTGTCAGTATGTCCCTAGTGAAATGTTGGCAGGGGCGGGTCCAGGATTTTACAAAGGGGTGGCTAATTCCGTGAGGGCAAAGTTCGAAGCTAACGAGCGTCAAATGAACGAATCCCCGATGGGGGCCGGGGAGGGTACTGGGGAAACAATTAAATTAGACACTATTCAATGGTGTTTCCTGGTATATAGCAACTAAATTTGTACACATAAACAATGCAGCTCTGGAATCGTCGCAAAAAGAAAACTGATACTGAAACGGTGGGGGGGGGGGCTGAGTGCAGGTTTCGCGATTTTGAGCTTCTGTGCGTCATAGACCCCATTCTTTCACGGTTGGACGCGTGAATAAATTCCTTAGCTTCGTATTCTGGTCCAACGAGAAAATCTCGGACGCACAAGGATCTCCGCTCTAAGTGCCTCTCACTCCCTTACTCATCAATGCAACAGTCCAAGCCAGAATAAAAAATATCAGTTAGTACAAAACTATTGCGTTCCATTGTTATTTTTCCATCGTGGACGGGTACTGTTTGGTTGAATTGTTTACTTTATGTATTGTGCATTTGTTCTGAGTAAATTCGAAAATTGGGTTGGACAATAAAAATTGCCATTTTGACCGCAAAGTCACACTGTTCGGGCAATCTAAAGGGTCCAGTATCAAGCCTTTAAATTTGGAGATAACCGCTTACCCTGTCTGAGCGGAAAATTTCCCCTCTGGATCGGCACATGATTCGGGAGTTCGTCTGTGAAATTTCCTCCCAGATCACGTTTAGCATTGCACCTCCCTTTATTGCTTTAAAGCTACACTCTTAACAAAAGAGTGAAATTCACTCCAAAAGAGACTGTAGTTTGGGACCACTCCTAGTAAGAGTGAATTTCACTCGGGGTGGAGTGAAAATTCACTCGAAGTAGAGCGATATATCATTCTATGCGAGTGAAGTATCGCTCTATTTGGAGTGAATTTTCACTCCACCCCGAGTGAAATTAACTCTTACTAGGAGTGGTCCCAAACTACAGTCTCTTTCGGAGTGAATTTCACTCTTCTACATTTAGAGTGTAAGTATAAACAGATTCATCTGACTCCTCAAATATTTATGGTTAGATCTGTAAGTAATTAACGCCCCTTTTTTGATCGTTTTATATATTTTTATTGTCTTTTTGCGTACCGTTGGTATGTTTCCTTTCCTTATAGGTGGCAGGCTTGTAAAAACAGTCATATATCCACGACTCTGTGTAAAAAGAATTGCTTCCCTCCGCTTATTTTAACGCTTTGCTTGATGTGCTTTGAAAATGCGCTTCCCTGTACAAAATTGTCAGGGACAGATCCAGAATTTAACAAAACAGGGGGAGGGGGTACTTCCGTAAGGGAAAATTCGAAGCTAAAAACGCCAAATGTACGAAGCCTCGATGGCGGGGCGGGGAGGGTTGGGGAAAATAAGATTAGACACTGTTCAATGGTATTTCTTGGCATCTATCAAATTTAGTATAAATTTACTTTGCAGTGCAGCTTTGGAACCGCCTCAAGAAAGAAAGTGATGCCGAAAAAGGGCAAAAAATAGGGGAGCTAAGGAAGAAAAATTCCCAGTCTGGATCCGCGTCTGATTGTGACAAATTGTCAGAGCTGCCGACAGCCGACCCGGGCCCCGGTACAAAATTTCAATGCGTGCCCCGTCTCACCAAAGTAAGCGTGGTGTTCACGAGGAAATAATTCGACATGATATAATATATTTTTTATGACCAATTTTCCCGGCCCCCCAAATTGCCCCGGGCCCCGGGACAATTGTTCCCCCTTTCCCCCTGTAGGCGGCCCTGCAAATTGTGTAATATTTTGAGGTGGAAACTTGTAAACTTCGCACTCGTTTCAAGCTCATTGTAGTCTATATATTCTAAGGAGTCAATGTACAGTGGCATAACTATAGGAGGGAGGTTAGGGAGGGGACAAAGGGGCGATGGCCCCTGCCCACAGCCTTTAAGGTTTCCGTTGGAAATGTTTGACACCTTAATTACAATTTCTCTAAAAACACGTGGTCGTTGATTCAAAGGCGGGTGCCCAGTTTTGTGTTTTGCGGCTTGGAAAACTCAAATGAGGGTCATTGAAACTAGCCAGTTGTAGGCCGTGCCTAAACATATCACCCAAATTCTAGATAAAAAATTTTCAGCGTGCATGGCACGTAGATATAAATAGTTGTTTCAGTATTACCGATTTCTTTACGACAACTGGAGTGGATATATTGTACCTTGTAATACTGGTTTCGACATCCACTTTTCCAACCATGTACCAACCCTCACCAGGGAGTTGTTATATGACAAATAGCAACTCCCTGCCCTCACCAACTCAACTGACCGTTAGTTTGGGCTATGTTGTAAAACGTGATAAATTAGGATCTTTGCGGCCTGCTTATTGTGCATGGAATGACATTTGTTGACAGTTGAAAGATTAATTCTTATGCCCACAGTTTTGTAAAAACCGCTGTTTCCGGTGCTTTGTCATTGAACCATGGAAGTACTAGCTCGGTAGTACTTCCATGATTGAACCCCCTGAGCCTGTTGCCTGCGAACCCCACCAGCGGACCCTGGATGGCACGCTGCCAGGGGCAGTTAGCACCCCAGCAGCGTCTATGAAAACTACAATGAAAGTTTTTGGTCAGCACATATTGCAATTGTCGTTCGCCAAAATGTTTGATTAGTAGTTCAAATTACACCTGAAGGGCACAACATTTTCTCTGGAAATGGTACAGGTTAGCCTTAAAAACGATATAATGTAGATAAATATCGGGGAGGATCCCAGACCACCAGATAGAGGTAAAAGGTTTCGCCGGCCACATCTGGCGAGGACGCAACCTTCGCGTTAAAAGCAGTGTGTCCCTTACATTTTCTTTCTTCTGCTTAATCTTACAGATCTCCTCTTATTTCGCTCACAGGTGTGTTTCATAATGTTTCTGTATATAAAAACATTAAATATGGAAGGAAAACCAAGGATTTCTTCTGCATGAATTAACGAATAAGTAAACAAAATATTGTTACATCATTGGTGATTGATAGGAGCCATTCCTGAATAAGGATGACGGGGTACACTAATTCAAATGGGGGGGGGGGGGGGGATCTGCATTCTCCCTTTAAGTTACTGAGCTCACGCGAATCACGGCAAAAAAATATTGAGAATTGCGATTCCCTATACACGAGTTGGTTTCTGAATTGTGTATATGACGAAAGACCATGACTCGTACATTGACGTACATTTAGTAATGTCAGTGACCCTTATTTCAGGCATTCAAGACACAAGTGTGGCGGAGAGCTGACGCCCGTGCTTTGAAAGAAATTTTAATTAAGATACCAACCACACCTTTCGACAACAATTGCCCTTGTCTCCCCCACCTTTGATTTCCGCCACTGTATAAGCTTTCATTAAGAGTGCGAGCGAAGCGCGCCGAAAAAAAATCTGACACTTTTATGGTATTTGATATTCATCTTTTCATTCTATTTACCTTGCAAAATTTTCCAAACATTAAAATATTTTCTTATAATTTTTATGGTCTCGCTTCCTTTCGTTACTTTTTATTATTTTTATTATTTTTAAGGTCTTGAAAAAGTGAGGGGGCGAGTTCCCCGTGCCCCTGTAATCCCGCCTATGACACTAATGGTTGAGATGAGATATGAAACTTAGGTTCCTGTCAACATAGGCGTAGGAAGAGGGAGAGAGTGGGGCTAAAGAAATCTTTTGTCTCCACAATAAATATACCCGATAAACTACACAAAATGTAGGATGAAATGACATTTAAGGACGTTCAAATATTCAATTCAAAAACTTTCAAAAGGAAGGCAAAACCCCTCCTCTTAAACCCCCTACTCTAGGAAGGTGGTCTGAATTATTAAGCCTCTCCCAAGATAAGAACAATTTATTACACTTTCTCATAGCAAAAGTCATCACTAGATTAATGTTAACTTGAAACTGACTTGACCAACACTACTTGTTGAATCAAATTGACTTGTTAACATTTTTTTGACTTGACTCGATTAAGGCTCTGACTCGACTCGATCACAAGTGCTGACTCGACTTGACCTCAACTCGACCTGAACTGTAAACGACTCGACTCGACTTGTGACCTTAAGTTGAATTGTAAAGATTTGGCAAAAACTATGTTTGATGAAAGTTGTGTGAATATTAAAAGAGTTACACTGCTGTGTAACTAAGGAAAGCGATGTTTCCGGCGCGCTTCGCTCGTAAACGTTTGGCTATTAGTTACCAAGATGTTCGAGAACACACAAATTTTATACCCCAAGGAGGGCGTTTTTTTTTTAATTTTATGGGGCGAGATATGCTCAGATGCATTAAGGCAATAGTTATTTTTATTTTTCTATAGGGAGAAAAATATTTCAGGGGCGTCCCTGCCTCCTTTGGCTACAGACCTGTTGGGAACGGGATAAGGTTGACTCATCGCCCACTAGTCGGTCAAACGCTGTAACATTTGCTGATATTTGTGAGAGTATGATATAATTTGTAATTTGGGTGGGGCGGACTACTTTTACTCTCATTTCCAATATATTCTACCAGTGACCGTAATATTTGGTTCAATTGGTCATGAAAAGCTCTCTTGATCGGAAAATCCATTTATCACCACCTTACCTAATTACACACTATATGCGCCTACTTATGGCGCCCACCCCTTAAATAGTGTCAGAAATAACAATTTTTTTGCAGTGTTCAAATTGCTTAAAATTAGACCTGCATGGTCATGCTTTTGTATCAGTGATCCATAACAGCACTTCCATTGCTTTAACACACCTGACGCTCTAACATTGATAGTCCTTAAAATTGTACTGCAACCTGTTTTTTAGAAACTACATTATTGTTCACAATAATAACACCAAACAGTTTTTTAAAGGTGAAAGTATACCCTAAAATATGAAAACGTACAGCACAGTTTTGCGTTTAGCCACTACGTTTTCTTAACCAGAAAGCCAAAAGGCTTAGTGATTCCTTGCCGAATGGGGATGCTTTTTTGCACTGAGGTTTATCCCTTAAATTTATCTTTCTTGACTACATCATTTTATGATATTTTAACAATTAGATCTCTGCTGACCTCACATGAACTTTGAACCCCACCAAATATAACAAAAAAAAAGAAAAACGAAATTGTTTTGAAAGGAATTCAACTCCAATGGATCTTGGATCCTGAAAATTCTTGGAAAATTTTGTTTTTTGACCTCTGGTGTCCCGCTTGGGAATTCTTGGGAATTTTGCTTTTTGACCTCTGGTGACTCAGTTTACAGTTACAGTTTAACAGTTTATTTCCACCAACTTCAAAATCGAAAGATTTACATTTGATATAAAGATAATTTACAATGGTTGTATGGAAAAGGAGAAAAGCAGAAGTGCAATACTTATAAATCGTTTTCTCCTAAAGAAATGTGAAATTATGAACTGAATGAGCTGCTGATGGAAATACATACTAAATACCTGCAACATTTTGACAGAAAACTTGTTTAACCCTCCCTCCTCCCCAAAACAGAAATAGTTAAGTTAACAGGAATCACACAATAGACAATGAAGTCCATACAGATAGTAACAATGCAAACGAAACTAGCACAATCCATCTCTAAGTTGCCAATAACTTACATTTATACTTTTTCTTAAATGAATTAATCGTTTTAGAATTTTTTAGGCCGTCATCAAGTGAGTTCCAGAGTTTCACTCCTGAAAATGAAATACAAAATTGTTTTTGCCTTGTTCTAACGAATTTTTGCATAAGGGTATCCTTTTGTCGAGTATAGTAGTGTTCACTTGATTTTAAATGGAAACGATTTTGTAAAGGTTTTGGTAACAGACTATGATAAGCTTTAAACATAACCAGAGCAGTTTTGAAATCAATGATTTGATCTAGTCTCAAAATTTGTAAATTCTGAAAAAGTACCGAGGTAAGATGCAAATATTTAGCATTACACATTAAACGTATAACCTTTTTCTGTTTTAGAAATAAGATAGATATATTTGATTTATACGTATTCCCCCATACTTCTGCACAATAATTGAGGTACGGATAAAAAATTGTCCAATATAAAATGTTCAGTGCATTTCTATTTAAATCACTACTGGCTTTAAGTATCAGTGCAATGCTTTTAGAAAGTTTTCTTGATAAATTTAGAATGTGCCCTTTCCACGTTAATTTGCGGTCAATCAATACACCAAGAAATTTGGAAACATACACCCTTTGTATCTTGACGTCATCTAGAGTAACGCTGACATATGAATTTACGGGCCGATTGGAGAAAATCATATAATTAGTTTTAGTAACATTCAGAGATAATTTGTTCACTGCAAACCATACACTCAGTTTTTGAAGTTCAATACTGACTTGTTCACACAGATATTTGATGTCCTCGTGAGAACAAAAAATGTTCGTATTGTCTGCGAATATTACAAATTTTAATAAATTTGATACGTTACATATGTCATTAATATATAAGATAAAAAGTTTCGGTCCAAGAATTGAGCCCTGTGGGACTCCGCATGTAACATTACTTAAGTCTGAATTGATGCCATTGAAATGAACATATCGCTTTCTATTGGACAAATAGCTAGCCAGGCAATCATAGACAACACCACGGCATTCGTAATTATCTAACTTTTTTAATAATAATTGATGATCTATAGTGTCAAATGCTTTTTTGAGATCATTAAAAACTCCAATGGATGATTTTCCTATTATCTAACGATGTAGATATTTCTTCAGTTAACTCTAATAATGCCAAGGATGTAGAACGACCTGGTCTAAAACCATACTGAAATTTTCTGAGTAAATTTTTGGTTATAAGGCGGCCCTACCCCTCCCCTTGGCTATGGGCTTGTAGAAACATGTTCATGAAAATAACTTCTTGTGATCAATGATTATCTGAGTTACAGTGGCTTGATCGTACGGCAACAAACATGTTTACTATTTGCTCTTTAGGCATCTTTCGCTCATTGTGCTTCCGTTATATGATCATTAAAACACTCGTAATAATATTTTATTGTGTTGATTTGGTCTGAATAATAGGTGAAATAAATGACTCAGCAGTCAGGTTAACCCGGACTTTGTAACTGGAGGGGGGATCAGTAAGGTTAAATTGTACAAAGGACACTTCTGGAGAAAAAATTAATCCAGCAACTTTTGAAGAATAATAGAAAGCGGTGACGACACAAGATTTTTGAAAGTGTGGGAAAATGTGAGCAGAAGGAATTATTTGAGGCAATAAAAAGGAATGACCATACGGGACCGAGGGTGTCGCAGACCGACTTGTAGTTTGAGTACAAACTCCCGAGTACAAGTAGAAGGCCTCGAGTACAAGCTGAGTACGAGTACAAAGCCATGAGTACGAGTACGAGTACAGAAAAATGTACTCGAGTATGGGTATGAGTACATTTCTGAGTACATGTATGAGATTAAAGGGGGGAGCAATATAGTAGCAATATATACGATCTTCTTTAAAGTAACTGTTTGTCTGTTTGAAAACCTATTAAAAAGCAGTGCTGCATTTGATTTCTATATACCACTATCAATATTACATCTTGTTAAAACGTTAAATGATGATTACTGACTCTCGAGGTGAATGAAATAATACATGTAATATAATATATAAATTTTCCAATGCTATAAAAGCGCTTTGTCTTCTTCACTTTATCAGACCTGAAGCAAGAATATTAACTTAGGGTTTGAAGCCGAATGACCAGCTTGCAAGGATATCCATTTTCTACTGCATAGATCACGATTTGCAGAAGTTTCATTGTGAAAACTTGTGATGATGTCACTTGAAAGCCATGGTTTACTGACTAATGGTACTTGGGAATAAAAGAAAAATCCAATTGTTGTTTCAATGTCATTGTGTTTTAACCGAAAACCCACTGTTAAAGTGAATTATTCAAATTATCTTCTCTGAGAAGAAATTATTTTTGGTAAAGTGCAGTCTGTGGCAACGCAGGTTTTCAAACTCAGTGGAGGGGCAAAGGTTTGGTTTACCAATAAAAAGAGACTAATTAAGATTGATTCCAGCCTGTAAAGAAAACTGATTATTCAGGTTTTCGTTTTGAATTTGCAGTGGCTTGTTTCTTCCTAGGGTTTGTCAGTTTTTAAATATTTTAGCATTAATCCAAGTAGGCTATTCCAGCACTGTTCAGTGTAGTTTCAGCTTCTAAGTTCTAATGCATGCTCTCCACAAACATGTCAGTCAGTCTCAAAACTTTGTAATTGGAAGTGCACATTTGCCAACAACCAAATGAAACGTCAACTGAGTCATTAAGTTTTGAGAGGTAGACTCTAAGATTCTGATCTAAGGTAATTCCAAACACTGCAGTAGTTTTACACTATACACCAAGGTAAAATGTTCTTTCACCAAAGTAATTATATGCATAAGGAGATGTTACTCCTAAGATAATTTAGTACCCCTAAGAGATTGACACTGTAGTAATTTCTTCGGTCGGCACAAGGACAGGTTTCTTTTAATCCTTTATTGCTACTCCTTATCAGCACAATTTATTTTTTATGTTTTGGGATAGAGACTGTCTTTATCAGCACAGGAAGATTACAATTCTTACAATTTCTATTAAATTAGAAAAAGGATCAGTTAAGATAACAAATATTTACACCCTGGACTGAGATGTTTGTACTCATGAGTACACATTTCAAAGTACGAGTAGAAAATACGAGTACAAGGGCCTGAGTAGGAGTTCGAGTACTTGATTTTCAAATTCTCTGAGTCCGAGGACGAGTACAAAGTCATGAGTATAAGTACTAGTACGAGTACGAGTAAGAGTACGAGTACGAGTAAGAGTACAGACAATGTACTCGAGGACTGCGAATCTGGTTGCAGAAGCGCCCCGATGGTCATGGTGGTCCTAGGGACCTGTTTTGGACCAGGGGCATTCCCCGTTGAGGAATAAAGGGAAAGCCCCGGAAGCTCTGTGGTATTTCCAAAAATTTGTGCACTAGGTGATTGATGCGCGCTTATTACTGATCACAGTTTCAGCCACGGTTTCAATACCTTTTAATAACAGCTTCACTTTGACGACGGCTTGTCAATTTATAGACAAAGGCTGGGTTGTGGGGGGGGGGGTTGGGTGATGCAAGGGGTTGAAACAGTAAAATCACATAGGCCTTTTAACAGGTGGTAGGCCCAATTGTGGTTAAAGTGCTTGTGTTTTGTAATCACGTTTTTGTGATACTTTGGGTATTTTGAGGACAAAATCTAATTATATGTTTTCACCACAGATATAAAAAGTTGTAACTTCAATATATGTATGAATAACGTTCCCCTTCTGAAAGTAAATTGCACCAAATTTTTAGGAGTATACATTATGACAAGCTCTTGTGGGTTGTCACTTTTAAGTATGTTTCAGCACAAATTGCAAGAGAAGTTGGTATTTTAATTAAAATTTACTTTGCTCCAAGGGACCTTGAGGTTGATTTATTTCATCATAATTTAGATCACTTATTATAATTTTATAATTAACTATAATTTGGAACACTCTTCCCCAAATTAGGTAGGTCCATCAGTAGCTTCTCTGAGGAAAGACTTACTAAGATATTTTATAAATAAATATTCATGCCGTAGTTTGGGTTGGTGGGATGGGGCTGTGGAGTTTTGTGGTCGTGGATCTGGGTTTTGTAAGGTACGGATTGTCACTATTTTGAAGCTTGTTTTCTATTTTTGCCTGCTTCTTCTAGGAGTGCTCTTGTTATTCAAGACCAGAAGGGTTTTCAGAGCATTTCCTTTTCCAATATTCTTTCCATTGTTGCGATATTTACATTATCTGTCACTTGCAAATGTTGTATTGTGATAAAACAAATAAATAAAATGAAATCTATGTCACCCAAGCAGACGTGGAAAGTTTTACAGTTTTCACATACATGGGCGTAGGAGCCCAAGTTGATGGGGGGGGGGGGGGGCAACGACTTGCCCGAAAAACATAACCAAAAATTTCCGCGCTCCACGCCCGTTCAACATGTTAATGTACATATCTCATATAAGCATGCATCAGTTATCACACCGCATGCCAATTACATACAATCATTAACCGTGTTACTACCCTTCCATATTGAATGTAATTTTAGGGGAATTATTTAAAATAATAATGATAATAATCAGTGCCGTAGCCAGGATTTCTCTTTGTTAAGGCATGCATTATGCTGTGTGATCGCCGACCTGGGAGGGATCTAAGGGGAGGGGGTTCCCCCTCCCCCTTTGGAAATTTTTGAAAAATTAGGTGTCCTTACATACAATTTGGTGCCACATATGCTACCTTTGAAGTAAAATTTATGTTAAAAAATTTACCTATTTTAGGTATTAAACAAAAGTCTGCATCAGTGAGGGAGCATGGCCCAATGGCCCCCAAAATAGACCACTGATAATCATAATATAAGTTTAACCATTAAAAAACACACTGTTTATGTACTTTTGCAAAAGTCTGGAGATATTAAACAAATTCTCAGTGCAACCTAAAGGTGGATCAAACTATATAGGAACGTACGCTGCCTATAAACTACCTCGTCCAAGTGGTCTGCTGACAATTTCAGTCCTACCTTTGGTAATGTGTCGAATCGCCCAAAAATGGCATTCGGGCCATCTTTTACAAAGAGAAACTTTTTACCAGCTGGTAGAGGCTTTGAGAGTTCCGCCTGGACCCAGTCGTAGCTGTTGACATAAAAGGAAATATAACATGAAAGAATATAGCACAAATGCTGATATATAACATTAGTGGAACCTTCGTCCTTACAACAATGGCTCAGTACCTTCGGAAGATAACTAACTTTGGGGGCGGAACTTCACCTCCAGAATTTAAGCATTTTCTAAAAGGTAATTTTGGACACTCTGACAAAAAACGTTAAAACTGAAATTGTTGGGGGATGCAGCACCCAGCCCTCTGGTTCCGACGGCCTCGCGTCTAGTTTCCAAATGTTCTTGGCAAAATGATTACACTCCCTCATTGCTTTTGTGACAAGGATAGTGCGAGGGCTGGATAGGGGGATCATACCCCCGACGGAGAATTCTTCCAATTTCGTAGGGAAACATTTGTGGGTACTGGGAAGTAGACCCCCAGATGATCAGTCTTGGCCCCGACGGGCTACCACATTCTTCCAATAGGAACTCAACATTTTCAGCCCGCCAAGTTTCATTGTTCAGGGAGTTCACTCTCTGCATTGTTTCTTCCTTCGTTCCTATCCATATACCATAGCTAAAAGTTAACCCCACCCCCACCCACACTTCCTTATCCCTTACCAAGGAAAGCAAAGCAAAGCCTATACACACTTCTCTGTAAAGGTTGGGAATTTCATCACAAATCCAAAGATGTTCTATTGTCAGATTGTATTTATAGAGCAAGTGACCCCAGGCAGGAGGTTGATTGATTAAACGTAAAAGCCTTATGGATACGCCTAGGCGTATGAGGCAGGGGATCTAAGGCAGCACGCCCCCTTGCCCTGTCCGGCTAAGAAATAACCGATTTCAAGGCAAACATGTTCGTTTCCAGGGCAAACTTCATGTTATGATCGTTTACCTACTGGAAAAACTTCAGGGCACACACTTTTCGCCCTCTTGTACAGTCTCTACCCCAACCCCTAGATTCCAGGTTTCAGGATTTCTTTAAAACTTTCATAAACGACAATATGTTAAATTTGCTTGTAGAGTGGAATAAAATGTGATCAAAAATGAAGGAGTCCTGAAAACGAGAAGATGGTACAAGTAGACCCTAGGAAATGAAGAAACGAACAACGATTTGAGAAAAGTTCTGAATAAATATGAACAAGAGGTGCAAATAAAATATTCGCTGGGACAATTTTTCATTAAAATACTGCACATTTATGTAACAGTTTAGGATATTGCAATTGGATCCACAAGGAGAATTAATTTGAAAACAGAAGATGCAAAGGTGGCCCCAGGGTTTGTAGGGGTAGCCAAGCTCCTGGACGAAGGGTCAGCAAGCCGGAGACCCGATAGCAGATCCATTTTTGCCCTCAGCTGCTCCGTCAATGAGTAGGTCATAGTATAGTCCTACGGTATCTCGAAAAACAAATACCGGCATGGCAAGAGACAGTGGGGTAGCTAGAAGGGGGAAGGAAGGCAACTGTCCCCACAAAGCCTCCAAAGTCTCTGTCGGAAATTTTGCCGCCATTTAAAAATGCAAATTCTTACAACGTACGGCCACTTTTGTCTTTATGTGATCTGAAGTCCTAAACTGTTCGTCATTAAAATCTGCATAGAGATCATGGCGTACATCTTATCCTTGCGTACACAATTCAGTAACCTGAACGTAAATCCAAATATGCAATAAAAATTTCGGCTCTTCTCATGCGTAACTTGCAGTATCCAAAATAATTGTCTCAATATTATCACTTTCTATCAGTACAACTTGAGTGTACTGTCTCATTAGTACTTTCAGGACGACAGCCCAGGTAACAAACTTATATGGGCCCCATATGGGGCCTATTAAAATTTGCACCCAAGATTCATTAGGGGCCATATGGGCCAGCCCATATGCCCATATGACCCATATGGGATAGTTCTGGGTCCTATGTGGGGCGGTTGCCCACATGGGCTCCAGAACTATCCCATGTAGGAATGCTACCTGGGAGCTTGAGTAAATAATTGTTTCTAAAACCACACCAACCCTTCCCGCCATCCACTTTCCCCACAAACTATTACCACGTACAAATGGAACATCAATTAGTCTGAAATAAAAGACTATGATTTATGATCTTTGTGTCCTGTTTATTGAGAAGGTCATTTGCAGGCAGTTGGAAGCTTCACCCTTATACTCATAATTTTGTAAATACCCTGAAGGTATGCGACTGGAACACACGGGATTCGTTGCCCTGGACCCTTCCACTAAGTTAGACCCTGAGTCGCACGCTGACAGGGGAGGGAGTAAGCCCCTGCATTGCCTTCGCAAAGTAGTTTTTAATAATCGTCAGCCAAAACATTCCATAAGCATTTGAAATTATTCATTAAGGGTGCGGGATTTTTTCCGAAAGTGACCCAGAATAGCAGCAAAAGCTATCATATTAAGAAAAATTCTCCCTCAGGAACCCCCACAGCCCCATTCTGGCTTTGCGCCTTCGACGTCCGAGTTGAAAGGCTTCGTCGACCACACCTCATAAGGGAAGTGACCTCCTTTAAAAATTACCTGGCGTTTTATTCTTTGAACCCCTTAGTAATGTTTATGGATTAAGTACACATAGTAGCAGCAGTTCATCGATTTAGGAAGGTTCTGGGTATACCATGTCCCTCAGCCTCGATTTTCCTTAAAAATATGCCGTAAATTGTAATAGAAATTATAGTAGGATTATTGACAATCCTATTATTTACAATCGTTACAAAAACTTTTCCTGAAATGTTCATAGTACCCTAATACACTAACTCACATAGCACCATTTAGCATTTAAACCATACAGTATTCTTAATTTTTTCAAGGCTAAGGCCCTCCCCTTAGACCCTCATTCGAAATAGCATTTAAGTTTCAAGCCAAAAGTCCCACACACTTTCAAAACAAAATCGATGCCTCTGTTACAACGAAATTAGTAGCTAACGTATCATTTGAATAGTAGAAGTCTGTCCAAAAACTTTGGTCCTGCCCCGCCCAAAAAATGTCTCGCTACCGCACTGCCTATAACAACGATGGGTAAGTATATAAACTTAAAAAGTACCTAGCAAAGAATTGAATTAATGAATGGTTACTTTTGTAGCAAAAGGGTTGGCCGTTAGGATTTTCTAAAGAACAGTATGGGGTACAGGCAGTATGCTTTCGGTACCGTCAGTAAATTCAAGGTCAGATGGTGGAAAAAGATTGATAGTCTATGTAACCGGGCCCTTAAACAGAGAATGTACTTAAGGGGGCGAGATCGCCTTTACGGGGGTAAAATTATTTTAGCTGGTGAGACATTGTATAAGATGTATTCAGGCAATGCCAATTGTTAAATTTCCATGGGGTGAAGTTTTAGGCCTCCCCTCTTGCTAAGGGCCATTTTCTAACTGACATCCCCAGCTGGCATCCTTACAAATACTGTTCACGTACAATAATATTGGCAGTCATTCGCTAGGATGAAACAAAGTTCATGCTACAAGCACCTTTAATTCAATAATCATCCGATCACGCATCTGTCTGAGTAGACTCTGCAGAGTATGATCCGATAATTTTATCCTTATCAAAATTTCAGTCCCTCTGTGATAAGATCTGCAACCATTGCTCTTCCTGGAATATATTTCTCCCTCGTTGAGTGTAATGAAAATTCAGGCCTTGAAGGGCAGTTGTTTTACGACGCTAAGTGACCATTAATGTGGCAGAAACCTGTATGGCTTACAGATTACAACTTCACGTCGGGTGGCTATAACCAACTCAAGCAATTTAGATCAAATTTGGTTTCTTTTGAAAAGCCAGTTCAGATTGGAAAACCGTAGATTGCTCTTGGATGAAAAACCCATCTTACTTTGACAGGGGCCAGGGATTGAACCCCGAACCTCCCGGTTGCCAATCTTCATCGCTTCAAATGACACCGCCTTTATCCACTCGGCCATAGCAGCGGTGTCCCGAGTGTCCATCCTGTTCCCAGCGGCAGTGCCGGATTAACCCCATGGCAGAACCGGCATATCCCGGGAGCCCCGCGCTTTTGGGGCCCCCTGCCTCTGGCATATAATGTATAATAACTGTCATGTATCACCGTATAATGTGTAAAAGCAGCTATTAGTTATTAGCGGTTAAAAGCTAAAATTTAATCTGTTGAGTGTTATTAATTTTGTGTAAGCGGGTGGGCGAGGGGGAAGGAGGTTAAACTTGTAAAAGGGGCCCCGCTATAGAAAGTGCCGGGGGCCCACACAACGCTAATCCGGCCCTGCCCAGCGGACGCGCGGAAACAGGACGGATTAGAGTAAGGGCACGTCCTCTAGACTGAGCATATACCTGGATGCAAATTGTGATTGGCATAGAAATGTTTAAAACATAAGGAGGAACGATATCGCCGAGAAAACCTTTGCAAAGTCTTCTATCTGAGTCACTCCTGCAGACACAATATCATTCTAATAAAGAACTATGTTTCAACTTTATGCAACCTCTTTGGTTATAGACTTAATATCTTTCATGGGCGTAGACTAGCTATAGTGATGGGCATAGGCGTACGAGAAAGTTTTCTAGGGGAATGGGCGGTTTTTTCCCTAAAAATTTTGTTCAAACCTAGAAAATTGCCCAAATTCTCCAATATTCTGCCCGAGAAATGGGTCTATTGTAATCATTTTCTATTACAAATTGTTCTGGAACTATCAAGACTTTCTCAAATCTTTCGCAAATTATCAAAATTTTAGCTCCGACAGCCTCACCTCATTGCTGTGCTAATAATTATCATGTAATACCGTCTCAAGCTTATTCAAATTATTCATTGGTGAGGGGTCTTACAATAAGGCTGATTACTCGTGTGCATATTAGTAATTATCGAAGAGCACGGCATTGCAGGAATGCAAAGCAGGAATATTCAGGGGAAAACATATTTTATGAAAACTGAAAGCTTAACGACTTACCAGACAGAAGACTCGCCTCCTAATTGGCAGATACAGTTGTAAAGGAATCGAAAGTGTCTCTATGCAGAGTCTGCATGTTACTTTTGTTATGGAAATTATCTTAAATGCAAAATTTGGAGCGCAAGTGGCGAGGCCCATTCGTCACATTTTGCACTCCATAGCCTACGTCATAACCGTACATTAGGGCAATAATACACGGAATTATTCTAGAACACTCTTCCGAAAAAAAGACGTACACCCCAACCTCTGTAGGGACCGTGCATGTACAGGGGATCTTGGAGCAATCTAATATCATGAGATGAGATTTGCAGAATGATGTGAAAGATTGGAAGTATGCTTTTGTCTTTATGTATTTACATCGCGCTTCAGTTCGCAGGCCCCCATTATCGGTATGTTGAATGTGAATACAGTTAGCCTACAAAGAAAAGGAGTTTTAAAACATACTTGTCAGTCCACCACCCTTAATTTGATTATTCCTACTACCCTCTCACGCTCATTTCCCGTTGCACGCAAATCGCCTGGATTCTCATTGCTCATGTTAGTATCACCATTTTGTAGTTACCACACAGCTTCCAAGAGGCCCTGTGCCGGTTTGTACCAGCCTTGGAGGGGATTCCATGCGACAGCCATAATACCACTAGATAAGAATTTCTAAGTATGTAGTTAGTTCATAGATTTACCAAAGGTATACCATTTTGCATCTAAGACACCTTACATACAACAAAGTTTTTAAGGAGGGAGTTGTCACCCCTCCATCCACTAAGACAACACACCATTCTCTTGTACCCAGCCATAAATTACTGAGACGAATTCAATAAATTATGAGAATATTTTTTAACATATGAACAGTTCGAAAATTCTTAAAAGATAACACCATTTTGCATCTAGGCCACCTTAAATGAGCAAGTTTCTTAGACCTCCTTCAGGACGGCACCTGCACGGAGTGACAAAGGATCAAAAGATCAAAGAATCCGCCCCCGTGTGCAAACTATCGCAGGTGCGCACATGCAAAATTCACACTGACTTCTTGGGTTTGTCTGACGTGGGATTACGCCATCATCTTTTGTGGTGCTCCCCTTCCATCATTAACTTTTTTCGGCACCATTGACAAAGGAACACAGCTAAAAGGAACAATGCGCACGCACAGGATTTTACCGCAACCTTAATTTTTTTGCTTGCTTCTCTTGCCCTCCCCCTCCCACTTTAAATGCTGGTGCCTCCACTGTCTAACAGTAAGCACGCTATCCTCTTGTGTTCCACTTAGGGGAAATTTCATGGGCGTAGATCATGGGGGGGGGGGACGGGGGACGCGTCCCCCTCACTTTTTTGGAAGGGTAACATTTCCAAAAAAGTGACCCCCCACTCTTGCAAAATGATCAAAACTAAAACTGTGAGGGTACAAAAACAGAGCGATTTGATCGTAGTACTAGTAGCAAGAAGGGAATGGATTGTGACATTTCTGTGCACCCGTGCGGCATGGCACTAAATGATCTCACCAATCAATATTTTCAGGCAAACTTTGATAGAATTAACAAATGTTTTTTCGATCAGAGGAGTATTTAAGCGCATATGAAAAATAACGTGGTATTTATTAGGTTGAACACCTCAAAAAATGATGATTTTCATGGGATGTTTCATGATCGTACGTTTTGACGATACTAACTGAACATCAGCCAATACGATCTCTGATTTTGGATTGAGACATGACGATGACAGGGTCCCAACGTTTTACGTAAAAGGTATAAATAATATAACATAGATTACGAATTGTCACAACATTATAAAGATAAATTGCGCCCAAATATGGCACCATTTGCCATATAGACACATTGCAATTTCCTATTTTTTCAAAGGGGAGGGGGACACCACCTCCCCCTAGACCCCTCCCCAAGGACGGCGGTTCACAGGTGTTGAAAAGTCCCCCACCTTTGGAGATGGATCCACGCCCATGGGAAATTTTCTGGCATTACCCTATCACCCATCTGGATTGTAAGGAATAACTACACTGCTAAGACAGTAGGAGCTTTGCTTTCAGTCCTATATTTGACCAATATTTCCGTTCAGCCACAATCCAAAACTGTCTCGTAAACCGCGTACCCGAAAGCATATACGACTTCATATAGTAGGCGCGGACCCAAAGGGGGCCGGGGGATTGTCCGGCTCCAGTACCCCCTTGTCGGCACCACTTACTTTTTTGAGACGATCCCAAAGCTTCACTATGTAGTTTTAGTATACTTATTTTGATTGCCAGATGCCAGGAAAAATACCATTAGACAGTTTTTACTTTCAATTATTCCCAATTTCCCCCTCTCCCATCGAGGCTTCGTACAGTGACGCTCGTAGGTTCGAACTTTGCCCTAAAGGTGGCTCCAGGATTTGCCCGACAGGGGGGCAAGCTCCCCGACGAGGGACCAGCAACCCGAAGCCTCGACGAGGGCGATAGAGTGCCGAAACGATGTTGAAAGCAAAATTTTGGCACGCGAAGCGCGCCGAAAATTTCGGGCTCTTATTGGAGAAAATTTGAAAAAAGTTGGGCTTTTACCATTACATGGAAAAATTGAAAAAATGGGTATTAACGAAGAAAATTGGAAAATTTGGGGGGTTATTGAAGAATTTGCCCTAATTTAGACTAACATTAGTAAATTGTCGGGACGACTGGTTGTTGTCGGGCACTACATATTTTATCATATACATAACAGATACCCGACGAAACCGGAAAATTTCCCCGACGGGGGCCATGCCCCCTGCCCCCACCTGGCGCCACCACTGCCCCAACCAGCCCCTGTTTGGTCTCTCTTTTCTTAGTTTAGGTAAGTTACCACCATCTCAACTCTTACCTGAAGGCTGACGCTGGCTTCAAATTTCCATAATCATACTTTTCGGAGATTTCATCAAACTGCGTTTTCAGTCTCGAAAGTTTGGGGAATCTATTTACTATTTCTGAGTTCGACATCAACTCATTGTAGTGGGTGGATACATACGGTATGTTCCAAAGACAAGCTCCCTCCATGAAACTGATGCATTTCATGAAAACGTTTGATAAACTTCGTAGGTTCGCCCACAGAAAAATCCGACTCACTTTTTCGTCGGTGACATAGGAGTCTTCCATCTTGTAATGTTAGGTATAGACAATACAGGTCTAACATCAAAACTTTGCTACGTATTTTTCATGTCTCTTTACTGTTGGCACGATTTTAAGAAGCACTACCTTTTTGAGAGCCATCCTAGTAACTGGCTGTCGGCTCATCGGTGGCGACAGAGCATTTTTAAAAAACATAACTTCATACCGAGGGAGGGGGTGTGGGTTCAGGGTAGAGTGATCCGAAGACCTCTGTGCCCACCCCCCACCCCACCCCACCCCCATTTGGACAATCGATCGAAAAATAAAATTTTATTTTATATGAACAGTGGCGTCGAAATACTTTCCAAGTTATTATCCATCAAAATTCCAAATAATCTCAAAAGGCACTTATGATCGACGTAGTTTTTTGTCACAAATCTTTTTCACTAACCATCAAAGTGTGGGCGCTCTACGCGCGCTTTCACTCTTCAGATAGACTTTTCTTCATCACCTTTGAAAACGTGGTGGCTTTATTCAACACTAAAGTTTTGCAATTATTCCCTCCGTGCGGTTGTGGATATGGAGACGCAGAGAATTGCATAGATGCAAAGGCGTTTTTTAATCGTGCCTTTAAGAATATTCTTAATTTATACAATTGGCATCATGATATACAAACTTTTCGAGAAAATGGAAGGTGTATCATCTCTGGACCTACACGCAATTTTCATATGGTGAAGGATTTCTGATGCGCTTTACGCGGAGAATCAATAAAGTTTGCTCTCCTTGCTTGATGAGCATTATTAGCACAACACTTCCGAACTATTTTTGGCCAAAACTAGATGTGATTAGTCCAACCCAGTTCATGATAGGCCGGGTAAGAAGGGCTTTACGTTGGAATCTGATACTTTGAACATGTTCGTAGCGAGATGATTATATGATGAAATATGTGAAGCTTTATTTACTCTACTTATTTGTAACATTGCTTTTACGGCCCATGGTAACTGTACATTTATTTAATAGATTTACAAAGAATAAGCTGCACCTTAAATCATATTCATTTTAAGTTTTCTTCCTGTTTGGTTTTACCTTCTCCCTTCTTGCTCATTCTTATGCGAGCTATCCTTTTATTGTATTACATTTATACAGCGCCTTCAGCAAAACATTATTAAAAGGCGCTTTGCAATACTAAGAACATCGTAAGACTTAAGAAATTAAAGTCAAGAGAAAAGGAAATGTGTGAGAATCGTGTACATAAGTGCAATGATGAGGGCTACAGCATATCTTTGAAGGCAGGAGTAAACAAATGCGTTTTTAGATTTTCCTTAAACACGCTCAGCGATGAACTGAGTTTAACAAAAGGAGGGGGGTCCACACACATAAAGACTACGATCACCAAAGCTTTTACACCTAGTACGAGGGACAGCCAAGTTAACGCAAATTGGGGAATCTGATCCTCGCAAAATCTTGTTCAAAGTAAAATTAATTGTAAAGAGTATGGATTTCCCATCATGAGTGGCATCAGTTGGCAGGGCGGTCATGGCCTCTCATGGGGGAAGTCTCCGCCTCCTCCCCTTTGGGGAAATTTTCCAATTTCGTTGGGGAACCTTTATGGGTACGATAAGTTTTTAATTCCCGTTGGCGACCAGTCGCCCCGACGGCTCATTACTTGAGTTTGCTCTCAAGGGCATATTCTTTAGAAATACTCCACAATTTTGTAACTTTTTCGGTAATAATCCTAAGTTTTCTGCAATAAAACCACCCAAATTTTCAAATTTTCTTCAGTAAAAACCTAGAATCTTCGGTCTGCTTCCCCGAGAATTTGGATTTTGCCAACCTCCCTGCAACTCATCAATTTTTCGGGGCTTCATTTTGCTGGCCCCAAGTCGGACGGTTTGCCCTTCCCCTCCACTTCATCGGAAAAATCTTGGTGCCACTAGCCTTCGAACAGGGATGTGCGTTACGTTACATGGCCAAGGCACATTGCACTGTGAAGTGAAGTTTAATGTGCCTTAGCCATGTAATGTAACCAAAGCCCTGTTCGAGGGCTTGGCGAGAACCTGTTCTCTCTTTCTAGTCTCTGTCATGTGGAGGTCATTTGAAAGTTCCATGCTATAGTATTCCCATTAAAGGGCAAGAGCAGTCGCCCCAAACTTATTTTGAAGCAACAGCTTAATCTCACAGTTTTCTTGTAATTTCTCTTCAAAGTATCTTTCAAAATATTTTAGGACTTCAGTATTGCATATTCAAGGTAAACCAATCAGTTACTTCTAGTAAATTTCACATTTTAGGAGAAAAGATATTGTCACATGACTCTCAAGAACCAATCACGAAACATGACAGTCTACTACACATCTTCAAGTTGGGGTGACTGCATTTCCCCTTTAAGCAAATTCATTAAAGGTCTGGGGGATTCTTCCTTGGACCCCCGCCCACCAGCGGTTAATGGCGGCCCCTAGACCTCTCGCTGATAGGAAAGCACCCACGTCCCCACAACCCACAGCTGCAGAAACATCACCATGACGTACATGTGTTCACTGTGGAGACTGTCTATGCCTCTGTATCGCAAAGAGGGGAAGATTGCCACAGGGTAGCGGAAATTGTGCACGCTTCGTGCTCATGTGCACACGTCACACCGATTTTCTGAAGTTACCTGCTGACGGCTTAAGATGAAAACCACTGTGGTTATCAGAACTACCAACATCTGGTGGCACACTGGCTACAAATACCTTTTCAATGCCTCTTTGCAGTCCCGGTGTCCCCTATGTCAGAATTCCTGGCTTCGGGATTTTATTCAATCTTGTTGTGTGTTG
The DNA here is from genome assembly GCA_029531755.1 of Holothuria leucospilota. Taxonomy (NCBI): domain Eukaryota; kingdom Metazoa; phylum Echinodermata; class Holothuroidea; order Aspidochirotida; family Holothuriidae; genus Holothuria; species Holothuria leucospilota. Next base: position 14,534,610 of record CM055966.1, on the reverse strand, counting down.
TATCATCTACACTAGAAAGGGCATATTGCATTACACAGCGCACATTGCAAAGACGTGCAGAATATCATGTGGCGCTGTACAGAAACTGCAGAGCACAAGGTAAACTAAATGCTATGTGACGACGGATTAAGGACAAAAAAGTAAAACAGAATTCTTCCGGTCTCGAGCTCGGTCTAGGGAATTTTAATGTCGAGTCCCGAGACTGGACTGTACGACACCGAGTCCGAGTCCTTGCTTTCCGAGTCCGAGTCCCTAAAATCGTGATTGGAGACCGAGCTAGAGCGCTAATGATTCACAGGGCCCGAGCTGTACTATGTACTTACATTTACATACTTTACATAGGCCTACTCTGAACCTGAGCCAACTTACATAAACAAAAATAAACAAAAACTCTTATGGGGGGGGGGGGGTTGCCCTATTCGCTAGGACCACATACCCATCGCTTACACTCAACCAATATAAGAACAATTCACAAAATTACGAATTACGAGAATTTTTCAGCTTGTGATCAGTTCGAAACTTTATCAAAGTTAGTGAATTTTGCATCTAAGCCACCTTAAATGAACAATGATTTCTCAAGGAGGCGGGTTTTCCCCTCCATTTAGACCCCCTCTCCCAGGACGGCACCTTTGCAAATGGTGACAAAGGAGAAATCCGCCCACTCATGTTGGACTCCCTCCCCCATAAATACCCTAGATTCGCCCTGTGATACAGAATTACTATGCGAGAATACAGTGGCGTGTACAAGATATCGGAGGTGGGGGGGGGGGGCACAACCTGTGATTCCCCCGACTGACATGTAGGATTGTCACAAGTGCACCAAAGGTGCACCACGAGCGCGAAGCACGAGTTTGCACGCGTGGGGTCCAGGGGCAGCGCCCCGGTGGGGGTGCAGGGGCGAAGCCCCCGGAAGCTCCTGCAATATAAGGTAAAAAGGCCGCCGTAAATTCGTTCTAGTGGCCTTATTGATCAGGTTTCGTTTGTTTCAGATGTTGTAAAATTTGATGTCAATGATGGAGAGTCCAGGTTATCCTGTATGCGTTGTAAGCATGCAGTGTGCTACAGTATGTGCCACATACATTGTCAGGACTGTATGTTTAAGATCACGAGGCCAGTCAATAAGGCTGCTTGAGTTGATCGCAAATCTCAACAGCACTGTTTCATCCTTAAACCTATATAGTTTTACCATTACAGATGGTTAAAGTGACTAGTGCGAAGGAAGCTGAATGATAGTAGGCCTACCTGCGCCATGGGCCAGATATCGATATTGATAGCATCCTGTCTGATTATTCACTGAATGGCGATTGGAAGAGCACGTGTCCTTTGGTAAACGACCAAACTAATGAAAAAATTCTCTCCTAATCTCATTCTGTAGGCTACTTCTAAGTTTTGAGTGTCAGGGACAGCGCCAGGATTTGCTCGACGGGTGGCCAGACTGGCAGAGGCAGCGACCCGACGCCCCGACGGCCCCGATGCCGTCAAGGGGATGGTGAGGGGGATTTGAAGAAAACCTGTGTACTAAACCATGCCATTACGGGGCATATATTTCATAAAATGTGTATATACTAGAGGAACGTAGTTTCTCCAGAATCAAAATGGTGTGAAATTGCACATCGCGCGAAGTGCGCGAAACGTTTTTGGGTTATCCTACACTAAGAGGAATCGGTACTTATTAAAAGCTAATAAGGTCAATTGTCCGGACAGTTGCGTATCTATCGGGCATAACTTACATTGTTCTTCTCTCAATCCTCGTGTCACTTTAGCCGTACCGCACGACAGACCAAGGAGAACATTGCCTAAATGTCCCTGAAATGATGTGAAATTCCCAACATTTACATAAATTCATTTATTCTACTTCTTCAGTTACTTGAAAAGGTGAAAATGGTTTATACTTTATTTAGCTGTAACGGTAACACGACTGAGGAAGAGTGGGCAAAGCGTACGAAAATCTTGGGATTCATTGCAGAAATGATCCTCTGATAGCCAAAATAAGTAAACCGATCATGGATAGCGACAGAATTTGCGCGACAGAGTGCTGGGCCATGCCAGCGACCCCAAGCTTCGACAGCCCCTCTGACAATGATCTGGTGACGAGGAGATATGACTTACTATCCCATGAAATTTGGGGCATATTTTGTCTCATAATATCACTTAATACTTCATGAGCCGAGTTGCGCACTTTATATAGTGTTTAGTTCTTTCGATTCCAAAACTTCAATTTGCAAAGCACGCGAAAATTTTTGGTAGGCTTCACACAAAAAAGACATGTGATCATTATGAACATAAAGAATCAAAAAGAAAAACTTTAGGGATTCTCTAGACCACATCGGGGATAAGGTACAATTTATCGAAACACCGGCTGGACTACCCTATGAATTGCCATACTTTGGTCCGTGAGTCGCTCACAATCTGACCGTACCGCATGACAAACACAAGAGAACAGTAACTAAGTTTAACGACATGGGATGAAAATTTCGAGCTCCACATAAACAGTGTACTCTGCCTTCATGTTCCGTGGTAAGGTCGGCCAGGACCTGTGCTATCTAGCAATGTGGCATGGAACTGCTGAAGATACTGGAGTGACTGTACAGCGCGCGTAGCGGGCCGAAATTTTTGGGCCCTCATTAGAAAAATTGTCCTATCTCAGGCGCCGTCAGGGACTGCATACTCTATCATATCGATTAAGACTCCCCAATGGGCCCCTTCCCCCACCTGGCGCCATCCCTGTTGAGTGCTCAGTGTGTCTCTTCAATCTTTTTCTCTTCCCCTAACCCTTAAATCCCCCGACTAAGGGATTTTCCCCCGACTGACTTCGGATGTGGGGGGGGGGGCTGTGTCTCCGCCCCCCCCCCTTTGAACGCGCTACTGAGAGAATATGATTAAAGGCAAAACAGTTACAGCCTACTAAATTTGTCACTTGTGACTGGGCATAGATTATAATAAACACAAACAGAGGTAGCGACAGCATTTGCCCGACGAGGTCCAAGCTTCCGACAGGGGTGGGCTGGGGCTGAGGCAGCAACTCAATGCCCAGATAAATAGGACGGGTTGCCAGAAGTTTGGCGAAGCCAAATTTTTTCTGCGCTCTTCACCTTCCGAAAATTTTTGAGAGTTTTCAAGGAGAATTTGAAAGATTTGGGTTTGTGTTAAGAATAAATTGACAATTTGGGGTTTTATGTTAAGATTCTACTTTGTAATGTGTATCTAATTGGAAAATTTCCGCAACGGTGTGGGGGAGTCAGTTTTCCTCGGGAGACATCGATACCCACCCCCTACCTGACACCATCCCTGGACACAAAGACAGGGAAAATTGAGCTGTACCTTCACAAATGTACATAAACCACACTGATTGGTCAATGATGTAATTCAATTCACAGTGAGATGTACCGTGCACATTGCACAGTATGGTAACAATGGGGCTCAACGGAGTCCAAATCACAACAGTTTGGATACGGTTAGCGATCTATATATTATATTTTTCTAATTTTCAGCACTTCACATTGAATACTGGCCTCGAGCAGCTAAATTACATAACTGTCGGAGGTAGGCTTACCAAAACATATAATTAATGAGACTGAAAGAGCGGCTATTTTGTTGAGAGAGTTAAAATCATGATTTGCAAAAGGCGAAGAGAACATGACTTTCATCAGGGAGTTGCCACTAGACTAGGGTAACTCTAGGGTGGAGTTGCCACTAGGCTGGAGTTGCCACTAGACTGGGATATAACCATGCAGACTTATGACTAATGACCAAAATTTGGGCATGCCCTACCCCGCGGAACGGACTCTATTTGCTCAGCCCCTCTTTAAGGCTCCCCCAAACAACTTTGACTGAACAAGGAATATACCGTACAGCCTGCTACGAAGGCATGTCCGTAGTAAATGGGGCAAAGAGACATCGCCCCTAAACTTTTCTCCTAAAATTGTTTAAGAATAAAAACTATTATTGCCTGAACATATTTTGACATGTATCATCCCTCGAATATATCTGGCCTCAGGCCCCCTTCCCGAAACTATATCAACCCTCTTTAACATCTTATCTCCCCAGTGCGCTAATTGATATGGTTCCTTGTATTTGGCATCAGTGGCGTCGCCAAGGGGGACCAGGGGGGCACGTGCCCCCTGGAAAACCTTGTGCCCCCGTGTGCCCCCCAACTGAGATTTGAGATTTTGAAAAAAATATAGATCTTCTGTAAGTTCTGTATTCAGAATATTTGACTACCATGTTTCATATGATTTGATTCTTCTTAGGACAAGAAAAGGCAGCAATTTGTATTTTTTCTAATAACAAAATCACCCCATCTCAGAAAGCACACAGTGTTCTCTGTGTCAGAGGCTGAGCATCGGTCTTGGTAATCTATCCATAATCCTCGCCGCCTCAACAGGTGTGAGTATACGCCTTGATAAAGTAGAGCGGAAATGTCTGCCTCGCGGACTCATCAACCAAAACAGTGAATGGTGTTGTTTCGTACGTACGGTACCATGGAACTTGCCTGCCACTTGCGTTGCGAATTTTAATGCAAGCTCAATGCCAGCAATTTTAAGGAGACTTTTCTGTATTTTCTTCTTCGAAAAAATAATTCCAATAAATTTTAAAAGAGAGATATATGATACAAAATTCTATGATCACTTTAATCCCGTAAGACTCCAATCACTCAGTTTGTGGATCATGAGAATTTCACGTTAATTGAAAAGTCCACAATCGAACGAATATTTGATCGTTGATTCGGCAATACACATGCACGTTTTTTCACTTTCATGAGAATTTCTCAATCCATGCATAATTTTTTTTTTTAGTTCCTAAAAATTCGTTATTTTTTGACACAAATTTTACTTCAAAAAGGTAGCGTATGTGGCACCAGATTGCATCTGAGGACACCTAATTTTTCAAAAATTTTCAAAGGGGAGGGGGTGTCCCCCTCCCCTTAGACCCCTTCCCCAGGCCGGCGTTTACACTACATACCGCATACGCCACTATCTACTTGTGCCCCCCTCATCGACCTGTTGTGCCCCCCTTGTGCCCCCCAGTATGAAAAGTCTGGTGACGCCACTGTTTGGCATAATAAGTGCACACAGGCCTGTATTGTGACGCTGAATTATGATAAGTGGTTTCCAGCGGGGGCAATATCGCCCCAGGGGATGGGAGGATCCGCAACTCAAGAGGGCTGGCAGGGAATGTTTGAAAAAAAAATGAGATGCTAAATTTATACAGGGCTAAAATAGCTACCAATTAGTTTCCTCTGGCTGAGCTCTCCAATTAGTATTCATAAAATGGAGATGACTAAATGGAGTCAACAAGTAGACTAACATGCCTTTCTTAGGTGCACTACAAACTTATGAATTACCTTAATTGCCAGATGCCATGAGATCGCATTTAAGAGTGTTTCAATTTCAAACTTTTCCTGGACGTCTATTAGACCTCCACCGGAGGCGGCGCAAGCCCAGGGGGAAAGGGGGTCATGACTCAGAATTGCCCGCCACCGTTTTTATATCATAATGTAGGCTTTCCCTGCAGTTCATAAACAACATACAGGCCTAGTGATGAAAGAGATTACTGTATATAATTGAAATGTAATAGAGAAGTTCATGAGTGCCCCTCGGGACATTTAGGACTGTTAGATAATTAAAAGACATCAAAACGCTTCGTTCTTGTGCCTTCATTTCGTAAATTTCTAAAGCTTCGCCTCTAGTCCCCTAACATGGCGTTGCTCTTAGACCACACACCAGGGACGCTGAGGCAGCCCCTCAACTCCATGCCCTTGGGCCAGCCGGGAACGCTAATTCCCACTCCCGTGTGGAGCCCTCAGCATCCCCGTTTCCAAAAGCAGGCGCAGATCCAGACATTTCGAAAAGGGGGGGGGGGGCTGAAAGTTTGCGTTTGCACCGGGTCCAAAATTCGGAACCGGGTACCCGAAGTCGATGGTCAGTCGGGTATCCGGGTACCCGAAAATATAACTTCCGTTAGGCTACGAGTTCGTTGTAAAGTCATTATAAGAAAGTTTGCTTTGCACGTTGATATAATATAACACCAACGTATCTTACTGTATGTACGGGCATGGCAAGTGTTCTTAGGCGTGTGCGTGATAAATTGAGCAAGAAAAAAGTAACATGTTAGGTGTTCTGTCACACGTGAAATCTATGTTACTGTAGTGAAACTTTGGATCCGGTTAGCAATTTCAGAACCGGGTCTTGACAGCGTCGGTCGGGTACCCGGTGCAAACACTACAGTGAGTAAAAGCCCCCTTGAATCTCTCCTAGATTAACATTATGCTAATTTTCGCGTATTTGTTATTGTTGATGTGGCGAAAAAGGGATCCGGGCTGAGGCCGGGAAAGCCCCCCCCCCCCCTTGGATCCGCGCCTGAAAAGCGTCCAGCAGTCACTGACCCCGATCAAGTCATGCACATCCCCTTCGTCAATACGGGGTTTAGGATTCGCTATCATAAAAGTAACCCCTGCCCACCGTAATTATGCTACCCAGTGCCTGGCCTAGCTACATCTACAACCATGTATTGTACCCTTCAATTTTAACACGTGCTCTTATTCTTTTCTTTGAGCTATTCATAGATATACCAGGGGGCTGTCCGTGGCAGCTCCCTAGTAACCATAGGCGTAGGAGCCCAAGTTGTTTGGGGGGGGGGCTGTAACGACTTGCCCGAAAAATATAACCAAGAATTTCCTCGCACTCCATTCGACATGTTACTGTACATTTCATATAGGCATGCATCGGTTATCACACCCCACGCCAATTACATACAATAATATGCCGTGTTACTACGTACTTTCCACATTGTTTTTAATTTTGGCGGTCGCCGGCCTGAGGGAGGTGTCTAAGGGGAGGGGGTTCCACTTCCCTTTGAAAATTTTTGAAAAATTAGGTGTCCTTACATGCAATTTGGTCATAGGCGTAGGAGGCGGGGGGGCTGGGGGGCTGCAGCCCCCCCAACAAAAAATTTTTGTGAAAATTCGGGCAAAATACTGAGAATTTTTTGGGCACCAACTGAAAGAAAAATAATGCAATGATGTATCTAAAGGGTATTAATAGTTTAAAAAACTTCCTTGTTGATTAATATAAAGTTCTCATTTTAATTGCACCAGCACCTATATATTCCGTATTAATTCATCAGTGTGTTTTTAATGGTTGAACTTATATTATGGTTATCAGTAGTGTATTTTAGGGGCCATTGGGCCATGCCCTACCCTCTATGATGCTGATTTTTTCCTACCTAAAATACGTAAATTTTTAACATAAATTTTACTTCAAAGGTGGCATTTGTGGCACCAGATTGCATGTAAGGACACCTAATTTTTCAAAAATTTTCAAAGAAAAGAGGAAGGGGTAGTGCCGATTTTTAGTACCTAAAATACGTAAATGTTTTAACACAAATTTCACTTCAAAGGTAGCATATGTGGCACCAGATTGCATGTAAGGACACCTAATTTTTCAAAAATTTTCAAAAAGGGGAGGGGTAACCCCCTCCCCTTAGACCCCTCCCCCCAGGCTGGCGGTCACCAACTTCGCCAAAAACTGAAACCAATAAAGAAGGGATTAACACGGCAAATTATTGTATGATATTTGCATGCGGTGTGATAACCGATGCATGCCTTTATGATATGCACATTAACATGTCGATCGTGCATGGAGCGCGCGGAAAATTTGGGTTATATTTTTTCGGGCAAGTCGGTCCAGCCCCCCCCCCCCCCAAATCAACTTGGGCTCCTACGCCTATGAATTTGGTGCCACATATGCTACCTTTGAAGTAAAATTTGTGTTAGGACATTTACGTATTTTAAGTAAGAAAAAATCGGCACCACCCCCTTCTCTTTGAAAATTTTTGAAAATTTTGTGTCCTTACATGCAATTTAGTGCCACATATGCTACCTTTGAAGTAAAATTTGTGTTAAAAAAGTTACGTATTGTAGGTACTAAAAAATCGGCATCACTCAGTGAGGGTGGGGCATGGCCCAATGGCCCCTCAAATACACCACTGATAACCATAATATAACTTTAGCCATTGAAAGCACATTGGTGAATTAGTACGTCCAGAATGTACAGGTGCTGGTGCAATTCAAATCAGAACCAAGGAAGTTTTTTTTAAACTATTGATTATCTTTAGCTACATCATTGCATTATTTTCAGTAGGTGCCCGAAAAATTCTCTGCATATTGCCAGAATTTTAGCCAAAATTTTTGGTTGGGGGCTGCAGCCCCTCCCCCAGGCCCCCATATGCTAGTAACACTGCGTTATAGAAATGGGGGAGTTTGTCCAACTCCATTTGAGTCCAGTCGGTGAAAGGGGCGATGAGCTCAAAAAAGGCTGGGGCCCCGCATCTCCTTTAGCGTAGGTTTCGAGTTTCCCAGGGTAGTCACCCAACAGTCTGCGTAAGTAAAACACTACTGCACCAGTGCACGGTTATATTACACATAAATATATACTTCTGTGTTATGTTACCAGGTATCACATTTAACTCATTCTTAGGTACGCAGGCCAATGATTTGCAACCTGACGGTACTGTACATGCTGGTCGATCAGTAAGTAGCCTACATAAATATTGTGCGTGTAGTATAATAAGAGTACGTCACTGCAGCGTTATGTGAGTGTGCCAAAACAGCTTAGTCCGGTGGGCTTGCGGTCGTTGAACAGTCCGAACTCCGAAGTTCAGTACCATACCTTCACGCGTAGGCCTATCCTATGAGTACAGTGTGTATTCCAGTTGCAAATGTTGAAGGTAATTCGCAATCTGTCCAGCCTGCCTTCGACCACCAGAATGCCTTTGAAATTCGCAGCCAACGTGTCTATGATTTTCACCGAACACAAAGATTTATTAGAGAGGTATAATGCTGCAAAACAAGCCGGGTTCCAAGGTGTAGAATGCATTTACCCCTACGATGTACCTACTGACAAGCTTGCAGCACACAGGGAAGAGCTCGGCATTGAGCAGACCCTACTCAACTCGTATCGTGGTAAGGTACCACCATTAGTTTTACTGCAAGATCTAAGCTGCAAGTCCTATTAAACTGTTTCGAGATTGCTAACGAATTTGAATGCCAATTTTAAGCCTTATGAAGAGGCGGTAATTTAATTGCACCATTTGGCTTCTAGGCAGGTACCAAGATCTTAATTTTAGCAAAGGGGAGGGGGTACGTGCCCTATCCTTAGATGTAGACCCCTCCCCCAGATCAGCTTCCAAAAGTTCTGTCCCACTTTCTGCTTAGAGAAATATGGTAACCCTAGGCTACATGTAACATAGGCATAGTAGACTTTCAGGCTTCTAGCTAGGAAAAATGTCAAACTGGGTGGGAGTTAATCGACACTGCATCATTCTCATGTGAAGTTGGTCATATCTCAAGAAGTAAATGACACTGTCTGCGGTCAGTTGCACGATTTTTGGTTGTTTCCAAAACAATGTTCATTTGAATAATGTTTTGTGTCTGATACTGTACATATTTACAGTTAACAGTGTGATAAAATTTCACACTTGGTAGTGAGATTCAAACTGGGTGGTGAAATTTCAAACTGGGTGCTGAGTTAAAAAAGTAAATTCAAACTGGGTGCAGCACCCAGTTTGAATGGCCTGGCTAGAACCCTGGACTTTGATAGTTTGATTGGTCAATTGTTTACAGAGCAAAGAACTGATTCATGTTGTAATGGCATGTGATGGTGGTACCATGAGTCGGTCAATTAAGGGAATTTTCACTAAAAACATACACATAAAGTAGTCTTATGTAATTTAAACTTATCAATTATTCTCATGAACGTGTTTTCTCATAATGCTGAAAGTTACAGTGAATTTCGTTGGCAAACTTTCAAGAGACGGAGAAATTTCCACCACAAGTTTCAGATGCCTTAGGTTTCAATAACGGTACCATGAGTCGGTCACCCAAACATTATGAAAGCCCATAAGAGTGTTATCAAGATATATTCCAATAATGATATCACCATTACAAACACAAATCATAAAATGATGGAAGGAGACCATTTGCAGTGATTTGGAAAATTGTTTAAAATAATTTTTTAGGCCATTTAAAGAAGGTCTCAAGCTACGTGACCTTTAGGTAACACTACATGTAGGCTAGGCTGGGTAAATTTCTTCTAAAAATGGGAGTAAATGCTTATTTTTGACAGAGTTTGAGTAATTGTCATGTCGTGCTGGAGTTTCTCTACTGTCATATGTTTATTTGAAGGCTACAGCACGCCTATGTTACATTTTGTGTGCATTGACCGACTCAAGGTACCGACCGACTCAAGGTACACTCACTATATATTTTATCCCCAGTTGAGGCCATACTGGAAAGTTCGTTTTTTCGCCGCCGAAGATTTACGCCAAAGGAAAGGCAAGATAAAAATTACGCCAGCCTCTGCTGTAGGCTAGGTGCGCCAAATAGAAATCAGGATGACAAAATACGCCAGAAATTTGGTGTGACCGCTTGAGTGCCACGCCGAAGATCTTCGGCGTAACCTACATGTTTTCCAGGCGGGAGTTGAGGTGTCTAATTTTGGTATGTTCAATGGCCTAGTAACGTTAGAGTTTGCAGTGACGGCTAGGCTTAGATCAGGGTCAGTGTTGAACACTTCTTACCTGCTATGTGTAAACTGTTCTTGAAAGTTGTAGGCATACCCTGAGGGTTTTTGTGGGTGAAGACTTACGATCATAAGCACGGTAGTAAGATCACTTACAATCACGAACTCAATAAATTGGTGCCAAAGTTTCCTTCATTTCATTTTTTCCCATTTTTAATGTTAGAATTTTAGGGTTGAATTGGATGAAATTTACAAATTTATGCCAATTGTGGGATTGGTCCTTACAGCTTTGTAAGAATTAGTTATGTAAGTCACGGTGCGGTTTTCAGTTTTATGTTTTTTCACTGACCGTACTGAACAGAAATTCAGTCTTAACTGGTCATTCCCTTAAAACTGGTTTTTGGTGCAGCTTTACTACACGTAGGTCAACACACAGTTGAATACCGTATTATAGGAAATGTATCCTAAACTGGCAAATAATTATGGCAACAATAATGAAGCCAGCACTACCAATGATAAGTGAGCAAACTATGTAATAACTGCGGCGAGAAGTTGTGCTGTGATCAGGGCAGGATTTGGGCCAGTAGGGTATGTGCCCAGGGGCCCCCACATTAAGGAGGCCCCGCAAACTAGGTTGTTAATTTCTTAGGATCATTGGGAGACGTCATACAGCTGAAATTTAAATATCCTCAGAAATGAGCCCCCAAATGTTGTGCTTTGTTAGGGGGATGTGAAGAGAGACAAATCTGAAGTGGTGGGAATTGTTCTCAGGTTGCTTATAAATTAGCTAACTTTTAGTTTCATCAAGGAAAGTGAGAAAAGTAGATTGCTAAAATTTTCAGGCACTAAAAATACTGAGTAGATTAACTGAATGAAACTGAAAGGAAAACAGATGAACATTATTGCAGAGCTCAAAATACCGATATTTTTACACAAATGAATGAATTTGGCCAAATTCCTGTTTTCACTCCAGCCAGGAAACACTAATTTGGTAGTTGGAATTACATGGGCCCAGGTGAAAATCCTGTCAAGTCACCCTCCCCCCCCCCCCCCCCACTGTTGGGAAAAAGAATGAACTTGGTGTGGCCGAATAGCCTGAGAGTCAAGGATATTGTATTCACAAAACACATGCAGTTCCAAACATGAGTTTCAATTAGTCGCAAATGACTGCCACTACTGGACATCATTGAAAATGGCGAAAAACTTGGCTATATTCAGAATGCCATGGTCTGAGTTTTCAGATGCATTGTTTGTATAAGAAAAGAATTCAATATTTGTATTCTTTATGAATTATCCTAATCGTGAAATTGTAGTCCTAATGGGTATAAATTTACTTTCCCGAAAAAGTTCAAATGTCTTTTATAAACAAACAATAAGATAGGAAGTTCGCATGCTCCTCTTGCAGTTAGCTGCACGGGTTAACGATGTGCTAGGCACGCAACCATGGGGACACATGAACCCCTTATTGGCCTGCCGACAAAAACAAATAAAAAAAATATCAGTAATATACATGCCTGTGATGTCGTTCCATACTCAGGCAAATAGTGCCTGCGAAGTGCCAATTCTGGTGATCCAGGAGGTGTTTTCATCTAAAATTTTCTTAAGCTCTTCGCACCAACCATCAGTGGTGCTCTGCTCACATACTGTTCTCCATTGCTTACTGAAGTCACAAAGTTGTCCTTTTTGCCTAGAAACCCTAGGTCCACTCCTGAATTCTTATGCTAATTGGTCTGAGAGTTTACCCCCACCCTATTCCTTTTAGTCCCTCCGCCATCACACTTTGTTTGCATCACTTTACTCAACATGACAACTGAGCAAGGTCTGAAAGTGCAGACATTTTTCTGAAATAAAATCGGCCCAAATGTCCTTATGGTCAGGTCCAGCTTACTTTCAGTTATTTTTGTTACTTTCATTACGGTTCTGTAGTACAAACTACAAAGTAATTTATTAATTCCAACAGCTAAAATGCACTAAATTGCACCTTGTTAGTTTTTTTTTTTTTTGAAAAAAAAAAAAAACTTCACCCTCAGGTCACTACCCTGCATCAGCAGCTCTCTACAGTCTAAAATCTCCCCCTTCTCAGGCAAATACTGGATTGCCACTGCGATGATGTATCTGGCTTATAGCCTAAAATTGTTGAATATTTATCATCTGTATATGTGCCCAGCTGCTGAAGAGGTAGGTCTACATGTATAGTCCAATGTTTCATATTCTTTTTTCAAAGAGCCAAATGACTGTCCGAGGGGCACATAGGGTCGTGCCCAGGGTCCCCACGTTCATAAATCCGGCCCTGGCTGCGATATAAGTAGATAAGTAGTAAGTAATAGTAGCAGCAATAAGTTAAAGCTGGTAGTGCACCTGCTGATAAATATAGTAAAGGCAGGGAAAGATGCTACCAGGAACGTTGACTATAATAATAGCAGTGGCCTATATAAAATGAGACTGGTGGGTTCATTGAATCAGGTGACCTGTCATGGGCCACCAGGCTTGGTCTATGCCTAGGTGTAAGCTTGAAACCATGCCATGAAAATGCCCATAAGCCTACAATCTCAAGTAGTCCCCCTCAGCCTGGGAAAGTCTTATTATTGATGGTCAGTAACTTTCACATTCTGTGATTTTAGTCCAGCGAGTTGTATCTTCACAACCGTGCTCAGTCCGGACATATGATCCGGCCAAGCCCAAGTAGCCACTGGAACTACTTATTAAGCACCACAAGTCATTATTTGCTTGAGCGCACATTGTGCTGATAGAGCTGGAGTTCTGTTACCTTTTGATGCAGCATGATTTTTTTTTTTTTTCTTAGTCCCCTGACTCTCTGGCGAAGAGCCAGGGGCGAAAACCAAACAATACTCCCGAAGGAGTTCTGCTCCCCGAAGGAGTAACAACGTCCCTAAGGGACAAACTTTGACTTAACTGACACCACCCGACAGTGGTCCCGTTCTAGACTGGCTGAACAGAACAGGTCCAGCATGATTAACTGTGGTCAGCTTCTACAAGAATTTAGACTAAAAGGACTTTCATGTCATGACAGCTTCTAAAGTAAAGTGCCCTAATGGAATGTAGTATAGTAGGTAGTTTAGTATTTAAATCAAGAGGAATGCCATTTTGTTGTTTACAAGTTCTATTTCCATCCTTTTGTCCAAGATCCCCAGGTCCCTTCTTTCCAGATGTGCAGGAAGCTCTCATGCCACATCTCAGATGTCTAACAAGCCTAATTTATGGGTGAGGTGTCCCAAACCCCTTGATCCCTTCCGATTGGTCAGTTGGACATCAATATTCATTTTGTATTGGGCTCTACAACTCTCGCCCATTCAGAACCCAATACCTGAGATATCCCACAATGCTGTAGGTGTAGACCCAGAGTGTCAAGTACTGTACTTCCACCGCAGATCTTGTCTCTCGTATTCTAGACTTCTCAGATGAAGCACTTGTCATTTGTGTATACTTGATCTTTTTTAATATGGCCAGCCTTTTTAATTTCCTTGTGATTTTGTTGAGCAGAGATTTGGAAAAAAATCAGAAATTAAACAAGGCAAAGAACTGTAATCAAATCAACTTTGTTTTAGTACAGTAATTTGTGATCAGCCATGTTTCCCTTAGAGCTACACCCCAAGATCCCTCGAAGCGTTCGTGTAATATGGTTTGCCACTCTACATATTTCATACTAAATTGAGTTGGCTGTGACTGAGCCAAAATATTCACATGCGAATGACGCGATATGAAGTTATTACCGTGCACTTCACTACCTGAATTGGATAGATGGTGCTTAACTAAGAAAGTGAGTGTGGGTTAGATATATATAAAGGAACATGATTAAATGGCAACAAAATAAATGTCAGCTAAGTACAGGAAAGATTCTGTACCTGTATAAATGTCCTCTGTGCTGGCATTATAGAGCTAGTGTGTTCTAGCCATACAGTAGATCCTTGCAAGGCATGGTCCAGAGCTGCAATGAGGTATGCCTGCAGCTTGCTGCTCAATTAATTAACTGGACACACTGCTCACTTAGCACTTGTGGAATGAGGACCTAATTAACATTTCTACAGGTGCTGCATCCTATTCACACTTGTACATAACTTCTATTGTTATCATGGGGATGAAAATTCTATTGAGTGTGGAACCATTGAGTGGAATGCAGAGGGGGAGTGCATTACAATTGGGTCACTACAATACCATGCTGTAAGCAATAAAGTTATGTATGGAAGACCAGAGAAGACACAACAGTTTTATCATATCCCCAGTTAATATTGTTCTCCTCCGCATGTTTTCACGTTCCCAGTCCAGTAGGGTAAGAAGTGTGGAGGGGGGGGGGGTAGGCGGCTTCCCAACCTGTGCCAGACCTAGCAGAAACCCCGGATCTGCAGCTTGCTAGGAGTAATTTGGGCTAAAGCTCATTACATCACTGCCCAACTTGCCCCTCCCTCCCACCATCACCACCATAGCTAAACAGATTCCCCAGTCCTGTCATTATCGGGTAGGGCTGAACAGCTACAGTAATGTAGAAAGTGAAAAAGGATGAAACCATAAGGAATTACAATATCAGGGGTGAGTTAACATTTTCAGGAATTTAATGTAAAAATCGTGGTCATGAATTGGATTTCTGAATTTAAAGGGAGACTGCTGGTACATGCTAGTTGGTGAAGGATGCTTTTTACTCATGTGACAATATAATTAACTATATTTTGTTTAGAATGAATTTATTTCATGCATGCAGAGTACCCCCTTGCTTGACCTCAAATGTTCAATATTAACAATCTGAACCATCATGAAAGGAATTCTTGTGAGGAAATTATAAGAACAAATGTGTAAGATTTGACTGTTTTTGTGGGAACTGATTATTTTCTCTAAAGGAAACTGAAGCAGTTGCTCTTGGTCACAATGATTGTGAGTGTGGTCCCATTAAATGGGGAAGGCCAGTTCTTCGTGTCTGTGGAGAAATGTTGGTGAATTTGGAAAGTGTTAACCAGAATTGTTTGAGTGTGTGTGTGTGTGTGTGTGTGTGGGACAAGGGTGCAAGGTAAATAGGTAAATTTATTGGCTCTATCATTTTATGGGGTTCTTCAAAGTGGTATATTATTACACGAGAATTTCCTCAACCTCCTTACCAGCTTTAACACTGAACTTAATTATGAGTTGTCTGTGATGTTTGACTTTCAGAATTAATTTAGGGGGTAGTATGTACAGGAAAATGCAGTCCCCCCAATTTGAATTAGTGTACCCTGTCATCATAATTCAAAAATGGCTCCTATTAATCATTTGACAATGTTTTTGTTACTTATTTGGTAAATTCATGCAGAATATCTCCTTTGTTTACTTTCAGTATTCAGTGCTAAATACAGAAACATAATGAAAGATAATTATGTGTGTGAAATGCAAGGAGATTAAGATTCAGCAGATTTTCTGAAAATAAATTTGGGGCGACTGCTTTCTCCCTTTGAGACCAATTGGTATTAAAAGTTTTCTTCAGGCTATAAGTTGTTTACCAGGGAGCCTTCATGTGATTTCCTTCACTATAAAGTACAATCTTGCAAGATGATTTTATCAGTGGTGTTTCAAAGCAATTTTCTGTTTTTTAAAGGTGATCCACAGAAAGGGGAACTAGGCTTTGCTGCAATACCTGGGAAAGAGAAGGAATTTCAAGATAGTCTGGATGTATCTATAAAGTACTGCAAAGCTTTGAAGTGCAAAAGGTGAGCATAAATATAAACGACCTGACTCAAGGAGATTCTAGGCAAACAAAGCTGGAAAATAAAATGAAAATAAAGTAAACATTTATTTGGAAGTCCATATTTTATAAACAGCCTAATTTGAAAAGCACACTCTCTTATCATGGTGCAGTAGCCAGGGTTGGGAAGTAACGAGTTACAAGTAACGCCGTTACTGTAACGAGTTACATTTTGTGTAACGGAACCCTGTAACGAGTTACATTTGCATTTCAGTAACGGAGCAAGTAACTAGTTACAATTCTGTGTAAAAGTAACTGTAACGGCGTTACATTTGGGTCCCGTTACTTTCCTGTTACAAATAGTCAAAATGACCACAAATTGCATTTTCTTTGAGCTAATAACAGAATAACAGAAAATTTTCAAATTGATGACACTTTGGTAGTAAAATGTAAAATTATTTTCGATATAGGCTATTTATCATTCATCGCTATTATCGACGTCGCCCTCACCGACATCAAATTTTATTCACGATTAGAATCAGAAGTTGATATTAGATGCACACGCTGCAGGCTTACAGGCCGGGCCACTTGATTGTCTATTGAACCAGGGAGTTGTCAAATAGCAACTCCCTGATTGAAATAAGTTTAAAATTGATCTGTATGTCAAAATACTTATTAGACAGATCAATGCTTA
This sequence comes from Holothuria leucospilota, assembly GCA_029531755.1. Lineage (NCBI taxonomy): Eukaryota > Metazoa > Echinodermata > Holothuroidea > Aspidochirotida > Holothuriidae > Holothuria > Holothuria leucospilota. The sequence goes on along the minus strand of CM055966.1, from coordinate 14,517,731 downwards.
TTATCATGGTGCAATAGCCCAGCAGTCTTGGAAACGTTTTAGTCTTTGGCTGACAGTATCTGCTATGTCCCAGACCCACCTTTCTACCCCCAAAATGTAATTGGTGGCTGCAAAATGAGCTACAGAATTCTACGGCCATTGCCATAGACCACTCCACTACGTTGTGAGCAAACTACTTGTGACGCCTAAACATAAAAGATACTGAAAGGAGAATAAGAGGAGATTAGAATGGTGGAGCTGGTGTTTTTAAATTGCTCAAGGTTGGGAAGCTACTTATGCCTTCTCACAAGTGTTTTGAAAGTACTAGAATACATTTAGCAAAGTATTTCCACTGCCATCAGTCAGAGTTTGCTGTACAGCAGCTGGTCAGATTTTGGGGTGTAATGTGATTGAAAAATGTCAAATGCAAATTCTTTGACATTAACCTTATACTGTAATTGTTTAAAAATACTGAATAGGTTGTGAAATAAACATGCTTTTTATGACCACTAAAGTTTATTCATTCATTTGTGCTTTGAGCGAAAATTTTGGAGCCTAAATTGTGGAAAAACATGCATATGGAGGGAAAATTGACAGTCAAATGAAGAAGTGTTAAGTTGCCAAGATGGTGTTTCCTCTTAAAACATTGCTAGCCAACATCTCAAAAATGTCAAACTTTCTGTTTAAATAATATGCCAGTGCCAACCCTGTTTGCTATTTTTTACCTGACAGACTCCATGTTATGGCTGGTCTGATGCCTTCCCATGAAGGGAACCAGAGAACAGAGCTCTTACAGAAAATGGAAGACACCTTTGTGAAGAATTTGAAAGATGCCGTTCCAAAGTTGCAGAAAGTAAAGTAGATTTTAAAAGAATTTTAAGATAAAGTGTCAAACTGTGAAGGAATTATATGGTGTTTTGTAGGTTGGCATGAAACTGGAAATTAGAGTTTAAAGGCAGACACGTACCACCCCATACATATTATAGGTTTGGAGCATTTAGAGTTCACAAATGGTGACTGCACTTTGAATAGATTGACATAGAAGTGTGCAAATGCGAAACTATGCTTTCAAATTATGAACTAGATAATCGGTTAATGACACATATAGGCCTAGGAAACTGTTCAAGACTGGGGGGGGGGAGGGGTGGGGGGGGAGGGGTGCTGAATGTTGTTTCCGATCGCTGTCCTGGGGGAGGGTCAGAGGGGGTGGCCCTCCCCTTTGGAAAATTTTTGAATATTTGAGGGTCCTTTGATGCAATTTGGTGCAACATATTGGACAAATTTTAAGGTAAATTACTGCAAATATTTGACATTTCTTACAGAGGAAACAAATATAGTTAGGCCTAAGAGGTTTTGGTCCTTGAATTGAGGGTGGGAGAGGGGTGGAAGCATAGTTCTGCCCCACCACATTTTTGACCGGGGTGCCTAAAGCCCCCAGCCCCCCTGTTTCCTGCACCTATGATGACACAGGTCAGTAAAATGTGAGATGGGTAGTGTAGCCTACACTATGCAGCAGATTTTGCCAGAAACCTGTTACAAACTCTACTGTATGAGCAGATAAAGTGCTCAGAATATAGGATGATATTATTACACAGTCTCCTTATAAATGAATTTTATACATATAAGCCTATGTTTGGGAGGTGTCACATATAAGTTAGAAGAGGGGCACTAGGTATTCACCTATTTAGGAGAATTGTGATCATCTGGAACAGTGCAGGAAAGTTTCCCCCTATTAGCTTTGGAGACAACTTTGTCAGCCGAGTGTCTTCTTACCTGAAATTACAGGCACTACTTTTTCCCAGCAGGCTACAGTACATATGATGTAAAGCACAATCTCAGGCATCATTGTGTATATCGTTAGTAAAAACATTTTGCAGTTCCCTGAGGGTTCACATACTTTTCTTTCAAAAGCCTTATGATTATGGCTAAGGTGGAAGGTGATGGAATTTGAAGAAATGAATGGATTAAATTTGGGAGGGTTGCTAGTTTGAGATCCAAGCTATATGAGGTGGGACAAGTGCACTCTAGGACTTCCCATCTGAAGTGGTGCTCTTATTTATTAAGTGTAGATTCCATCTTTGATACAAAATATAGAATGGAAACCACCCAAACGTAATTAAGTGCCATGTGTAAGGTCTAGCAGGTTAATTTCACACTTTTTGTTGAAGTGTCATAAAATGAAGTGCCCTCCATGCTACACTTGCCCCAAGTCTGATGTTAGTTCTCAAGCACTTACACTCTATCATGTGAACAGGCTTGCATCACAGAACTCGTCATATGGTATGCCAGCCTGCTCGCTTGATATGTGTCTGTGTAAGTTAGTGCTTGAAAGCTAAACAAGAGACTTGGTGCAAGTTTACCTCAAGGCCTGATGTATGTCTGTTTCTTGAATTCTACTAGCTAGCCTACAAAATTGTAAACATTTGATTACAATTTTCTCTCTCCAGGAAGGAATCCTTGCATTAATAGAACCAATAAATACTGTATCCATTCCAGCTTACTTCCTGAGCACGTTAGATCAAGGTAATGAATTTTCATACATAACATCTTCTTACTCTGAAACCTGATCAAAGGGGGGAGAAGTTTGTGTCAGGGAGGGATTGAGGGTGGTAGGGAAAGGGAAATAGGATTCCAATGTCCTGGACTGTCTGTGTCATGGTCTCTGTTATGAAATCATGTATTTACTGGGGAGTACCTCCCCTGATGCCAAACCCCTAAATGTAAACCGTCAGGCCTTAAATACAACTGAGCCGCTAATAGTTCGTTCCATAGTGTCATGGACTTGAAGAGGCAGCCTAAGAATCAAGATGATTCTTTTTTTTTTTGAGGTTTCATGTAAGATAAATAGAAAATGAAACATTTTGAGGTTCAAGAAATGAAGAAATGGCATATTTTACCTTTGAAGTTGCCCCATAGGCATATGACATGGGAGCTGGGTAACCACCCCCTGCCCATCCAGGCAGAAAATTCAACATTTGGGGGCAAAGCAGATACTGTTTTTTTTAACAAATGTGGTTAAAATTTCAGTCAAAGTGCTCAGCCCCTCACATTTGAAAGGGTCTCAGTATTCTTATGAGTTACCCTCTAAAGCATCAAAAGCATAAACAGAGAGCTAATGAAAATAACAGTTGAAAACATATCTTCTTGCTATCTTCTTGCTCTGCAGCAACCCGCATTATGTCCAGGGTGGGGCATGAAAATTTGAAATTACAGTTTGTAAGTATCATGCTTTATACTACTTTTTTATACTGAAGGTAGCAAAAACTGTTTGGAGTGGCTATTTTCAAAGCAAACTGTTGTCTATCCAAAGCCTATCTTCTTCATTCAACTGATTGATACAGAAGAACTAATATCCATAGAACTTCAAGACAATAATATGTATTTTGCATCAGATATGTGACTGAAACTAAATTTACACAGCTGTTAGGTGATTGGCTGTATTAAGGCAATAAATATTCCAGTTTACACAAGGAAGTCCTTCTACCTCCACACAGTGCTATAGAGGTGTCCCACTGACTTCACATGGTTGTGCATCGCTTTGGTTGTTAGACATTTTGCCGGGCAAGCGTTCATTGTGTCACAGTAGTATCAATGGTTATGCCGTGCTTTTGTGCTGTAAATACGCTTACTGCACGTGTGCTGTGTGTGGCACTGCTGGGCATTCCCAGTCATGTCACGTCACATGAAATACCTCTGCATACGCAACCAGTTGTAATTAAATTTAAATTTTAAAGTCAGAGCTGATAACAGCTGTTGGCAGAAGCTGCTATATTGAAGGTTCAATAGACTGAAAATTCTAATGGTACCAGTCCTAACCATTAGTGTAATTTTACACTCCCTTGATGCTCCAGCTTGTTATAGCACAACTTGTGTGTTTACCAATCCACAGTACAGCAGTACACCTCTGTGAGGCAAAAATGGACCAATAAGTGATAGCTAAAAGCTTATTAACATCTTTAAGGCTGTGTGAAGGAAATCAGTCTGTTACTACCCCCAGTAGGCTCATGGTGGAAGCAGCCCCCATTGTGTGACACAAGCCAGAGTGAACTTCTTCACAGGCTGGTGTGCTTTCAAAGAATTTAAATTTTAAAGTGGCCATGACACGTAAATTGGAGTAACGGGAGATTAATTTAGCCTAAAATACACAAAAAGCTCTTTCTAAAACTGTTTTCATCACCCTTACAGCCTTGAGCATTAAAAAGAAATTAATGTTTCAAAAAATTGCACCAAAAAATAGACTGTTGAAAATGAGATTTCAAGCCAACACAATAATGACGTCATTTTAGGAACACCAGCCTCCGTATACCGAACCTGGCGTACAGCATAGTCTATACATATGTAAGAGATAGTAATGATTGTAATTCGCGGCACGTCTTCAATTTGAACTTTATTTTGTCTGTTTGGAGAGTGGTGTCGGTCTGTTATATTTTGGGGCTGCAGTAGGCTATTACCAATAATTACAAATACTCTTGATTCATAACCGAAAAACGAAAAACTCGGCAGTGTACTGTTCGGTTCGGTCTGCGACAGTGAGTGGACTGGCAGCAGCCAGCGAAATACTGTGCACACTCGATCATAGCCTAGGCTAGTTCCACGATTTCCACTGACACTTGCACGAAAGTAACCTAAAGTTCATATTTTGACTGCCTACATAAAACTTTACAAGCTAAAGTCCCTTTCAATTGCTCCAAATGCTTCTCGTGCTCGAATTGTTGTGGTGTTGTACTTTTACCTCACCTAACACTGTCTCAAATCGATACGGTCCTATGCGCCGTAACGAATTACTCACCCCATCTGCACCACTGACGTCTTGTTCAGTATCGCCTTCACCTTTCTGATTTCAAATCCAAGAAAACTCACTTTACCGACAGTCCACTGACCATTCCTGTCCGATCAGGGAGTTGCCATTAGAGGGCAACTCCCTGGCTCAGATCCGCCATTCCAAAGAAAGTATTAAATTTGATTTCACATGGTACCTACTACGAAACAGTGCTGGTGATACATTGTGTAGTAACAGGTATGTTGTGTACTGTACCTATGCTGTTGCGTTGTGAATGTTTGTACATGCAGCTACTTATCATGACACCAAGCCGAAAAACCTGCGTGAAATGCATTTAATTGACTAAAACAGGTGGTAAGCACGAGAAAAGGGATAACAATTCCAAAATTGACAACTTTTCACACAGGTTTTACATTGTATCGACCTTGGTAACCGGTACAAAGGAATGCAAATGCTGTATCAAATGTCCGAAGGATACCACGCCAAACAACGATCAGTTCCTAAAGTGACGTCACATGACGTAACAAGATTTTGAAAATTTTCGGAAAGACTAACTTTTCAGGGCTGGAAGAGGGTGTATTTTTTTCAATTTTCGAGCGGAAAAACAAGTTGTAAACAAACTGAATGGTTGATTTTCGTTGTAGGAAACGTATTCCTAAAGATACCAAAGGGTTTAAACCGTTAATTTACACGTGGCATAGCCACTTTAAAGTCCGAGCTAATAACAGCTGTTGGCAGAGTCTACTATATTGAAGGTTCAATAGACCGAAAATTATAACTGTACCCCTAACCCTATTCCTAATCATTATCCTAACCCTAACCCTAGTCCTACCCTAGGATAATGCAGATCCTAAACTTAAACATTATTTTATACCCAACACTAATCCTTACCCTAACAGGTGTCATGTACTTGGGGTGATTAGTGTCTTTCTTTCAACTCTAATTTCCCTTGATTTTTGGTCAAGGGGTATATTCAGTCAAGTATCCTTTAATCTTGTGAATCTTAATGGGCTAAGACTTAGCCAATTGATATCCCCTGCAGCTATCACTGTGGCAAGATATCAAAAAAAAAAAGAAAATCTCTGCTGTAAGATATTACAAAGTTCAATGATGTTCAAAACATGATTTACATTTTACTCCTCATTAGTGAAATGTTGATTAAATTATTACTTTTGCATACATTTTTGTAATTGCAGGATTTCTTTCACATTCAAATGATGCATGGAAATCTCACTAAAAACTTTGAAAAACATTTGCCTCATGTAGGTGAGTACTTTACATATCAATACCAATCAAAATCAGTAGTAACTATATATGTAATGTATGTATAGTTATTATTGATTTTCTGAGAGGGAAAACTTCATAATCACTTGCTAATGACTTTTGCCAAGAATGGTGGTTTTGTGCCCGTCATTCTTTTGTTATTGGGGACTCAGAACTGGCCACTTGCTTCAAATGGACATAAATACCAGGATAGGAAACAAGCAGGGTAAGGGAGTGGGTGAAAAATGAAAAAAGATCCTTTCATATGCCAAATCCAAGTAACATGCCATACAGAGGTTGTAATAGCAACTCCATTACTACCAAAAAATTCCTAGTTAACTCTTTCACACGGGCTTTCTTCTAAACGCAGATTGCAAATTAAAGTTGTTTTCATGTTTTTTCTCCCCAATTTCTTTTCCATAGGATACATACAGGTTTCCCAACCACCCCATCGGGGTCAGCCTGACAGTGATGGTGAAATAGACTACAGTTATATCTTTTCCATGATTGAAAGAACAGGTTACGATGGATGGATTGGGGCAGAGTATTTACCAACAGGTGAGTTTAAGCATACCATTATTTGTAGGACTGCATACTAAAAACTTATTCACCAATCTTAGCTCCCTCAATGCTTTGTGTTCAGAGATTTCCTCGCTCTGTACTTTTTTTCTTCTTTTACAGGAACATCTGCAGACAGTTTAAAGTGGTATGAGAAATTTAAATCATGAGAGACTGGATTGTAAAAGGCCCATTCATCCAAAGCTTCTCATCAGGGTTCATGTGACTTGGAATATTATTGGAATGCTCTGCCTAAAGTCAGACTTTGTGAAGCAGTGAATTCCTTCAAATCCAAACTAAAAACATACTTGTTTAATAGAGAATGTTAAATGTTCATGTAAATTTTGCTTTGTAAAATGCCAGAGAATTTATCATGCAAATGCAAAAATGAGTTCTATATAAATTCATGTAACTCCTCATTTTAATGACTTTCCCACGGACTAGATCATCAACTTTAGCCCTTCAAGAAATTTCCTGTTAGTATGCTGCTTAATCCCACAAGTGGAATGTTCACTAGCTCGTTTGTACTTGGTTATTTACCAGAGGACTCGGATACACTACATTTTTCATTGTCTTGACTTTTATAAGTTGAGCAAGAAAATAACCATGGTCTGGAAAATTCACTGTATTTCACTGTACTGAAGGTCTTGTATGCAGTGTAAGTGCCAAAAACTGTTGATGTGGAGAACTGTGAAATTCTCTGTAGATTAAGGAAATGGACTGAACACATTTATTGAACCTACTTAGGGATAAAGTGTTTCAGTTATGAATACACTGTTAAGTAAAGAATGTATATAAGATCATGATACATATGGCTCTCATGGACCTAATCCCACTTTTGTTTCCAACACATTTCTTTATTCTCGAGTATCCAAAATAGCCACTTATGTCAAGAGAAAACCTTAAATTTCAATATTCATTGCTTGAAATGTGTGGAAACATACCAGAAATTGGGGAAATATAATGTAGAGTAGACTTTAATAAAGAGAAAAAAAACATGTGAAGGGCAAAAACAAAGCAACTGTCATCTTTGCATCCAATTTTATTCATTTCCCGCAGAGAAAGGTGCAGAAAAGGAGAGGCACACTTCATTAAAATCAAGATGAAGATCACACAGCAATCATTTTCCACAAGTTGTATCATGCACATAATTTCGTTTCTATTCCTCTGAGCTTTGTACATTGAAAGATGAGAGATAAATTAATCTGTTTCTTCAAAATAATTTTAAAAAACACTGAGAACACAAAGCAAACAAACTCTGTGAAGCTAATATAAGTATAGCTATTTGACACAACCACAAAAGAAGGAAAGAGAGAGAAAAATAATTGGTAAAAAAAAAATAACCATCTTGAAACAACCACTGAAATTATATGCAGTAAAAGTTTTGCCAAATTCTTACCCAAGGAACCAAGCTAAACGAATTGAACTTTAACATCAACATCAAATGAAACTAATATCCTTGTTTCTATTTTATATCACCAAATGAGATGTAAAAATTTGAACAGAACAAATTCTAATCAACAAGAGTGAAATATGCCCACTTTTCTCAATATATTTACCTTAACCACTGAAAATAACATCTCTTATTTGTAACTATCCTCTAGGTTTACACAAAAAAAGAAACCAATATCAATTCCAGTTTGCAATCAAAAGCTTTCCAGAGAGTTATAACTATATTTAAAGCAATAAACCATTGAGTTTACTGACCAATAGTAATATCAAAGCTAAAAAACAAACTGTTCCATTGTAAAAAAGATCTAGTATAAAACTTCAAATGTTTATGTACCTAATGTAAATAAAATCATGTCATTGCATTGGGTCATTTCAATTTTTAATTAATTTCCTTCCAAAAAAAGATATTAAATGAAAGGAATTTGTTCATCTGCATCTTCAACCATGTGACTTTCATATTATTCCAAACTTTACAATTGTAAAAAAAATTAGTTTGAAGAAATTTTTCAACAATAAGCTTCAGATAATGAAGTATTTTAACATCCTCCCCTCTTTCCCTCATCCTAATGGTCCAGAAGTTGTCAAATTTTATACAAAATTCCTTCAGAACATAACTCCTTTAGCAAGAATAAAGCTACCCCAAGCTTTCAAATACTGGCTTAACTAATTATTTCCACTGCAAATGTCACTAGTCCCTCTCCTGAGATACATGAACTAACCAAGGATGTACATACAGAGTTTGACGAAAGCTTCAAAAAGGACACCAAAAATGCCATTGCTGGGTTCCACCTTTGAGGGGAATCACAACAAAGAGGAAGAGCTGGTGAGCAAAAATGAGGGGACGGCATGGCAGCATTTTTCATTTTCACAGTTACTATATATGTTCAAGATGCAGTAGAACTGTCTTAAAAGCATACCATTGTACTATGGATGAACTTCCCATCTACTACATCTGTTTTTCTGGGTCACATTAGCAAACATTAGCCATCCATCATGTCAAGCCCTGTAAGTGCTGTGCTTCCTTGACAAAAATCTGAAAAGGTATTGTGCATGCAGAGCATGGTATCCTTTTGAACAGGGGTGCAGGAGCTGGCCAAGTGGCATTTCCAACAAATTTAAAGTAAAATACAACAGTGTTTCTCACCCCTATGTGTATTCTTCCATACACACTATGCTGTGTGTGTGATTTCAGTATTAATATGATAGGTTTCAACATTTTCACTCCATCTTGCTATTTCATTTTACTAGGCACACTTCCAGTTATGGATAAAGATGTTACAAGGCTATTTCAATTTAAATCTGCAAAACTTACATTCCTGACTCACAACAGGTCACAATTTTTTGTCATTAGACTTATTGGCTAAAGGTCCTTTTGGTCAAAAAAAAAAAAAATGCAAGAGGGAAAAGGAGAGGGCCCTTGGCTCACAATTCAATTTGCAGAGAATTGTCTCTGCAAATATACTCTGTTATTCAATCCAATTATCATAACAGCTCCACTGTGTCCACATGTATAAAAGGTCACAGAAGTAAAGTAGGAAATATTAAGATATAAGCCTCCTCAGTTCTGAAGTCTGTTTTACTATGAAACTCATAGCAGATTGCACAAGAAAGCATTGTTTCTCTGAAAATAACACAATCCAACTTCCAAGGCAACATAACCACTGAGAGGTCAAGACACCTGCCAAAAGTTGACCATTTTCAGTCTCTCATATATTATGAAGCTTCTACGGTACCATTTGACTGTGTTGTTATTGTAGTACTATCCGTGGCATCGTTGTCTTTCCTGGTTGGTGATTCTTTAATAAACTTTGGAACAGTTTTGACTGCTTCATCGTCCAAAGCATTCTGTAACCCGACAATTCTCTCACCCTTGTCATCAACTTTGTCTGTGAAATCAACCAAACGAAAGAAGTGTTGCAACGTGTACATGATTTACGATGACTTACAGAAATATTGTTAAGTAAAAAGATGAAACAAATTCCAAACAAACCTTGTTTTGAATTGGCATGGGAAGACATCTTTTTGTGATTTCATATGATAAAATAAAGGATCCACTACTGTTATAACGTATTCTGCTTTTACATTCCCAGTGCCTTAAAAAATTTGGGGTCACAGACATTAAACAGTTTAAGACATTTTACATATGACCATCACTATGATCTTTTCTTTTCAAATAGTCTTAAGTCATGCATGACAGAGTTTGACTCTCAAAGTCTGAGGCCTGAGAGAAGGGTTTTGCATCCCTTGAGGGTCAAAGCAAGGAGCAGCTACAGCCTTTCTTCTATGGCAGGGAAACAGCATGCACTTCTGATCAAAAGAACCTCAAACAAAGAGAAAACTGTTTACAAGTACATATTTAGCAGGTATTTGCTAGCAAATCTAATCATATTTGTCACCTACCCATCACTGCAATGGGAGTCTCTCCAGCGGCTTTGGCCACCCTGTGTTCAATCAAATAAAACATGTATTCATCATATAGGAGTCTTATTAGATGGAATGACCCAAAACTAGCAGCACTCCTTAAGGTAAGATCCCTGATCACCATGGAGCTATGGAAAGAAAAGAATTTCAAGACAAATTTACATAAAATGACACCAAAAACCAATAAACATAGGTTTCATACTACTTTATTTCAGACTTTTTTTCTTTTATAAAATATGTTAGAAAATAGAAAATACCAAAACAGACAGACTGGAGTGTGATTACAGCAAGCCTGCAAAAGCTTGGTTGTCGACACATGGTAACAACAATGTAAAGAACCAAAGTTTACAGCATGTAGAAGGAAACTACTATAAGACTAAACAAAAGAGAGTACACTAAAAGGAAGATAAATGTGTGGGCCATGTATTTATTTGAAAACTTCAAAGTATGGGTTAAATTCGTGCTCTACTCTTCATGTAAAATTTTGTGTCCCTCCTGGTGACTAGGAAACCTAACGAAGTGATGGTTCTTGGAAAAGTCTTGATAGTCAGCTCAAAGAGCCCTTTAATACATAGATGATCTTCACATAAAGCAAACTTAATATTTGCATTCAAAGAGGTAACCAAGTACTGCAACAGGATCTAGAGGAGGACAACACCATTTGTGGATTTACTTTTCTAGAAAGTAGTTTGAGCTTCTACCAGTACTCTGTTAATAAATTTGGAATATGTGGGCATTAACACAACCTTATTCAAACTGCAGTGTCAACACTTTTTGAAAACACTGAAGGCATTTTCCAAAGTTGTCAACTACCATGACAGAAAACTGGGAAAAGTGGCAACTGACATCTATTCCTGTGGTGCGCATCAAGTAATCATAAAATTTTTGATAATCACAACTGTCCCATGTTTAAAATTAGGGTTGGAATATATGAAAATAGTTCACAAAAGGGGAATTTCTTGACATATCCTTGACAAATGGTATGCACTTTCAATGGTAATATTGCAACTTTTGAATAATTCTGAGCCACCAAAAACAGGCAATCAATGAACAAGTGCCATTCATTAAACATAGACCCCTAAGAAGCCTTTCAAATTTCCTTAGTTTTACTTTCTTAAATTTCCTGACATTTCACTCATAAGAATGGCTGGAAACAGTTAATGTACAAAAACTTACTTGTAGAAAGACCACTTGAGTAAGAATTGCCTTGCAGCTTTGGCAAAGTTAGGTGAGTTTTCATGGGGCTTCAAAACCTGGGTAACAACACTTTTCAACCATTCTGCCCACTGTTCCAAAGAATTCTGTTGTTGTAGGGTCTGTTTGAAGTCTTGTTCAAAGTGCTGCACCAGCTCATCTTCACACTGACAAACCCAAGATGCTTGTTCCTGCAGTAGGAAATGGATATGTGTATGAGTGACAACATGAGGTAGTGCACCAATATAGTTTTCTACAAATTATTGTAGACCCTGTGATGATATGCTCGATTTATGATGCAGATATTGAAGCAATGAATTAAGTTCTCATATGGCAAAATTGGGAAAACCAAAGGTGTGGCATTTTATCAAAGGAACCAACAACAATTTTACGAGCTTTAGTAGCCCCAATATTTAAATGAGCTTGTTACACAAATCTGACAAAGAGCAGCCTTGTGAGATTTGATTTGAAGGGTAGCTTAAAACAGTTGAAAACTTTTGTAAGGGTCCACAGGCCTAGAACCAAATTTAGTGTCAAGTCAGTGTAAAAATAATTGGTGCAGAATAACCTGTTGAAAGTCATTACAAAATCTGGAGCACTTTTTGTGGCTTTCTTTACAGCATAGCTGTCAAAGACAGCTGATCTTTGACAGCTGATACAGGGTTTTACACACTGTAGTGACTGATCAAAACAGAAAAGAGGTGCTTTGACAGCAATCTGCATGGTGTCTGAGCTCCAACAATCAAACAACTTCACACAGATGTTTTATTTATCTTGTCCATAATTTACAGGTTTCACTGCATAAATCTAAAAGTTTACTCCATACTTTACCCATACAATTAAATATAAAGGGTACCTTTCTTTTACAAAAAGTTTTTGCTATAAACTTATTAGATGACTTAAATTTAAAACAACTATATAAGTCACTGTTACATGGCAATTGGTTTCACTGCTTTGTGACTGGACAACTCCCCACCCCTGCTGGACAATTCCCACCAATCACATTAAGCCCTCAGACAACTTCCCCCACCATAAAATTTGGAACTGATCCAGGTGGGGATTGTCTGGAGGGAAACTGTCCAGGTGGGAACTGTCTTGGTTGGGAATTGTCATGGGGGGGTGGCATATTACCTGTAATGTAACTTTCAGTCGCAAATGATTTCCATGTATGCTGACCATTAAGCCAGGACACAGTTCTACCCTATACGATCAATACCTATCATTTCCCTTTCCAAGTCAGCCCAACGTAGAAAGGTAAGTATAATGCCATGAAAGGTACCTGGACATTGGCAAAGTCCACCCTGTTGAGATCACTAAGCATCTGATTAATTTGTGATGTATTCTGTAACACTGCCCTCGCTGCTTGAGCCAGATGATTTAGAGATGTGTACCTCCTCAGTGTCTGGGCAAAAGCAGTCACAGCACCAATCTGTAACAAGCCAGCAAAATTAAGCTTGAGTTTTTATCTCTTTATATGGAAGGAAACTTTCTCAAATTATAATAAACAAAAGTGAAAAAAAAGGCCACCCTCTTTGAACAAAGGCAAGTAACATATTATATTCAATGACAGTAGACGAAGTGAATTCATATAGTCCACACTTTGGCCTATTTGCATTTCTTGTACTCATGAGAATGGATATGAAATCGTGCTAAAGGATCTTCAAAGTTAAGCAATTGATTTGACGCTGATGGAAAAAATACCCTCACCAAAGGATGCGTGCTCCAACTCATACTCACACCAAGAGACACATGCTTTGTGCTCTTCTTCCAGTCATTTTACACAATATTGTACTCACATTACATGTCAAAATGATTGACCTTTTAGTGGGTACAACTGCTGACATACACAAGTCAACAGAAGTAAGTCTTGAAACTAGATATATAAGAACAGGAAACCATCAAAAGAAATTTGGCATGCATGTTTCCTTCTGTAATCCATACACATTCTTGAACAGAACTATGAGTACATATGCCCTAAAGCATTCCCCATAACAAAACCATATTACAAACATAATACAATTATGCACATATCACTAATACTTTCAAGCAAAGGTTTCCATTCTATTCTTCAGGGTAACAAACAAACAGAAGTACTTCTGCATAAGGGGCTAATCCAGGGCTGGGAAAGGGGAGGGAGACTCAATCGTGAGAGTGAAGCTCTAGTATAAGAGCAAGGAAAGGTGCATTTACTGCAAGGAGCAGGGATGGGGGCCAGCCAATTTAAGTTTGAAAAGCTCCTTCAAATGTGATTCCTAAGTTTCTGTGGACCTTACAATAATAATCAGTACAGGAAATTTTCAGTAGCCTATTATTACACCACTGGCAATAATGTGAAAAACAACTTGAGAATAGAATGCATGTAAACAAAAAAGAAAGTCTGCAAAGAAGACGGGGGGGGGGGGGGGGGGGGGGGGCAGGAGAGAGAAGGGAAGAGCATCAGACTAGTTGAACGTTGAACCCCTCATAGATCCAAGCCTGCAAGAGATGAGAAATCTTCAAACTTAGGCATACCTTTAAATTCACCATTTCCTGTGGAATGTCTACCATACTGTTTTTCAGCCATCCCTCTAAGCTTTTAGCAAAGTTCCTGATAGCTTGTGTCAAAGTACCTAAAAAAAAAAATACAAAAACAATCACAGATCAGTAAAATATTTCTTAGTTCATAAAATATTTGATGCATTGCATAAAGATACACAAGTATCTCATGAAATATGTGAGCCTTTGTAATGAATTATGTGAGCCTTACAAAGGTAGCAAATTGATGCACTTTGCTTGGGAAATTTTATGCTAGGGAAACAAACATAAGGTCACCTAAGATGTCTCTTCTTCACTGCAATATTAATCCAAGTACAGAACTTACGAATTTGTCCAGAAATCCAAATGATACCTTCTGATGCTGCTATCCCTTCTTTTATGTCAAAAATGCCTTAGTATTATATTCCCTTCTCCTTTACAAATTATAATTTAAGACTTACCAATTGCTTTCAACTTATCCTCAAGGCTAAGCTATAATTAATCCTCAAAAGTAATTTTAGCATGTCAATTTATGCCTGGAAGCAGTTTTAGCATAAGGTGCCATTTACAGAATTTATAGTGTGCGAGAATCCAACAAAGAAATAGTCTTATGCAATTACTGATTTTATTCAGACAGCATGCATCACTAAGCTTTATATATAGAAACTGATAACTTAAAAAATTTGCTCTTGAACTGGAAAAGTTAGCCCCCTCCCCCCAAAAATGTTTCTGCTATTGATTTCATTTTCTATTCAAACACTGCAGAGTACAGTTTTCCTAAATACAGTTAACAGATTTTGTTGAAGACAAAATGTACTATTTGATTCTGCTAAAAATAAGCCTGGAGACTTACTAGGTATTGGTCTCAGTACAGCAGGTATAAGCAGTTCCACAAGGCCTTGGTACAAGATATGATCATAATGCTTGATGTATTTCTGTACAGGCTTCGTTTTACATAAGGCAATAAGCTTTGTTTTAGTTAAGCGTTTTTCCAACTCTTCACTGTAAACGGCAAAAAAAAAAGAAAAAAAAGAAAAAAAAAACGTCAAATGAGATGATACTTGATCACTTTTTCTGTGATAGCTTATGCTGTTTGTGACCATGTTACACTTCATTCATGATCCCATCTTACATTTATGATGTACCCATACAAAATATTATGTCTTGTCCAAACTTACTACACACACTACCTATAGTCACTGATAACCCATCTAACAAAAAAACAATTTTGTCATTACATGTTGGCACCTACAAGCAACGCCTACACTTTTTCCAGCAGCTGCACAGGTGCAAAGATCCAAAGGCTACATAACAATAATTGAGGCCCCACGGCAATTATTTAATTTCTCACAACACTGAGCTAGTATCAATGTGAGAAAACCTACAAGAGCTGTTCAATTGTAACAAATTGTCAAACAGTGACCAAGTCAGCATTCCCACGTCTTAACTTGGAATGTTTTCAACTCTGAAGGGCCTTTCAAAATAAAAAATCATAGATAGCTCTTGGATCAAAAATGTACCTTACTGTGACTCAGCCAGGAATTGTAATCCTGACCTATTAATAAGACAGTTTAGAAATGAACAATCCTGGAATTTGGCTGTGCAAGCAGATCAAATCTGTGGATATTTTCCCACATACACAAACCCTTTGAAGGGACCGTTTACCTTTCTTTCAACAATTAAACATCATAACTTTCAACCTTTTTGGTCCAAATTTACCGAATTCAGTTCGAAAAGGTCTTTCTTCTCAAAGGAATTCTCTTTAAACTGCAATGGATGTTGAGATAACCATGATTTCTAACTTGAAAATTGCACAAGCAAATACAAAATACTAGTACTGTACAGATAGTTTCTGTGGTAGTACAACTTCCTTCCCAGCATTCAATGTATATCAAACTCATGTGTTGCTAAGCTTCAAATGTCATCTACTTTTCCAGAGTCCTAGTACACAAATAATTCTGGGAATCAACTGGACTTTTAAAAGAGACTAAATAAATTCTTCTTCAAAGCTTAAGAATTTTGAATTGATGAGGATTAAGTCCATGTCCTAAACTACCTGTCCACCATGCTCTTGTATTTAACATCAGATGCAGCATTTCACATGGACTGACACTCAGAGCAACAATACATAGGGTATTCAACTAAAGATGGTGCTCAACTTACAGTTCTGTATTTTGTGTGTCCACTGACGGTGATCTCCAAAATTCTTGCCAAACATTTTCGATAACACTGAACTGTAGGCTCATAACCACATTGAGGATATTCTAAGGTGAAAACAGACAAAATAATCACACTGGACAAGCCGAACCAACATTTGAGTATTCTAAATAAGTAAATAAGCATGTTACTTCTAAAGCTTACCCTTGTTCTTTCCATGGCATTGACAAACAAAATGATTTTAATAAAATTATTTACCTTTTAGAGCACCTGTATGTTTCCACACAAAAAGCTATAAATGACTAACAATCAAATGAAACTTGGTTACCAGGGTATGGAATCATTTCTCCTTGTTAAATTTTCACAACACAGAGAGGTTGAAAGAGTATGAAATTTTGAAGTGTATGCCAGGCATCACAGCACACATATTACACTTGCAGTGAGTAGATACTCGTACTCCTGATGCTTCAGAGAATAATATTTCTGGTATCGCACTGCAATTTGCTACAGAAGGTGGCCAAATTGCTCTACAAATGCAAAAATGCTTAGCACTTTTTTTTGTAAAACCATAGGGTTTTCAGTGATTTTACCCTACAGATAGAAAAGATTCTCAAAACTGCTATGTAAAATTAGAATACTAAATTATTCCTTGTGCTTTGACATATATGCATGCACCTGTTCTCATTAGAATGGACTTATACTCACACAAGTTAAGTTTTGCACTCATACTAATGAAAGAAACCTTCATACTATAATTCAGAACCACTTGTACTTTTTACTCATGAAATTGCACCAAAGATGAAAATATCCACAAGCTGGGATGTTTTAAGGCTTCTGAGTCTTTTGTAGCAACTCCAGGTTTGCGATCAACTCCTACAATCAGAACCTGGAGTATACAACCTCTTAATGTTCTCTTCAATTCTTAAAAAACAAAAAAATTATCACATTTGAGAGGTTGTAAAAATACAGACAACTTCTAGCACTGAGAGAAGAGTTTGCCATTTGAACAAACAAATGGAACCAAAGAGGTTGAAGTGAAACCAGTAAATCACACCATCTCCTAGACAAAAAGCTGTCCCAGACTGACACAAAATTGTTCCTGGTTCACTCAGGATTTCCTAGTACAGAAGTTACTTTTTCATTCATTTATTCTAGATTGGCCCATGTTTATTCTCACCATTACATCTTCCTACCAATACAAGTCATGACCGACTACTCATACCTCACAGTGTTCTCTGTATATGTCCTGCAGCTCTTTGACATCATCTATTGTACAACCTTCAGGTAGAGCACTTTCATCAAATTCAATATCTTCAAAATTTGGCAAGGATTGAGTAGCATCACCAAGGTACTGCTGGTGATGGATTGTTTGGGCAAGAGCTTGATCTGCTGCTGCACTGCTGGCTGAGCCATCACCATCAGCTTTACCTGCATGGCCTGACTTGAACCTATTGGCAAATGAGAGAGATTACAAAATCAATGAAAAGGCCACCAGTCACAAGGATGCACAACTGAACGGAAAAGAAGAACAGAACTGATGATCTAATGAATCCATCACATCTTGCCATAACAAAAGCAGGAGATAAGTTTCTTTACGGAATTTGAAAAGAACACAAAAAATCAGAAAATGAGTAAATGTGAAGTTATTACTCCACATAGCACTTGGCATGTGTATCACTACCTACTGAACTGCAGAACAGAGTTTTCAAAAGTATGGTTTAAAGAATATGATGAAAGCTGCAGTAGTTACTAATGCATTCAAACTGCACACATTTCACCTATAAAATTACAGAAACCCCAAAACTTAGTAACAGGAAATCTATGTACGTACACATACTGCATTACTTTTTTTCTCTCTTACAACCTGATGGCTAAGTTACAGTAATTATCACCTTCATGCTCAAAGCCAGAAATTCTGACATGGGCAAGGGGAGTCACCAGCATTGCTGGAGGGGGAGGGCACAAAAAATATTACTTCTTAGTAGCTAAAGAAGCATTATAACTTTGAGTGTCTTCATTACATAGCATCAATTTAATGTATAGGATGGAGACTCCTATTTTCATGCAGTTAGGCTACTCCTATTTTCATGCAGTTAGGCTAGCCTAAAACAGATGTAAGCTTAATGCTATACATGGGTAATGCATGAGAATAGGGGAACACAATATACCTCTTATTTGCTGAGTTGATAGGTTGCTGCCTCATTGCAGTATGCCCACAGTCGTCTTGGTACTGATTCAGTGGTGAAGTACTCTTGATTCGAATACCATAATAGTGGTACTTAGAATTGCCCCTTGTTCCAAGCCTCCTTGTGCGCAGACCCAAGAAAACTGAACGAATAAGTTTGCCAAAGGAAGCAGCATTGACAGGGTCAAGTTTATTTTCCTGACAGTGCCTCAAGTAATGATTGTAAAGAGTACTCCGAGGTAAGCTTACACCTTCAGCAGTTTCATAATTGTCATAAAGCCACTGGACCTGGGTGACATAATGATAAAGAAACTAAGTTAAGGACAACAATCTAACCACTTGGTCACAGGTGAATTGACCAAGGACAGTAAAGGATGCACACTTTAATTAGGATTATAATGAGGTGAAAACATGTAAGTCATCACAAAAGTACAAGTTATCTCTTTACTGATATTGGTATTCACAAATCAACAGCACCCTCTGATACGAAATTTTCCAAGGCTACTTTGAATTTGAAATGTTCATCACTGAACTTGCATTCTTGATTGTGATTTGATCACACCACACATGCTCCAAGTTCTGCTGTGCTGCATTAACCTGAGCCAGTGCTTTTGGTTTATAAAATCAACTGGTGAAAATCCAGATCATCAAGAGCAGCAGGATGGCTCCCCCAAGGCAAAGTCTTCAAAAGTGGTGCCTTCCTCAAATTTTTAAGGAAAATTGAATGATGTATTGCTTAGAGATGCACTTTTGATGTGCTTGCTCCCTCTTTGCTATCCCACTGATCAAGAGGCACACAAAGTTTTGTTCATAGACTAGCTGATGTATACCAATGAAATAACCTTTCACACATGTACACCATTCATTGTGAAACACCATGAAAAATGCTCTACTAAAGAGAAATCAGAGATTTGATGGTAAGTTCTCATCTCAGCTCAGACATCTATGGGGAATGTTCAAAAGCTGAAGTCCAGACTCTTTGTCATGTTTAATTTTATCAATAAGATTTCGCTTCATACTCTTTGCACTTTTAAACTACTTCACATAAATATTACAGAATTGCAATTTTGATAGGATATGACCAGGTGACAAATTTAACTTCAATATTTGATAACAACACTGTCTAGCTATGTTGGCTATCAAGTATTAGAACGAATGAACACCCTTGGATTCATGCAGTGAAAATATTGCATGTAAATTACTGGAATGTTTCCCAAACTACTTGGCAATTCCACCTTGTCAGTCCCCTTGGTATGTCACGAAAGTACCCAAACATTTGCAATTTCCGTGGAAGATACAGACTACTCACAGTAGCAGGTGATGCCCTTGTGGTGTGCGTCAGAGGATGAGTATCTCCATCTGCATGACCTGAAACCACAAATGTTCTTCCAGGCTGAGTTGTAACCAGCTGTGACCCACTGAGCATGGTGCTCCCTATCAGCTGTGTTGTTCCCCCTATGACAGCTCCTCCAACGACTGTCCCTGCCATGCATGTTGGAGTTCCTATTGTCTGAATGTTTGTTCCTCCTTGTGTCTGAGTTGTGAAGTACGTCCCCGCAGCCACAGGAATGGCGGTTCCCTGAGTGTACATAGCTGCTCCATCACTGTAAGAGTAGTTGTTGGGCCTGAGTCAGTATTTTTTTTAAGTAGCAGTGAACGAAGGTATGGATGGGTAAGGTAGATATGGTCCAAAAGGTGAGTTGAGGTTAGGTGGTAGGCCACAGCAATGTCAGGTTAAAGGTGACAGGATGGAGGGGGGAAAAAGAAAGGAAACGGTGAAGCTGAAATGTTATCAATGAGTATTAATATCAGATTAAAGGTGAAGGGAAAAATGGCACACACAAACAGCCTGCAATATGCACATGGGATTGGACAATTTTAATAACAAAATTTGGGGAACGTCTAGTGCATGATACACTTGTATTTATAAAGGAATAAGACATTCAGACCTGGTATAAACTGTAAAGTAATTGACACATTTTGTCTTTTCTACAGTAGGTGCTATAGGAGTGCAAATGGGATAAGAAAGACTTAGTATATATTGACACCAAACCATGTGTATTTGTATTAGGAAGGAAAACTATAGCAGCTATTCACTGACACAACCTTCTTTTTGTCAAGGCTGACCCATACTTAAATATAGTGACATAAAACTATGAAAGCTGAACATGGTTCAACTCTGAGCTATGTCCGTCACTGGCCTGGACAAGCAAGAGACAACCATGTATGGTTCTTTTAGCTTTAAAGTGCATGAAAATTTGGAAGTATAAACCAGCTTTTACACATGTCCAACATCAAAGATTCACTATCAAGGGTCATGCTCTGCACAGGTGCTTGTGAATACCTATGCACAGAGAGAAAGACCCTCAATACACTGGAATAAGCTTTGGGCAACCAGAAATGCAATGCTGTCACATATTAGAGCTCTTCCAAGGTGAACAGTACTGCTCTAAATTATGAAGCATAATGTATGTTAATGTCAATAACATTGTGGGAAAAAAAAAGAAAGAAAAAAACTACATATGAATAGTTCAACTAACAACTTCTTGCAGCATAAACTCAACTTTGGTGTTATGGATATTATGATAGACAAAGAATGAACTATGCTGCAGCATACCTTCCAGTAATACACTGGTACCTGAGATGAAATGTCTATGTTAACTGTTCTAGGTGGTTACTGTTTTAGATTAGAGTGTCAAAAGATACAGCAAGGTGAATGAACTATAGTAAATAGGTAAATGCTGCATCAACCCAATAAGCCAGTTTAGAGTTTTCAAAGTGCATACCTTCTCAGGTCATAAGGGTACATAATACAATCACAAGCCCAGTGTTGTGATTACTTTTCTATCCCAGGCAAAGATGAGAACACCCTCAGAACCCTTGACCTGCAATATGTCACAGTAACTCTGAACTGGCTTATAAACAGCAACTCAAGTCAATAGTGAATACATACAGGGTTAAGTTCATTAAAACTAATCAGGGTGCAAAATTTCTACAGCTAAGGGAAGTATCGGATGTTGTTTTTAACTATCTTAGAATTTCTATAAGTTCTTAAGTTTAAAAAAGAAACCAAAATGGAAACAATAAATGACTAAATAGGGTTTTAGGCAATGGAAGCTCATACACCATCAGAAAAACAGTGATAAACTTGTGTTTTTCATACAAAATGTTTGCAAATATGGTACATCCACCACTTTGAGACTTTGGATCAGAATGAAAAAAAAGAAAGCATCATACAAGATGGTATCCAGTGTAAAAAGAGCTGCAATTATGTGTCACTTGTTTGCTTGATTTTGCTGCATGCATGCAAAGCACAAAATATCAACTATTCAAGCATGCAGGGCACAGAGATATCAACATGAGTTCTTTGAGTATTGTGACCCACTTATATACTGCATGCATGAATAGCATAACTTTTAACATGTGAATCAACGATCATATTAAAGTGAGAATTACAACTCATGCCATCAATAAACTGAGTTTCAACATTAGCCATCAGTGTTGCCCCTCTTCTTCTTGAGAGGGCAACAAGGTTTGAGCAAATAAACAGATCTCACAATTTTGGTAGACTTTTCATGTTTCAAGTTTTGATGACTACATGCTACTGAGAATCACATGATTTGACTTAAAGAGTCTTCTCTTTGACTTAAAGAATCTTCTCATCCCAGACAGTTCCAATTCTCTTCACTTACTCACTTCTAGCCCCTCACATAACTGTCGTTATCTCCTCCTTGTGCAGACACAAACCTAGTTTATTGCTTGAGGGCATATCCTGGTAAGAATATAAGGCCATAATATGTAATCAGAATACTCTTTGTGCATGCTGTGCAATGTGAGCTACTCTGTATCTTCTGAATTTGACTTCAATCAATGAGTAATCACCAACTGAGGATTTTGCTTTCCCCCAAGTAAAAGTGTAGTTTGGGGTGACGAGTGTCTGTCTTTAAGGGGAAATGTGTTTGCTTTGCATCACCATGACACAGGCAAAAAAAAAAAAGCTTTAAATATTACCACAGCATGCAGTCTTTAGTTTACAACAATTACTGTACCTTTGGCAATAACTTTTCTTCCCAAAATAAAATGCATTACCACAGTTTTATGGAAGTTGCATCATTTGAAAAAGTAGGAGTATGGGTAAACATTGTGTCAGAACCTTACTTCTTCAAGCTAAAGTTACTCAGCTACTTGTCAGCTACTTCTACCTGCCTATCATTTTGTCTTCAAATCTAATCATGGCTAAACAGTTGAACTTTTCCGTACCACAAGCAAAATAACAATACTATAAAAGGGATTAGCAGTAGTGGCTCAAGCTTTTACTTCAGTCACAGTCATCCCTGCTTCATAAGTGTTCCCAAAACTTTAACTAGCTACCTTCAACTGTTTCCAGACAAGATTTATTGACATTAAATTAAAGAAAGGGAACAGAAAACCAAGGCAAATAACGTAATGTGGAGTTGAATATTCAATGGATTATCCAATCCAGATTCTAGTCAGGGCAATAAAGTATTCATTTTTTTTTTTTTTTTTATGCAGTTGCATTACCTGTTGTTTGTTAAAGGCAATGAAGTACCTGGCCAGTAACTATAAAATCCATGTGTAAACAAGAACTATTTTAAGCATCAAATTTCTTCTGCTTATTTAAATTTAAATGATTGTGTACGATCGTCCTGAGCTTATTGTGAGTCTGAGTGTGTATATTGTCCAAGTTCCATCAGGATGCTATTAGATTTCTTATTCACCAAGGCTGTACTTAAAATGTTATCCTTGTCATGGGGGCTGGTAACCTTTCATGATGATAATAAATGTTCAAACAGTCTGACAATTTAGCTCAAATAAAGTCTTAAATAGGCTGTGAAAGAAATACAATATGCTGGATTATATACTGGAGCTGAGCCTGATTGTAACTTACAAACATTTATTTGAAAAGCATGCAAATCACATTCGCTACAACACTATAGCCATGTCAGCAAAAGGGCAATATACTTTGCAAGGCATGAACATGCGCAACAGGCTTGAGTATGTAGTCTATATTTTTTGCTTGCCATTAACAATGCAGTAAACATCATTCATACTAGCAATTAAGATTGCATCTATTTTATGTTTTCTCTTCACAACTTTCAAGAAAATCATTACTTTGACTGACTTTTCCAAAGAGAAGGGATGTAGTTAAGGGCATAAAGTTTGATAGGTCACAACTGAAGAAAAAGTAATATAACTTGTACTATTAGTCTCTGTATATATGTGGGAGTTTTGTGCAGCTGTATGGTAAGACATAATTACTGATCTAATCTAAGAGCTAAACGAAAATAGCTGAGTTAGCAGTTTTGAAATGCCACTTCCTTATAAAGTGAGTAATGCTTACTTCTGATAAAAATCTGCACAAAATTGCAGAGTAGTGACATCCTGCTTCATATGAGGATTATACTTATTAAAAGCATAGCAACATGTTAATTGAAAAAGTTAATCAGTTCAATAAGTGCAGCTTTATTACAAAGAGAAAATGCCACTTCTCAAGTATTAACTCCAACAAGTCTCAGACACCTCCCCTCTCCCCACCAACACTACCTTTCAAAACCTTTCTGGAATTGTACCAGTTTTAACATTATATATACAGAGATTTACAGACTTCCTTGTCAAAAAATATTTATTTTTCTATTTTACAGTTTGTTTTCTAAATATTGGACATTTTGGTGGATACACCTTGATGGACAAGGTGCAGGAATGTAGGACATGTACCACTGTTTGGCAGGGATGTGGTCATCCTTTGACCATGACAGAGGGTAGTTCACTCAGGTTCAGAGAATTGAGCACTACATGTTGCAATAAGTAAATAAACGTCGTCACAGAAAATAATTTTCTCAAAATGCTTTTTTTCCTTTCTTTTGTGAAATTTTTATCACATTAGGTTTATGATTTACTTAAACTTTTGGTCAATTGTAACTGGAGTTTTTATGTTTTGATTTCGCACAAAGGTCAGGATCCTTGCTTGAAGTTGAAATCCTATATCTGAGCAGCCAGAACTCTTTTGGGAATACGAAAATGTTATTCAATTCCTTAGCTCAAGTTTTGATTAAAACCTAACGACTGTAAGATGGAGAGTGGAGGGACATTAAAAACTTCCTGATTTTGGAATGGGATAACAAGAAGGATGGCTACGCCAGAATCATGCAAACTACAGAACACTTAAGACCTGTTCTACTAAGATATGTGCAAATCCTTGTCACATAACAGCAGACAATATATAAAACTGGTGAGGAGAGGAGAAAGCAAGCAGAATTTGCAAACGAAAGGTCCAAAGCCAACAAAGTGAATGGTATGTGAAAGAAGTTCATACAAATCAAAGATGGTTAAACTTTGCTTTTGAGCATTTTCCTTGTACAGGGTTCTGAAAATATGACATGCACTTCACCTTTATGATGGAACCGCAAGTACACAACCAAGAAAAATTTAGTCAGTACAGTGTGCAAAACCATTATCCTCCTGACTGGTTTTAAAATTTCAATTGAGGAGACAAGATGTACAGTAGTGCAGAGTACGGACTTGCCTCCTGTAAGATGAGGATAATGACAACTGATCAGGAGGAAGACGAAATTTAACTTTCAGCATCCTATAAATGATGCTGGTCTTTAAATGATCAGTATATCTTGGCTGATTCTGATTCAGACTTTGCTTTCCGTATATCAAAATCTCACCATTATTTGAAATGAAAAGATATTGCCAGACTGTATCCTCAATACAGTCAGTTCGAGTCAGGTTTAATTTAAGTGTCAATATGTCTTTTGACAATACAGTAGTATAAAGAAAATCTTTAACTTTAAGATGTGCTGGGGCTAAATGTTAACCATCAACTCATTCACAGACTTAGCAAATTTCTGCTAACTTTTCTAGCAGCAGTAAGACATTCATATATAATATAATAGAAATCTCATCTCAATCATAATACAGAGAACTTACTTTGCATGCAACAGAAAATGTTTTATTGATTTGAGAAAATTTATTTTGGAATATAATGCAATTTTTCAAATCTTTTTTTTTTTTTCAATTTAACTTTTTGAAATGGTGGATGGAAGAGGGTTATGGAAAATGAATAAAAGCCTTTTCACGACAAGCAACGTAGTGAGTGGTACAGTGAAACTGCACAACACATCAATGTAAAGTCTACAGTCTGGGGTATGAGCTCACATAGCGCCGTTAGCATAGATGGTACTGTGACGATGGTGATGATCAGGTCCTGGTACGTACTGCACATGGCTTTGATAGACTGCCTGCTGTGTCTGAACGTTGGACTGTTGTGCCCCTTGCCCAGCTTGGCTTGTAGTCTGCACAGTAATTGTTGGACCAGAGCTTGCTCCAGGTGCCATGGTTAGGTCTCCAACTGGTCGGGCTGTTTACACAAAATAAAAGCCAAAGGTTACAAATGTATGGCAGTATTCTCAGCATTAAATCTACAAATTAAGGAATAAATCAGTGCAGCCAAGTGTGGAGTAAAGATACTGTACATCACAAAAAGGAATCCACTAAATTGTTATATATTCACAACAAATCACTTGTCAATGTTGATGCATAAGTACAGTACTGCAAATATGTGTCTTAGTTAACCTCATATTTCATTTTCAACAGGATGAATACAAACTTCTCCACCTAATTTTTAAATCCCTGTGATTTGAGTTCTGCCTTGTCCTGGTAGTACAACTACACTGTGCCTGTGCATTAATAAGAGTTGCATGCACCGGAGGAACACTATTATTACTGTGTATTTATGTGTGAATAACATACCAGAAAACTTATATTGACTACTGTACACAGGCTTAACACATGAAGCCTACAGCACTGGGTAGCATTATTCATATTATCCATGTAAAGCTACATTTCCTGGACAAGTCATATGGCATAGACTATTCATATCAATACTTGGATGTTCATTTGGAAAGCGTGCCACACTGTTTACATGTTCTGAAATGTTGTAACTCTATCAGCACATATGCTCACCCCCTGCTGGTGTCCTATAAACTATAACCAGATTCTTCTCTGCACTTATGCATGGTCATGCTCACACTATATTCAGGACCTTATTTAAATTATTAGGCCTGCAAATATATATATATATATATATATATACTCTTAATTGGCATTCAAGCCATGCCATTTGAAAACAAGCACCAACAATTAGCAAAATAGGTCACATGGTTCATCATTATGGGAACATCATAACAGAGACTTAAAAAAGAGTTAAGCTGCTATGCATTCAGTAAACTGTTCCTGTCATCTACAGTTATACAGTACGTACTTGCAACTTGGACAAACTGTGCAGCAGCTGCATGTGCTGCCTGCTGTGATACTGGTGTCTGTGCTGATATGATGGTAGTTCCTGTCGGGACTTGAATCGTCTGTGTCTGTGGAGTGTTACTGCCTGGCTGACTATGAGGTTGCATGTCTGACACAAGCCCTTGACTGGCCATAATCTAACCAGTAAATCTAGCTGGGGAAAAAAAATTACAAAATTGTATCCAAAATTGAAATAGTCATTTACTGAAGTAGGGATGTGCCCACACTGGGCAGCATTACTGTAGATGGCCCTGGCTGGCACTAACTAAAAACTTGTATATCCCACTCAGCACTATATCTCATCTGGCAAGGCAAATCTCTAATAACCCCCACCTTCCCCCCTTAGATCCATTCCCCAGCAATGGTGATTAATAAGCCATGCACTGAGAAATCCTGGGCATGCAGTACTCTCAAAATGGCGTCGCACGTGATGTTCGCCGACTAAGTGGGCATGTCAAAACATTTGCATTAATCATGAAGTTTTGGCGATCAGTCCATAACCAAAAGGGAATGACACAATCACTCAAAGTTTCCACAAATGTGTGTCCTTTTTTATTGCACTTATTACTATTTTCGAGATTTTTGCGGTCTAACATAGCACCATAAGATGAGAAGCCTATGAATATCACTAGCATTATTGCAGTATAGACCCACTTCCCCGGCTAAAGTGATACAGCATTATACAGATCTAGAGCACATGTATGTAGCATTGTGCACAATTAAATGTACCACATACTGACAACTGTAAATTGTGCCTTGTGAAGTTGCTGCAATTCAAACAGAACATTTTCCTCTGCCAGGGTTGTCACTAGGCCAAAATTAGTGCCGGGTAATTCTTTACTGTGACCCTTTTAGTGATCACCATCCTGGGATTTAGAGAAGGTGTGGATATTTTTCTCTAAATTAAATGCTCCAATTGGCCGTCTCATTCTGAGATGAATGTTACATCCAAATTTCTTTCAAAAATCATAAAATTATAGTACCATTATTGGGGAAAAGTGCTGGGCAGAATGTTTTCATTTTAATGTGAGTGGCGGGCACAATTCACTAGTCCCGAGAGGGGCCGCCCAGCGCCGTCCAGTGTAGTGACATCCCTGGTGTCTGCTAAGAATTTCCAGCACTGACTGTAATGCCATAATGACGTGAAAATATTTACCCATACACTGTATATTCCTGACTGCTCCATAAAATAGCACAACACTGTATTTTAACCTGCCTTAAATTGCTTGCCTTTCAACCTAACAGGGTAAACTGGGGTAAATATGCCCTATTTTAGGGTTTTTGATACATATCTCTGTATTCCCTGCAGACCTCTAAGACACAAAAAAGTGCAGCTTTTTGCAATACATGTCTCCTTTATAACTTGCTCACATAACATCATGATTATGAAATTGATAAGGAGGAATTTTCCCCAGTTTTTACACAATTTTGGCTGGTGTTTTTACCCAAGTCTCGGAGTAAAAACGCCCACCCCTATCTTTTTACAAAAGATGACTATTCCACAGGTTCCCCTGTTATTATTTTCCTTTTGTTTTTGATGTTATTTTGAGGAATGCAACATACATTTTCAGTACCTGACACAAATATATGTGAAAGTGGAACATTAACAATTTAACATTTAGCTCAATGAGCATGGGCTCACACATTGCCTTGTCACTCTGGAGAGTCAACAGAGATACAATTGGTAATAAAGGCTTTGGGTCCTTACTAACTACTGTTTTAACCATGATGATTTGTGAATCTTTTTTTTCTTTTGCACTGCATCTTCATCTGCCATACCTGTAAACAAGTTTTTGCTTAGTCTTCTATTCAAACCCCAATGATACACTGTTATCA
The DNA here is from genome assembly GCA_029531755.1 of Holothuria leucospilota. NCBI lineage: Eukaryota > Metazoa > Echinodermata > Holothuroidea > Aspidochirotida > Holothuriidae > Holothuria > Holothuria leucospilota. The sequence goes on along the minus strand of CM055966.1, from coordinate 14,489,067 downwards.
GAATGACAGACTGCACCTTGCCATGCAAAGTAAAATGATACTGTACTTCATCTCTGAGTCTACCGAATGTCATCACTTTTTACTGGCTAACTGAAATGGCTTATGGGAATGCATGTGCTAGAGGGACACATGAGTTTAAATATTGGGATAGCATCATTTGTTCAATTCAGTAATCCTAATTATGTATAACTGCCACATACTCTCTTTAATACATAGTTATTTGGAGTGGTGTTGGCATATGAACTTATTCAGATGAAGCCACCTGAAGTGAAACTGAGGATCATTCAGATATTAGTTTTGCCTCTAAGATGTTTGTTAGATTGTTCAGTATGTTTGTTCGCTTGTTTGTTGGTTTGTGGTGCATCTGTGGTGTCTAACTTGCCATGCATTGTATTGCAATGAAGAGAAGTTTTCCCACACACAGTCATTACAGTGTGATGAATGTTTGGCTGTACTCAAAAAATGCTTTAGTTATGATCTTATTGTCGAAACACCTGCAAATAGCTTTGTGGCTATTATTAGTTTTCATAAGACTGATTAGCAAAATTTAATTCATCAGCACCTTCAGTGAATCAGGGAAGAGAAGGGAGGGGGTACAGCTATGATGACTGAAGAAAGTCAGTTACGTCATAAAAAAAAAATAACCAACTAGTAACGAACATGAATATAAACAATAATAAAAATACCTGGCGAAGTTGCTATTATAGACCAAAGTTAAACATCTTTTACAGGTTTGCAAGGAACATTGTAAATGGAAAGGAACTTGTAAGTGTTACAGGATTTTTGGGTCTTCTTGAACAATAACAGAAGTGCACACAGTATAACAGGCAGTTCAGAAACAGGTTTTTGTTGTGACATTCCAATCTGAATACCCTTGTTTTCTTGATTCCACTTTTTCATGAAGAGGTAAAATGAGTTGCACTTACTGTAACATGAATTTTCTCAAATAATTTGTTTTTAAAGAACAGTAATAATGCAACACTTTACTGTCAATATGAGAAAGCCTGTAATATTCTTACTGTAATATTCTAACTAGAATTCCATTCAAATTTAAGTTGAATTCAATACTTACGCTGCAATACTGCTTCAGGGCTTGCATTTCCAACTGAAACAAAACCATACTACTGTACCAGTAGCTATTTGACGTGGCAGATAAATTAAAATTACCATTGCTCAAAGCATACCGATCAACATATTTTTCTGGTCACCCAGAATACGGTATTTCGGAATGAACGCAAGTAGCGAAGGTCAAAGGTCAAATGAGGGGAACCTGCAGGGAACGGACGAACTTTTTGCCACCGTCACTGTGTAGCTAGAGCATATACACAGCCAATGACAGCCGCTACGCAGACACTCGGCTGATGGCGGGATGTAAACATTCAAAAATTACATGTACGTACATGTAGGTATGAGATACGAATAGTGTATATATACTGTACACACAATTGTATGATTGTGCACGTACAACGCGTTATTGTGCAGAGACAGGTAGCTAGCTGCTACTCGACTCATAAGCCTCACAGCAGTACTCAGATTGATCACGTTATCGACGCAGTTTAGGGAAGGTTGTCATGAGTTAGGCTCACAAAATCTAGGCTATTGAGATTTATGAATGATGATGATGTATCTACACATTTAATTTGATAAGTCGAAAAAACGGGGACTTAAACTAGCTTCGCTCTAACGTTAAGCCGAGTTAGTCCAACGTTAACATTAGTGTTTGCCACACTGAAAATGCCCAAACTCGAAACGCTACCGTTAGGCCTACCAGTTTAGAATAGAAGAAATGCGTGTGATAATGATCACTCGAAAAAATGGTAAAGAAAATAATCTACTATTTCCCTTCACTAACCTTGTAGGCTATACTTGATGAAGTTCTCTAGCGTCACCCAACCCACACCGGCTAGTCAGTCTGCATGATATATATGTGCATGTGGGCTGCATAGTTAATAACTGCCGTATACTAGTACACTTAAAACAGATATACGTACGAACATGCCGTGCACTAGAGGTACGTGCGAGAAAGAGTACGTACGCTTCGGTAGCTATGCAGAAGACATTCCACATGTCTGCTTACAATTCCATGTATTTAAAGAAAATGTCCTGAAATAGGCACTTAGTTCGATTCATTTTAGAAAATATTTCAATTTTTGCACGTTTTCAGAAAGACTTTATTTCTGAAATTTCTTTTAACCTTTGAAACCATTTTTAAAGCTCCTGAAATGCACTAAGGTTCTTTTTATGAAAAGGAGATTTCCATGAAGGTAGAAATATAAAACACTGCTGAAACAATGAAAACCCCTCACTTGACCTTATTTCAAAGGTCACTATGCCTGCGCTGTAGGTGATTCCGAAATACCGTATTGGTGCCCCTGATTCCAAACTATGAAACCTGTACTGGTAGTGACAACCCACATACTAAAGAGAAACCCAAGAGTAAGTTTTAATGTACTCTCTTTGCAGCTTTATTCACATGGCTGTGATTCACATGGCATTCAGCAGAAACTGGTTGCCCATCATGCTTTGGCAATTACTGCTCTAATGCTCCCCTCCTTCAACTTTTTAAGATTGTCGTTTGCCTTTTCTGTTTAAACTCTCTTCAACATTTCTCATATCCTTGATAGTGAAGTTTTTTTTCCTAACTTTCCATCCTCTTTAATAAGTACCTTTGATATTTCTAAAGACAGGTGTTCACTATTGATAAATTTCTTAATATTCCTTAAACCACCTTGTCAGTTCAAGACTAGCTATAGTTCTATTGAGATTACATTAAACATTCACACTGCAATGCACAGAAACAGCAATTACCAGTGTGCAATTCTATTCAATTCATTTCTCATATGTACATTCTCATCAACAAAATTACACTCAAATGAATTAGTTTACATACATATGATGGGCACTAGAAAAACATTACTGTTCATCAAAGCTAGTGACCATGAAACAAAAGAAAAAAAGAAGAAAAAGAAGAGACCGTCAGAAGAATAGAAAGAACACTTTTCAGAGAATTCTGAGTAAAAAAATAAGCTTCTGTGGGTGAGCAAAATGTCTGAACACCATGACTGGCTGGTTTCGATAAATGACAATACTGAAATTTTGGCACTTACTTGAGGCTGTGTTTCTTTGCCACGCTTTTGACCATTATTTAGATCCTTTTTGTTTTAAAGTTATTAATTAATTACTATCACAGCCCTACTTATGACAGAAAGTGAATTGTAAGATGATTGAAAATTTGATTTTCCTTCTCTTTTTTGCTATTGAAAAATAGGAAGGAAAGTAGGAAACTCCTGAATAAATAACTTAGGTTTGTTTTCAGTTTGATGGGAAGGCTTTCCTGAGAATACTGGCAAGTTGCTTACCCCACTCTTGGGTATACCCTTTCAAGGGGAATATGCAGGTGTATAGAGGGATTTCATGTGACGTCACGCGCAATGGATTCCCATTGGATTCCCAGGTACTGAAGGGCAAAACATACACGCAGTAAGCGAATTTACAGCTCACGCGCACGGCATAACCATAGATACTACTGTGACACAATGGACGGGTGCCCGTCAAAACCAAAGAGACGCGCGATCTTGCCCTTCAAAACAAAAAAGACGCGCGATCTTGCCCTTCAAAATAGCGTCTAGTTGGTTAAAGTCACGTGACTGAAATCCCCCTATAGGTCCTAGAATAACTCAATGTCTTACACTAACCTCCAGTAGTGTTACGTCTTGTGTATAATTACCTAGTATAATTCAACGATCGATCTTCCTTCAACATTTCCACTTTCTTGTAACAAAAATTGCCGGATATCCACTTACAGTAAGTTTCTTTCCTTCAAACATCACTATTTGTAGTTTATCAAGTTTTCAAAAGGAGATAACTTAGTCAACAAACAGTCCCTTTGCATTTGGTTGGCTGTAACTTTTTACTTTATTATTTCACAGTATAGTGGATTTGGAATATTCAGAGAACTGAGAGAAGCTCCCTTGATGAAACTTATTTACTTCAAGTTGGCGCTTAGTTTATTTATGGCACTGTCTAATGAGGGTCTTGTTGGCAACTTCTTTAAGTAGATGGTGAACAGTTCCACAAATTTCTCTTCAAGAGTCCAAGAACTTTATTTGCACTACTAACAGTTTGAGTACTGTGTTTTGACCAAGAAAGATCAATGGACAGCTCAACACCAAGGTAAGGATGATGTTTAATTCTTGGAGCGTGGGGTTGCCCATATGATAGTTATAGCAGATCAGCTTTTTTTTGTGGGTCATATGCATTACCAAATTCTTGGATTTGTTAAATTTCATCTACAAGAGGGAGTCCCAATCACAGAGAGCCGAAATATCATGCTGAAGGCTGGTGCAGTCATTAACAGAATCGATCTGGAGATATAAGGTAAGATCGTCGGGGAACAGGAGCGGGCCAAGGAGCACACCAGACAACACGTCAGAGCTGATAGAAAATTCCCCATCAATTAAAACCATTTGTGATCTGCCTTTTAGGAAGTGCTCAATCCATTTAAGACCTAGCCAACCTGTCAGTCTCCAAGTGCTAACCAGTTTGCCCCCTAATCTCTTGAGAGCATACACTTACAAGGAAGTTGTTATGTCAAGAAGGGATACATGAAATGAAATTCTTGCAGTTTTCACCTTTTTTCTGTTATTTAATATTTTGGGGGATTTTTGTGCTTGAAATGCCTTACAAAGTTCTTTGTTCTCTCAATTTTTATTTTTTTTGTATGTTGGGGTCCTTTGCACTGTAAGGCTCATATATGATTTTCAAGTTGCTTTTGGTATGTGTTTCTGCAGTTTTCACCATTTTCCTGCATTTCCAGCAATTTCCGTTCTTAAACTGGAGTGCAAATGCTTTAACTCTTTACTCTTCTATTTTCTGCTTGTCCTATTTGGCAGCAACTCTCTTTTTCAGAGTTACTGTGTCCTTTTTTCTTGTATTTTCAGCATTCTTCCCTTTTTTCTCTTCTGAAATACTGAACAATTTTTTCAATGCATTCATTTTCTTTTAAAAAGAAAAAAAAGAACAGATTTTTTTTATTATGTAACAATTCCCGTTTCTGGAGATACTGTCTCCTTTTCTCTTTTATTTTTGGCATAGGCCTTAGCTAGCCAACATTTTTTATGCAGCAACTCTTGGAGTAACTGCAGAATACCCTGCCCCAAAACCCTTCTCACCGAGACTCCTGGAGTCGCGGTCATAGTGGCCGTTTGACGGTTTTATGAGAACAAGTCAACGTACATCCTCTATATACTTTTGCGAAAATTATTCTAAGTCCGCTAGCTGTGCCTCCATTCTGAGAACGACTCAATACACATCCTACGAACACTTTTGCAAAAATTATTTTAAGTCCACTGCGCCTCCATTCTGGAGTGGAGTCGCAGTCGCGGTCCCGGTGGCCGTTTATTCAACAGCCACCGGGACTCCATTCTGGGGTGGAGTCACAGTCGCGGTCCTCGGTGGAATTAAGTCCACTGCGCCTCCATTCTGGAGTGGAGTCGCAGTCCTCGGTGTTCTTACGATTGCCACTTCAACTGCGACCGGGACTCCAATCTGAAGTGGAGTCGTAGTCGCGGTCCCGGTGGCCGTTTATTCAACAGCCACCGGGACTCCATTCTGGGGCGGAGTCGCAGTCCCAGTCCTCGGTGTTCTTATGATTTCCACTTCAACTGCGACCAGGACTCCAATCTGAAGTGGAGTCGCAGTCCTGGTCCTCAGTGAAGAGAAGACGTGACTCTGCAGTTTGTTACATCATTATCGTGCTGACTGCGACCGCGACCCCAGGAGTCTCGGTGAGAAGGGTTTTGGGGCAGGGTATTCTACAGTTGTGCCCAACTCTTTTTTGAAGTCACCTTTTCTTTTAGGCTACTCTTTGTATTTTCAGCCTTCCTCTTTTGAAATACTGGATATTTCTTTCTCAATTGCATTTGGAAATTTTTGTTACAGAAACTAGTGTTAATAACATCGAGAAGGCAAACTAGTAACGTTAGGCGTAGCCTATATATATGGGGGATGGGGGGCAAAATGACTTCAACTTCGGGGCGAACTGGTTGGGGGTGAAATGACCATGTAGGCCTACCATCCAACTCCAAGCATCAATACAGGCCTACTATATACCCTAAATTGCCTAATAAGTTTAACAATTGAAATACTATGCTAGCCATGTCACTGGTGCAAATTGAAAAGACTGCAGAGCTAAGTTACTGTGTACTGCAAAGTATGCTAGGCTACAACAGTTAAACAGTATAACTGGCCAACGTTAGGCAAAGATTAAGAAATCCTTTCAGTTTCAGTTTTCATGTCTCAATCATTTCCATTTTCTCCTAAATTAAGCCTTCAACGGCCGAACCTACATGCATCATTCATAGTTTGTGATGAATAAATGACAAAACTCGTCTTTCTTTCAACATCCCAGGCCACTGCAACAACTAAATTTAAACCCACAGTGTGCCAATTTGTAAGACATGCTTTGTAACTGTAATTGAATCCTAGGCCTAAACATCGTTATGTCGTGCCCTTTACAGTGTGTGATAACTGCTGTACACGTCTGCAGTACAGCGTGTGGGGCCACTTGCTTCGCGTAAAACATCGGCTACCCGCATTTAGCACACGGAAATACTCCACATATGCAATCACGCCATTTTGAGAAGAAATGTAACAAGCAAGATAACGTTCTTCTTTACTACATATCGCCTCTATTCATATACAATCAAGTTTTAGAAGAACTGTTTAGCCGGAAAGTCCGGTACTCAGTACACACTGTAGTGCATTAGAAAGAATAAAGTAAGAAAATTACCTTGTCGTTGGTGGGATACAGTCGCCAGGACTACGGTGGCTATGGCGTTTATTCTCAAGGCAACAGTTGCTAAACCACATCACATTAACATAGACTAGTATCATTCCGCAGAATCTCAACAATTTTTCCTTTAAATACATTATATTACAACTTGAGTTGCAAAAAGGTGTGTTGAACTAAATGCTAACTTCCAAAATGAAACATAAAATGATAACTGAAACTAAGATATGCTCCTTAAACTAGGATGCATAACTGTCCTCATTTTTCTTAGGCGTTGCTATGTAAAGGAACTAGGGAGTAAAAAGGCTTACAACCAAGCGTCTTGTGACTCCCTGTCCGCCATTGGTTATTTGCATATATGAATAGGAAAATAGGAAGTGTAAAGTTTTCCGACTGGGCGGAGCATACAAGATGTTTCAAATGGCTCAATTGCAAGGAAGGCGGTGACTCGCTGTAGTGAAAAAAAGTTATTTTGTTTTGTCAGCGATTATTTCCTTGCTCTATATCTTACTGCACTGTAATCCCCTTTGACGGCAATACAAGAGTACGAAACTATACGCGACATGTGAAATGTCAGTCATACCATAAATATGTTGATTTAAATTTTTATCGCAGTCTTATTACATAATTATAGCATGTCATATATCAACATCTATCACCATAGCAACAATAACGGTTGCAGTTGCTGATTGACTGAAAGCAATTAAATTGTTGCGCCCGGTGCTGAATCACTTGCTGATAGATTGGTAGACTTCTAGCAACTTCCTGGCTGCCTGGATAGACCAGGGAGGTGATATTACTTATTAGGCTGTAGACGCACTGCCCGGCCCGTTGCAGCCACTGAACAGGCTATAGAGGGATTTCAGTCACGTGACATTACCCAACTAGACGCAATTTTGAAGGGCAAGATCGCGCGTCTTTTTTGTTTTGACGAGCACGCGTCCATATTGTGTCACAGTAGTATCTATGGTTATGCCGTGCGCGTGTGCTGTACATACGCTTACTGCGTGTGTGTTTTGCCCTTCAGTGCCTGGGAATCCATTGCGCGTGACGTCACATGAAATGGAATGTGACGTCACGCGCAATGGATTCCCAGGCACTGAAGGGCAAAACACACACGCAGCAAGCGAACTTACAGCTCACGCGCACGGTATCACTATAGATACGACTGTGACACAATGGACGCGTGCCCGTCAGAACTAAAGAGACGCGCGATATTGCCCTTCGAAATTGCGTCTAGTTGGTTAAAGTCACGTGACTGAAATCCCTCTATACGTGTGGATGAGCAGTGTTTGGTTGCTGGAGGCACAGGGGGACTGGCCGTTGTGGCGATCGCCGCATGGGCCACTCGGTTCATGGCTGCCCCTTGCCAGATGCTTAGAAAAAACTAAAAAGTAAGAGGAAAAACGAGAGAAGGGGGAGGGAGAGGAAGAAATAGAGAGAAAAAATAAGGAAGGGAAGTAAAAAGAAGGAGAGATTGTAAAAGATGGGGAGAGGAAGGAACGCAGGATAGCACTGTTGTGTGCGCGGGAACTGATTGTGCTCTGAGGGCCTATAGCTCCCTATAATAATCCCCTGCCTCATCCGTGGCCCCTATAAGACGTTGGGCCAATGTTCGAAAGTGACTAGGAATCACGATACTGAAAAACAATGTTCCAGTTTGAGAGTCACGGCCGCGTGGGGTTAGAAATGGTAGATAACCTCAACACCAGCCCCTTGGGGTATCTATAGGTTCCCCATCAAGTTCTGCATCTCAAAGGGCCGCTGTCTCATTCTCATTGACCCCTGTTCATGAGACGGAATAGGGATAAATGGGTGAGCAGTAACTCAACAACATCGTGCCTCGGTCCCCCTTCCTCGTCCGGGGTCATGACCAGGTCATGACAGTTTTTAATATTTCTAAACAAGATCCCAGACGATCAAAAGTTCATAGTATTCCCAAGGGAGGGCCCCCACGTAAGCTTATTACCGAAAAGACGTTGTAAAGTTTCTAACGTCTTTACGGTTATACGCGGGAAGCGCATCAGTAACAATTAGGCAAGTTTCATGAGATTGTGTATAGACCTTATGCATATACGATGTCACAATGGAGAAAGTGCTCCCTCTTTTGGAGGAAAATGGCGGAAAAGCGAGTATCATTGCAAGTTACACCAAGAAATGCAGACAGCTGATTTGTCAACCTATGGTATACGCGCGTAAGTTTACTACACGTGCGGTGAAATCCACCCCGTTCGTGCACGTGTGCTTCATTGTTTTCACCCAAACTGACGTCAGTGTGATGTCAATGCATAAGGTCTATAACTGGCTATTTTGCATGGAACCAAGACAGGGGGTAAGCAATATTTCAATGTTGATTGAAATTTTCGTGTAAATGACTTTGTGTTGAAGAGAGTAGTCAACTCCGTGTTTAATATCGTGAAAATGAGTTAGGCTACATCTAACCAGGCCCGTAGCCAGGAGGGCGCACAGGGCCGTGCCCCCATGCGGACCACTGTGCCCCCATTTGAAAAATCAAAAACAAAACCTTTCTACCTGCGAACAGTGGTCCGCATGCCGCAAGCTATTTTAGAGCAAAATTTAAAATGATCCCAAAAGGCGTTTAAAGATGAACTTATTTGTTTTCTGTAACCATTCCTTCTATTACTTCCAAAAGTTTTCGCATCTGCACATCTATCTTGCAGTAATGCCCTCCGTTTTAAACCTATTGAATTTATTCAAAGGTTCCACAATTATTGTTCTTCCGTGTAGGCGTGATTCTGGAGAAACACGAAAATGCATCGATGCGAAGTTTTATTATCTTTTTTCCTATCTTTTGGAAGGTTTTTTTTTCAGATTGGCCTTCGTGGCAAACATATTTTGTAGGAAAAAAGAATTTTCAGATTTTTTGGGGATCCTTAATGGGTAAGATAAAGTAAGTAATCCCGATGATGACCATGCAGTCGCCCCCCCCCCCAAAAAAAAAAAAAATTTTTTTTTTTGTTTTTCTCTTAGGCCTTAGCCTGAGTAGGGCAGATTCTTCAATGAAAACCCAAACTTTTCCAACTTTTCTAAATGAAAACAAAAATTTACAATGCATCTTCAATACAATCCCAATTTTTTCGGCTCGCTTCGCCCGCCCTCTATTTAGAGTAGCCTATGTCATCCTTTCAACAACCATTGCATCTGTCAGGGCTTAGGGTAGCTACCTGAAGTCAGGACGCTTGACCCCCCTGTCGGCAAACCCTAGCACCACCCCTGGCTGAGCCTGCATGCAGGCGATGATTTTCCCTCAAAATTTCCGCGCGCTTCGCGCGCAATCCTCCCAGTCGACGTTGTATGACTTATGAACATTATTAGCATAGAATTACCAGTGACCTTTTCTAGCACAATTACTACAACGGCATCAATGTGTTTTCATGTAGTAATCTAATACCTTGAGCAACATTCGTAACATACCAGTAATTATGACTTCATGATTTATATTAACTCGAAACGCAAATTAATTCAAAAAATACTTTTTGCGTGCATGATAATTGTACATTTCATCATTTTGCAAGCTGTTCATGCAAAATTTCGTTCAAAGTAAAAATACGAAAAACTGTGAACTGAATTGTGAACTGTGAAGAGTTTGGTGTACTCTCATTGTCATATGAAGGTCAGCTCAAAGTTCCATGCTAGTGTTCCCATCTATTAATGTCTTAGGGATTTCGGGCTAGTGTTCCCATCTATTAATGTCTTAGAGATTTCGGGATTTCCCTCAGTCTGGATCCGACCAATATTATACTGAACCACATGAACCAGGGCCTTTTGGTAGCGTGGTCTCCTCACCTTCCGAAAAGCACTTAATTCTTCATCTATGCTTGCAGAGCTGAAGAAGCATCATGATGATCTCAGCATTGTTCTGTTCACTTATGAGACTTTTCACGTCTCAGTATCGCAAGAGGAGGGTAAAATTGCCGCTAGGGAAGGAAAGGTTTCGCTCGCTTGGCGCGCACGTGCACACGTAGGTCCGATTTCTTTAAACTATCCGTGTAGGGCTTAAGATATCATCCCCTGTGGTTCCCGAAACTGGTGACACTAATAGCTACAAACGTCGTCTTTGGTGCCCCCTTTGCGGTGCCAGTGCCCCCCTAAGTCAGAATTCCTGGCTACGGACCTGTTTACAGGAGACTATAAGCCAACATGATTTATCATTACGAGTAGTCTGCAGGGGTGGTGCCAGAGGGGGTCGGGGGCATGCCCCCGACGAGGAAGGCTCCCCCCCCCGTCGGGGAAATTTCCAGTTTCGTCGGGGAGCCTTAATCCGTACGATGAAATATGAAGTCCCAAAGACCTTCAGTCGCCCCGACGATCTGCTTGATTTTGTTCATAGGAATAGTAGATTCTTCAATAAAGACTCCAAATTTTCCAATTTTCCTTATAAAAAAACTAAATTTTTCAATTTTCTTCCATAAAAATCCAAATTTTTCAAATTTCCTTCAAGAAAACTCCCAAATTTTCAATTTTTGTAGAAAAAAATCCAACAATTTTTCGGCGCGTTTTGCGCGCCAAAAATTTTGCGTTTTGTAGTCCTTTTGGCCTTTGTCGGGGCTTCGAGCTGCTGCCCCCGTCGGAGAGCTTACCCCCCTGTCGGGCAAATTCTGGCGCCACCCCTGGTTAGTCTGTGTTTAAATAGGCCTATATGTTTCACTCATTAGAACTATTGTAGCCATGTGTACCATTGTTCAATGATGATACCGACCACATGTTACTATCATCAATTTGTGTTAGAAGAAATGTTTTGACCTCTTGATCCCAAAATGACCCTTTTGTATCAAAATAACCCCAAGTTGACCTTTGACTTTAAAATCCTAAATAACCAAGCAAGTATTGCCCCTTCAAAATCTGAAATCTGTTATGCTGAAAATGGGCCTGGGAAGTGCCATTTCCTGCCATCTGGCAAGTATTTTTTGTCCAAAATTTTGTCCAACTGATGATGGCGCTCCGCTTAGATAGTGTCAAAGGGCCGTTCACTGTAATTTGCCGCGGCCGCGTAAACCTCCCAGTCCGCCCCTGGCTGGAGGTGACCCACCAGCATGGACGTCAATCCTGGGGGGACGGGGGACAAGTCCCCCACATCTCGTTGGGTAGGTGACACAATATCAAATGCCCCCCCCCCCCCCCACACACACACATTTGCCTAAAAGAGTAGTGTCGTGGCTCTATTTGACTGGCTTTTTGAATGGCATGTAGTTTTGTTGGGCAATTGTTAAGTGTCTCGATGCAGATGCTGAATGTAGATTTCGTCAGGGAAATATTTTTTAATGACAAAAATTCGGCGCGCTTCGCGCGCATGCGTCACGGTTTGTACTCCTTCTCATGACCATTAAAAAGGTAATTATAACTATTCTGATCACAACACTCTCCGAAAACAGACCTACATCTCCAAACATCTGAAGGGGCCTCGCATCAATATGGGATCATTCAATCAGTGGCGTACGCAGAGGGGAGTGCCATTAGGCCACGCCCCCTCACTGATTCCGATTTGTTTTAAGTTCCTAAAAATACGTAAATGTTTTAACACAAATTTACTTCAAAGGTAGCATATTTGGCACCAGATTGCATGTAAGGACACCAAGTTTTTCAAAATTTTTCAAAGGGGAGGGGTCACCTTAGACCCCTCCCCTTAGACCCCTCCCTCAGGCCGGCGGTCACACAACATACTGCATGCCCCCCCCCCCCTTGAGAGAAATCCTAGGTACGCCTCTGCATTCAGTCTAATTTGTAGTATGATGTGGAAGGTTGAAAGTACGTTGTTGCCGTTAAACATTTTTAAAAAAAAATTTACCGAGTGCTTCGCCGAAACCATTATCGGTATAGATGGTGATTATACACTTACGACTAAAAAGCATTCTGAAAACGCCCTTGCTAGTCCTTCACACCTTTGCTATACTACGATCAGCTTCAAAAATGTCCCAAAGATAGCACCATTTTGCATCTAGGCAACCTTAAATTAACAATAATTTCTCAAAGGGGAGGGGGACCCCCCCCCGCAGGATGACACCCTTTATATGGTGACAAAGGAAGGATCCCCACTGCTGTATACAAACGCAGGGGGCATAAAAAGGTGCAATTTACGCGCCGCCACTGCAGTTAGTAGAAACATCCAGCCAGTCGGAAAACTTAGAATTCACTAAATTATGGACATTTTCCAGCCATATACGATCAGCTCCAAAAATATCGAAAAGATAGCACCGTTTTGCACCTAAGCAGCCTTAAATTAACAATAATTTCTCAAAGGGGATGGGGAGCCCCCTCCCCTTAGACCCCTCTCCCAGGATGACACTTTTATATAGTGACAAAGGAAGGATCCCCACTGCTGTGTACAAAACGCAGAGCGCATAAACAAAGTGCAAATTTACACGCCTCCACTCAGTTGGAAAAAACATCCAGCCAGTCGGAATTTGGGACCTTCATACCCCCAAACATATCACCCTAGTAACGGGCCTGGTCGAGTCCATGATCTTCGACAATGATCCAGGCTGCGAAGCGTGGTTTCAGCTAATGTGAAAATGTGAAAATAACATCTTGAAGTAATTCTGTGGAATCCGTGTATTTCACCTGGCAGATGAAATACACGGATGAAAGATGATGGTCATGTTAACTTTGAAATGATAATTCTTATTAGAATAGGGCGTCAGTCATCATAAGGGGAGGGAGGAAGAAAGGGCCTGTAGGAAGACACCCCCTCTTCAAAACCAAAGGGATTGGTTTATGCTAAGTCATGTATGTCCTCCGTCCCCCCACATTTGAATACGGAATGACGCCCCTGCCCACCAGGAGGGTCTGTAATTGAAAGTATGCCGTGCTGTACTGAACCTCAGTACTAGAATCCAAGTTAGAAGACTTCCCGACGTCCGTCACGTAAACACGGGGAAAAGGTGGAGGGGGGGGGGGCAAGGATCCACAGCCCCGCATCCCCGAAATTTTTCAGTGCATAGTTTTTTTAAACATTAATCAGGGATATGGAATCGGGGAAGAAAGATGTAATATACCGCACGATTTGGCAAGTTACAAATTCTCAAAGGGAAGGGTACCTTCCTTTTGACAATCCCACAATTAAGACCAGGGTCGGATTACCAATTAATATAGATTACCTGTAGGTTACGTGCCCCGAAAATTTTCATGAAAACGAGCATCCTTTTTTGGTTTTGTTTTCCCATCTGCTGAGTTAAAGCAGACTCCTGACCTTATTTCCCCCCCCCCCCCACTGAAATATGGACTTTCTAAACTGTAATGTGACATGAGTGGCTTTTCATCGTGACCTCGAAATACCTGATAAGATGTATCAATCAAGGAAGCTGTTACTAAGGCATGTCATGTGGGTAATGATGAATGGTAAATTGTCGTATAGGCTGTACTAATGCTTGGCCGTACGCAGCGAAAGGGTAGGGGGAAACAGGACAGTTGCCCCTCCTTAAGGATATTTTTTTCTGTTATGTTCATATCGCTATAGTCTTAAAAAGCTACTTTTTTCGGCGCGCTCTACGCGCACCTGTTCTGAGTACTGCAGTTCTCCCCTTCTTACTTCCTGTGGGACAATTTGGGTAAAACTGTTGTTCCTAAGCTCCGGGAAACCCTCAAAATAATCCACCCTCCCCTCTTTCCGCAAGCACTTGATCTGTGTCATTATAATCCCGGCCTGCTGTTAGTCATACGGAGTTTTAATACTATAACTGAAAAGTAAAATTGTGGTTTTTGTGGTGTCTGAAGTGCCCATCCAATGTCATTTGAAGCAGCTTAAATGTTCTAATGGCCGATTTCGTGAATCCCCAGAGCTTCCGCGGGCTTCTTGACCCCACCAGGGTCCATAAGGTGGACTCCTGGACGCCGGGCGGCCTCTCTCTCCTGCAGCACCGTTCGGTATTTCCTACTGAACTCGCCTGATCCCCCCCCCCCTCACAAAAAACCCTGCATATATACAGCTTACATGAGTGCCCTAAAAGGCCATTCCGTGCTTTTAGATAGGCCTACTAGCTATATGATTGACAATGTTTTCAATTAACATTATTTAATCATGTTATTTTTATGCCTAACTAATTAAATACTCAAAAGGCGGTCATTATCTGCACCTCATGTTAGTCATGCAAGTGAGAAGGTTCATTTCCGGCGATAAGCTATAGAGCTTATGCACCTACGTCACGTTTCTCTATTTTTCCATCCAGGCGTACATTGTGCAACAATTGTTACTAAGGTGCTATCGTGAGCGCGTATCTTTAACACACCTACTACGTATGGCAGTTCCATCCAGTAAGCCAAATTGAAACGCGCTGACGTCACGTGCATAAGCTCTATAGGAGCTACTTTTAGCACCGAATTTTCAAAGCGCTACACGCTAACCTATGATGGTGGCGACTCGCTTAGATCAGTGATTCTCAGTCGAGGTGCGGATTTAGGGAAGAAGGGTCCTAAGCCCCGCCCCGAAAGGAAAAATGAAAGGAGAAGGAAAGAAAAGAGCAAAAAGCTAACAAGATTTTGTAAAGACTTATTCAAAATATATATTTTTTCAGGGGTAAGATGGATCTTTTTGTTGAAATCATCAATCCTAGAAATCCATCAAAGTGGTTGCCTAGGAAGAGGAGGGCTTCAATGTGCGAAAACAGTTGAACGGCTGAGCATTCATGCTAGTATACAGATCTATTGATGTGAATTTCGTGAACATAATAAATGCAATGTGGGCGGGAGGGGACACTGCTTGCTGCATTGAACTGTAGTAACAAATTTGTGTTAAAGAATGAAAATTCCTGTTATCTATTTGATCGAGATGCCAAATTTTCGCCATACAGGTCTTCTGGGATGACGAACACTTCAAAGCACAGTTAAAGAAAAGGGGACGTGCTATCGTGCGCACTGGCGCCGGTACGGAGGCATGTGGCGCGTGCCCCCCAAATCGACCTCCAAAATTTTCATTTTTTTTTAAACGAAACCAAAAGGCGTTTAACTTTAAGCTATATATTTCTGCAGGGCGTGGGTGATTTTTGTTATCGACTAAAAAGTGAAGGATCATCTTCTATCACAAATCGTTTGTAATCTGTCAAAATATTCTCACGCTGTGTGCGCTTTTAGCCTCCTTGCTGTGCTTATAATCAACCTTATTCGCATTTTTTATCGGTGAGGGTTCTACAATTTAGCCAATTTTTCTTGTGCAAACACGTGATTACAGAGGAACAAGGCATTGTAAGAATGCGAGGCAAGGAATTTCTTTTTGCTTTCCTCTACATTTTGGGAAACATATTTTACGAAAATTTACATCTTTAAAGATCAATAGAACCGCGATCTACGGTATTTAACAGACACGTTTTTTTTTTTTTGGGGGGGGGGGGGGATTGGCAGTGTCTTGGTGCAGAGTTCGCACGCACTTTTGTCATAGAAATTGTATGCGTCCAAAACCATGGCTTGCAGGGGGCATACGTGTTTTTCACAAGGGGACTTAGACACTGGAGAGTCACCAACTTTTGCTGTTTGCACAATTTTTCTGATGCTGTCCCTCTAGACATGCGAGTGCACGAAAGAGGCCGAAAAGAGTGCGATTTTCATAAGCGAGATGGATCGGGGGACTGCAGCCCCCATTCAGGTATAATATTTGCAACTTTGGGGCAAGGATACATTAGGATACACTAAAATTTGGGCAGAAGTGCTAAGCCCCCTATCTCCCTCCCCATTGAGGCTCAGAACCCCCCCCCCCCCCCGTTCAAAGCAGTTCTCGTACAATATTAACAAATTCAAAATTTGCAGACATTTTTCACAGTATAATTTTGTCTTTTTTGTCTTAACATAGGCCTACTCTTATTTAACCAATATTCCTACTTCTTACTTTAAAAAGTTTATTAAGATTCGAAGGTTCGTTTTTTTTTTAAAGAAGGAAAAACCAGTCTTTAGAATAAACGGTTCTGTGAAAATGCCTGTCGTGAATTACAGCTTTACCCCGTATATAGAACGAGTCAACTTAAGTGGGCGGAGCTAATTTTGTTTAATATTTATCCTAACCATGATTGTTTCTTCACTACAAAATGGTGCTCTTACTTTTATCAGGAACTGAATTACTTATTATTGCTTGCTTGGAAATAAATGTTTTCAACTGATATCTTGGTATCTTTTTTACAACATTCATTTTGTGATCATGGTTACATTATTTTGGAATTATAAATTTCCAAATTATACAGTTCCCACTAAATACACACTGCAATCATGTGAACAGACTTGCCTGCTAAGAAAATAAGCCGCTTCCAAGCTTAAAAGGCCTTTTGATTTCAGGCATACCTGGCGCAGGAGTATCAGGTGGGACCTGTTCTATTCAGCCAGTCTAGAACGGGACCACTGTCGGGTGGTGTCAGTTAAGTCAAAGTTTGTTCCTTGGGGACGTTGTTACTCCTTCAGGGAGCAGAACTCCTTCGGGAGTATTGTTTGGTTTTCGCCCCTGGCTCTTCGCCAGAGAGTCAGGGGACTTTTGAAAAAAGGGGCCTTTTGGCTATAAAATCATGTGTAGTAGCTGTTCTTTTCGGCAGTCTAGAACGGGGACCACGCATGACGGACCCAAGATGTAGAGGTCTGAAGGTCTAGAGGTTGGTCAGTTCATTTTTTGTCCCCTCGGGGACGTAGCTCCTTTGGGGAGCAGAACCCCTTCGAGGGTAACGTTTGGTTTCGCCCTTCGGCTCTTCGCCAGAGAGTCGAGGGGACTTTGGCATGGGCGGCTCTAAGAAATTTTGTTTGGGGGGGGGGGGGGCAAACTCAAGTCCGTATTTAGGGAGGTTCGGAAGACACCCGGCAATATTAATGGTCAGCTCCGGATAGTACAATAGGAGTATGGTTATTATTATGTATAACAACGATGCCCCATGTAGTTTTCAAGAGCTGACTACTTTAAAAATAAAAATACAGCCATATCAGCCGATCGCTATTCCATAGGGGGAGTAAGAGGCAGGTGAAATGGGCAAAGCGGCTTGATTCCTTTGTACAAAATGAGCCCCACCTTTAAATATCTTGTTTCTTTCATTGTGTCACAATATTTTTCAGCTTTGCCAGGAAGCCATAAAAATGTTGGTTTTCTGGATTGTTTTCTAAAACTAACGAAAATTTCGAGCACTGAGGACACTTGAAACGCGTGAAATGATAACACTATTTTGGATCTCCGTACCGTTCCGAAACGAATTTTTTAAAGGGGGAGGGGAATTCCCCAAACTTAAAACGACGTCTCATCCTATATCCAAATAGCTGGGCCAAAAAGTTTCACTACACTGAGCTTAGATTGAGTGCAAAGACAGTATAGCGCCGTAAGGCGCAAGACCGGTTACTCACACGAAAGTGCACACAATTTTTCGTAGTATGCAATGGAGCAGAGCGGCCGCCATTTTAGTGAGCAGCTTTGATGCATCGTATGGAACGCGGAAACGCGGCGTGTTGTAAATGCGTTGACCTGACCTTCATAAAATTGATTTGATTGATTGATTGATTGATTGATTGATTGATTGATTGTTTTTGTTTGGTACAAAATAAAACAATAAACAGAAACAAAAGCAAAGACATTCAGAAAGGCATACTACAGGCAAACAGACGAAAATAATACATAAAAGATGAGAAAAAGGAGTTACAAAACAGAATACCAGGGATAACCCAAAAAGCTTACGAAAAGCTTATTTCCATTGGGGTCCCTAAAGACGGAACAAGGAACACTTACACAAGGAATGGAAAATTAGCAGAAATAATGCACTGGATGAAAGATGCGGCACTTGAGTCAGTAAAAAAAAAGAAAGAGTTAGAGACATTGCTCCGCTAAAAGCGGCTAAAAGTGACTTGTTGGCAAGATAGTCCAACACTAAATGGAAACTACATATATCATAAGCCATGGGCCAGAGGCACCTCAAGGGCACCCCAACCCGCAACTCTCCGACCCAATATTTTTTCGGAAACCTTAGGGTCCCCTGAAATCAGAATCAAGTGGTAACAGTAAATATTTTGGGTCTCACTCATTTAAAATGGCTGCCAAAAACAAAATGGCAGCAAAAGTTATGAATATTTTCTATTGAAATATGTTAAAATAAACATTCCTAAAAATATTTTTGAGGCATCGACTGTTAAAATTTGGTCATATTTTATGACAAAAATTCCAAAATAAATTTTTGAGACTGTTTTGGTGAACTGCAGGTTAACCAAGATGGCGGAAATTCCAAAATGGCGGGTCATGTAATTATTATAATATATTGAAATAATGAGAAAAAATATTCATGAACAATATGTTGGACACACTAACTCTTAAAATGTGGTCATGGTCCATGCCAAATAATTAGATATTTTTAGAACATTTTTGTTGGAATTCAGGTCAACCAACTTAGATGGCGGAAATAGCAAAATGGCCGCTTATTGTATAGTAACAAGGTAGCATAATAATAGATAATAATAATCACTAAAAATATTTTCAACACATTTACATCTAAACTCTGTCCATATTCTGTAATAAATATTCAGAAAGATTCTGGACAGATTTTAGGTTTAAATGTGCTACAAATATTTTTTAAGGATGATTTTCCTTCTTTTTATAAAATATCACTAGTCGCCATTTTGCTTCTTCCTCCATCTTGATTGACCTGAATTCCAAGAAAATGTTTTGAAAAATATATTCAAATTATTTGGCACAAAATATGGCTAAATATAAAGAGCAACTGTCACAAATATAATTTTACGGATGACTTTCCCTATTATTATTGTGATATATAGATATTTTAACATTAGAGGCCATTTTGCTATTTTCGCCATCTTGGTTGACCCGGATCCTAAATAAATGTCCAGAAAAATACTTTTTGCATATTTACAACAGTAAATGGACACAGGTTAACTTTGTCTGTGTTCAAAAGTATTTTTAATGATTATTTCTCATATTATTTTTTTATACATTTTGATTGTTCTATTGGAGGCCATTTTGTTGTTTCCACCATCTTGGTTAGTACGGGGTCCTGCATAAAATATCACAAATCATGCTTTGAATTTTATTTACAATCTGCTATAAAGATATTTGGGGTTTTTAATGGAAATACATTTTTAATGATTATTTTCTGAGATTTTGTTGCACTTTTTTTAATTTTCTTATTTTTGTGGGGAATTTTTTACTGTATTGTTTTTACTTTTTCGGTGCGTTTCCGCCATATTGGTTGGCAATTACTTTTGTGTCAAGGATTTTAAAGTTCAACCTTAATTTTAAAATATTAATTTACATCATCATGATTGAGAACTGTAGAAATTTGCAATGTTTTTGCAATTATTGAAAATTTTTCATTCAGTTTGGCGGCCATTTAGTTTTTCCGCCATCTTTGGTTAACTGAAACCTCACAAAACAGTCTCAAAAATTAATTTTGGATCTTTTGTCTTACTAAATATGACCAAGTTTTAACATTCGGTGCCTTAAAAATATTTTTTAGGAATATTTACTTTATTATTAGTTAATACAAAATGTAATTTTGCCGTCATTTTTGGGAGCCATTTTGAATGAGTGAAACCGATGTATTTGCTGTTACTTCTTGATTTCGTGTTCAGGGGACCCTAAGGTTTCCAAAAAATATTGGGTCGAAGATTTGTGCGGGGGTGCCCGTGAGGTGCCTCTGGCCCATGGCCTGTGCCTTTTATGGAGCAAATTTCCACTACCAGTAGATGAAAACCGCACATGAATCCGTTCGGTAGTTTTGGAGTTATCTCCCTTTGGTTAGTTATCAGCGTACCAAATAAACAATGTTAGCTCTATGACATCACGGTTAAACTTTCGTCAACAATAGCTTATGTGTTTCATTATATTTAGGTGAATAATTTTACTTTCACTTTTGTCTATGACTTACTCGCACACACTGTCTTGGTACGTTACGTACATATCAGCGTCCAGACGTTTGCTTACTAAAATGGCGGATACCTCGCCCCATGACGTACAACGGTTTTAGAGCAGAGTAACCGGTCTTGCGCCTAACGGCGCTATAGTGTCTTTGATTGAGTGTTTGTTGTGTTTATTTAACATCAACGGAAACGGTATACTTTAGCACTGAGGTGGAGAACGTTTTGCTTATAGGCCTAACATGCCATTTGACAGTCATAACACCGCTCGTGGGCCAACGGCGCTGTCAATTTGGACAAGGGAAGGGAAACTCTCCTTCTAAAGGAAACACAATACGTTTAGGCTACATGCCCGTTTCAACTTTTGGTAGACGAATACTTATGCTAATCTGGCCAGGTGACACCCGGGCAAAACTGCTTTTAGTCGTGGATGATAATCAACACGGTTAATGGGTTGTGTATATAATGACCCGGGCCCGAAAGCTCTGAAGTGTCTGCAAAATTAGGCCTATGGGCATTTAACTCCAGCTTACCGTTACCCTTATTGATGCCTAAGCTGATCAGATCACAAATATCACAGCGTAATCATTTGTTTTGATTACTTTAGCTTGCACTAATGGTAGGTCCATTTGTGATGTCTGAAGTACATGTAGTAGCAAACAAGCAACTAAGAAGACGCACGCGAGGCGCGCCGAAAAATGTCGTTTTGAAAGCATTTTATTAATGTTCAACCTTCGCATTGCATTGGAAAGTTATTCACTTCTTTAATTTTAAACAGAGTCAAGGAAAAGGGAGGGCCTAACCCATCTAGAACTACTTATTTATTTATTATTTTTGATGGAAACTTGAAGACCATGCTTTGCAAACTTGCCCCCACCCCTGTGGCGACCCGCTAATGGACTTTGGAAAAATAAGCTTAACTCAAGGTGACACATCGAGCAGAACCCCCTCGAGAAAATTTAGTTTACACTCTCCGACATTCACCCAAAGAATCTCTTAGAAGAAAGTGCGTTTAGGCTAAACTTATGTGTAATAATGTAGAAGACAGTGACCCCTCAGGGGACGTAATATCCCTATGGCTTTTTGGCATATTTTCTTTTTAGTAACTTATTTATATCCTGTTAAATAACAATTTTAAGACATATTTGAACGAGAACCAAAGGTAAACTTACAGGCACCGTACAGTAAGACATTTTACAAAGACCTTTCTGACAGACATTTCTGAAAAATCTGCTGCCAAAGATTTTCTGTAATTTTAAAAAGGCTATATGTGAGAAGGGTAGTGTACGCTTATTGCGATGGAGTCTGGTATAGGCAGAGACTTTGACACACTAGGTTAATTGTTAAAGTGTTTTTTTGACAAAATATGCGGTGCTACGGTACTTACTACCGAGTTTAATATCTGTTCAGTGTTTTGTGGAAAACTGGACTTGGAAGATTTGCATAGCACGCAGAGTATAGAATCACAGTTCACATATCTTTTAGAGGGTTGTCACCTTTATCTTTTATTTTGCATTTCCTTTCTCTTCTTTTCCACTTAATTCTGTGTCCTTACTCACACGGCTAACGTAAGGTAAAAGACGGTATCAGAACTGCAGTCGCCATTTTGTTCCTTTTGGAGATCCCTAAATCACGCCCTCTAATTAGTTAAATCAACATGTAAACACTACTGTAATCTTGAAAACTACATTCCGGCCCCAGTTGCACTGATACAGTGCAATAACCTTTACTGTTTTCAAGAAATAATTCATGAACAATTAACAAAATGTTCAATCAGTCTCAGTCCAAACAATTGAAAGTTAACACTTAACAAATCAACTATCCCAATTAATGAAAGTTCAAAATTCAACTGAACTGTAAATTTGTAAAGCCCCACAAAATTTGGTCTAAACCACCTAACCCATTTCTTCCTCAAGAAGTAAGCACAATTTGGTCACTGGCCTGACAAGACTAGCAGTTTTTGTTTTAATTTTGGCGCTCCTTACTAATCCCCTCTTATCCCTATATGTTTCCAAGATAACCCCCAAAAGCCAAGAATTTCTAGGAGCTTGGTCATCCACAATTAGCACCACGTCTCCAACTGCCAGGCATCTCTTTGGCTGCAACCACTTCTGACGTCTCTGTAGAGTTGGTAAGTATTCTTTGGTCCATCTCTTCCAGAAGAGATCTGCCAGATACTGCATCTGCTTCCAACGGCGTCTAGCATACAAGTCCATTTCGTTGAACTTCCCTGGAGGAATATTTACAGGTGGTTTCATCAGCAGCAAACTGTTTGGTGTAATGACATCTAGGTCACCTGCATCATCTGAGACTCGGGTTAAGGGTCTGCTGTTTACAATGGCTTCTACTTCACACATTAGTGTGTGTAACTGTTCCTCATTTTGACAGGTCTTTAGATATTGTTCAGTAAGAATGGCTTGCAAGATTTTACGGACAGTTCTTATCTGCCTTTCCCACACTCCACCATGGTGTGAAGCAGCTGGGGGATTGAAATTCCATTTGAACCCATGATTGCTTGAAAATGCACTCAGTTCATCTCTGTTAAATTCTTTCAGTGCATTCTGCAACTCCTTCTTTGCTCCCACCAAATTTGAGCCATTGTCGGAGTGAAATTCTTTTACATGTCCCCTCCTGGCTATGAAACGCCTCAGAGCACTGATACAGGAACTTGTGTCCATAGAGTGGGCAATTTCTATGTGTATTGCTCGACTTGACAAGCAAGTGAAAAGCACTCCATACCTTTTGTACAAACTTCGACCATGTTTGATTTCAAAAGGTCCAAAATAATCCACTCCACATCGTGTGAAGGCCCCTTCGTCTGACTGAAGCCTGTAAGATGGTAAGTCAGCCATTTTCTGAGTGCTGGCTTTTGCCTGGTATTTCCTGCAAGTAACACATCTCTTTAACATTTGTTTCACAGCTCCACCAGCACTGAGGATCCAATACTTTTGCCTCATTTCTGCAAGGATGTGGTTTCTTCCTTGATGCCCCACCAGATGATGTACGTGTCTAATAATAAGTGAAGACACATGACAATCCTTAGGAAGAATAACTTGATGTTTGGCATTAAACGGAATACTTGCATTTCTCAATCTTCCTCCGACCCTCAGAATTCCTTCATGCAGTTCAGGGTCTAGGCCAGTGAGTCTCCCTTGAATTGACCTTTTCTCCCTGCCACTGCTTCCTTCAGTGATAACCCTTTTGCCATTGTTATCACATTTGTTTGCATCAGCACCTTGCAAGGTAGCAATCTCTTTTGGGAATGCCTGTTTCTGAATGTAAATAATAATGGCATTTTCTGCAGCTTGTAATTCATCAGAGTCTAGAGGGGAGGAAAATTCTCTTGTATCACGTTTCCCTCCTTTCTGTAGCAATATGGCCTTCAAACGTAGCCACCATGCAACAGATCTTTTCAGCCTGTTCCATTCTGAGAAATACTTTATCAGGTTGTCGACAGGACTATCAAAACTTCCCATCTGTACGTTGACAGAATTGACTGTTACTTCACATTCAAGATCTTGTACATCTGAACTTTCTTTCTGACTGTCATTTTCTTCTTCTTTTGGCCAGAATTCCTCAGATTTTGTAAGAAACTCTGGACCTTTCAGCCACTCTGTTTTGCTACTTAGTTCATGGGCACTCAGTCCACGGGATGCATGGTCTGCTGGATTGAGTTTAGAGTTCACATATCTCCACTGGTGGACTTCAGAGCCATCACGAATAACTGCAACTCGATTTGCCACAAATACTGGGTGCCTCGCCTTTTCACTTCTGATGTATTTTAAGACTGTTTGACTGTCCGTCCAAAAAACTGTTTTGTTGACTCCCAAGGAAAGTTCTCTTTTAAGCACACTGTCTTGACGCACGGCCGACGTTGCAGCAGTGAGTTCCATTTTAACGATGGTGTGTGGCTTTAGTGGAGCAACACGAGCCTTACCGGTGACGAAGGCGCAGTGAATTTCACCTTTGTCGTTAGTAAACCTCAGGTATGTTGCTGTTCCATAACCATCTTGACTTGCGTCAGAAAAGTGGTGCATTTGTGTGTTCACCACATTTCCAAACTCTTTAGGTTTGTAACATCGTCTCAATTTGAGATTCTCTATTTCCGGGAGTTCCTTTAACCACTCTTTCCACTCTCGTTCTTGCTCATTTGGTATTTCACTGTCCCAATCTAATTTCAATCTGCACAGAACTTGCAGTATTTTCTTTGCCTTCAGGAGGAATGGTGCAGCATTGCCAATAGGATCATAGACAGCACTCACTACAGATAATATGTTCCTCCTTGTGGGTTTCTTGTTCACCACCTTTGCACTGAATCCAAGCTGGTCTTTCTCTGCACACCATTGTACTCCTAGTACTCTTTCTTTGGGTAGTGAGTCATTCTGTAGATTAAGGTCTTTTACATCTTTTGCCCTGTCTTCTTTTGGAATAGATTCAAGCAACTTTCTACTGTTGCTTACCCACTTTGTCAGATTGAATCCACCTTCTGACATACTTTTCTTCAAGTCATGGCATAACTGGATACCTTCTTCTTCAGTAGCCACAGATTTTAGAAAATCATCTACGTAGAAGTCATTTTGGATTGACGATGTGACTTCTTGGCCAAATTTACATTCGTTGTCAAGAGCTGTTCTTTTCAAGGCAAAGTTTGCACAACTAGGCGATGAGACGGCACCAAATGGATGAGCTAACATTCTGTAATCCTTCGGTTCACCATTCAAGTCACCTTTGGGCCACCATAGATATCTTAGCAGGTCACAGTCCTTCTTTCTTACTTTAACCTGATAAAACATGGCTTCGATGTCTGCCATTATAGCCACACTTTCTTTTCTCCACCTCATGAGGACGCCATACAGGTGATTAGTAAGATCAGGTCCAGGAAGCAGTTGTTCATTTAAGGACATTCCCTCATAGATGACAGGGCAATTAAACACCACCCTAACCTTGTCTGGTTTCCTTGGGTTGTAAACACTGTGGTGAGGTATGTACCAAACCTTACCGTCTTCCCTGTCTAGTTCCTCATCTGGGATTTGTTCAG
Organism: Holothuria leucospilota; assembly: GCA_029531755.1. NCBI lineage: Eukaryota > Metazoa > Echinodermata > Holothuroidea > Aspidochirotida > Holothuriidae > Holothuria > Holothuria leucospilota. Next base: position 14,463,412 of record CM055966.1, on the reverse strand, counting down.
CATACCCTTTCCTTTCTAGAGTTTCCATAAACTCTGTATATTCTTTGGCTAACTGCTGGTTGTGCTTTAACCTCCTCTGTAGTCGTAAGGAAAATAACTGTGCCTGAACCTTGTTATTAGGCATTGTGACATCTTTGTTTCTCAATGGAAGGGCTGTCTCATAATGGCCCTCCACCTTTGTTATTGATTCCTGCATAATTTGCATAAATTTCCTGTCTTCTGCTGATAAGCCCTTTTTCTCATCAGAGAGACGTTCAGTGAAATCCATATTAATGTAGTTCTTTAACTGTTGTTCCAACTGTTCATTCCCATTCATGACAGTACCATTGCCAATTCTGCAGAAATTGACGTTCACTTGAGGGTTTTCAGTCAGTTTCCCTTCAAGGCCATACACCAGCCATCCTATTGGTGACCTGATAGCATATGGTTCACCAACTTTTCCTGATGAAATCTCTAGTGGCATTGAGACCCCTGGTACATTACTTCCAATCATCAGAGTCACATGGGGAATACTGGAAGAACCTTGTACAGCTGGGAGATCAATGTGACGTAAATGATCCCAGCCACGCAGGTCACTCGGGGTTGGTGAATCAGCCATGGTTGCTGGAATGTTGTCCTTGACATACACAGAAGGCAAGTCTATGAAAGCACTTCCATCCATATTTCCAACTTGCAATTCATCAAGTAGAATATCCATGGGAAGAACTTCCTGTAAATTCAACGTTTTCAAATGGACTTTTGTCCTTCTTGTCCTCAGCTGCAGTGCTCTTTGAAGCACATTATCTATGAAAACAGCACCACACCCATTATCAATAAATGCATAAGTAGCTATACATTTGTTACTTGCCTTCGGCTTGATCAGCACTGGTGTTATTGCCATCAGAGTACTAGTATCATTTCTTTGTTTTCTTTTAGGCTTTACTTTATTTATGGCAACACGCCCAGTGGTAACGGTTGGTGTGATCTGGTCTTCTGACTGGTTTCTTGATTCCTTTTCTCTGGTAGGATCGTGTAAAATTGTAACATGAGCTTTGTCACATTTTTCACATTTAGCCCATTCCTTATTTGGGCAGTTTCTTTTAAGATGCCCAGGATTTAAACAACCAAAACAGAGTCCCTTATTCATGCAGACATCTGACTTCTCTTTTAGGCTGAGATTTCCAAACTTTCTGCAACTCAGCAAGTTGTGATTACTTCCACTGCCACAATAAAGACAAGGGGATACTGCAGCTTTGTTTTCTTTTGATTGTTTACCTCCTGCTGTATTTGTGCTTTGCTTCTTACCCTTATCATGTAACGTTGCAGCAAAAGCCTTTTTCTGTGAAGGTAGTGTCTTCCCTTCTGATTTTCTGTGCTGATAACCCAGTCCTGCCACTCTAGGGTCATTCTCATTTCTTGAGAGTTGCCCAACAAAACTCTCAAAATCTTCAAGTGTTGGAGATCTCATTTCTGTTTCCCTGAAATGGCCCATTTTCTTAATCCATTGTTGTTGCATTCCCACTGGCAATTTTTTGGCTAAGACTTTCAAGAAATCATAACCATTCAAACTTTCCATCTCAGGATTGCCATATTTCATATTGCAACAGTTGACAAGGAAAATGGAAAACTTTCTCAGGGCAGCTTTGTCTCCAGTAGGAATCTTTTCCCAACTTTCTGCTTTAGACTGGTAAGCAGCAGCTAAAATTTGAGGTTGGCCATAATCTCTCCTTAGCAAAAATTTTGCCCTTTCAAATCCTTTAGAGGGGGGTTCTATGGATGTGCACTCTCTAATGAGAGTATGTGCTTCTCCTTCAGTGAATCTGAGTAATAATTCCAATCTTCTTGCTGGGTTTTGGGTCTTTTCTTCCACAACATGTTTAAAGTTCCTTATAAACGGTGTGAACTCTAAGATGTCACTACCATCAAATTTGTCGATTTCAGGTGATGGTAAGGCAGATTCTCTTTGATGGTCTACAATTTTGGTCAGAAGAGTAGCCATCGTCACATTATCCCCGTCATTTTTTTCTTTTGATTCTGGGGCTATACTTGGGTACTTGGAAGGTAGACAAGCCTCTGCAAAACTTTTCTGGTTAATTTCTCTCGTCTTTTCCCCCCCATTGCTCTTCATTATTGTGTGAAGATTTGTAAACTGGCATCTGACTACTGACCTTTGATTTCTCATATGTGGGTTTCCCCTCAGCTTCAGACTTCTGGCTACTAGCAAAAATTTTAGCCTCTGGGTTCAACTGACCATTGGGTATAGTGTGTTGTTCCCTTGTGACAACTGTATCTTGTTTTGGATATGTGGGTGATTTCATCTTTATGCTCTCCTCTACTTCTAGAGCAATCTTAGAAGAGATATCATGACTGGTCTCTATCTTATCTTCATGATGCTGTAATAACTTTGAAACAGCTTTAGCTGCCTGTAATTCAGCATGCATATCAATTTCCTGCTGCTCAATTTCAATATTTGCTCTCTCCTCTTCTATTGCATTAAGGAGCCTCACTCTTGCAGCCTTCTGTTGAGCAATTCTTAGCTCTTCTTCAGCTTCATTTAGATCTAATTCTGCTTGAATTTGTCTTTTTCTTTCTTCTAGTTTATTCTTTTTCCTTTGAGCTGCCGCTTTTGCAACTAACTCTATTTCTTTCTGTTGGGTTCTGTATAACAGTGCTGACACTGTAGTCTTTATTGACACCTCACTATCTGCCGTGCTTTGTCTTGACCTATTAGTGCCTGACTTTCTGTTTACTACAGACACACTGTCATCTGGGCCAATTTCGCCTTCATTATTACCGGCCCCTTTATCAGATGGAGCCATCTGGCTGGACCCCGAACTATACGACATCCTGCTTTAATGTCTCACTAGGAGCTTCAAAAGCTTCTTTATTGATTCACTTAATGTTTTCTGTTGTTGTTGCCTGATCTTTATCCTAAGATTAGGCTTTTCTGAGTTCACTTTAGGTTTCACTATGGTATACGCTATATCGTAGTATACAGTTTGCACACGATCAGTTCCACGAAATATAGTCGATGGGATCGCATAATTTCCATAATAGGCTCACACTGTAATGGTAGCCTAGCCCATGCGATGATTGTTACGTTAAGCGTGTGCTTATGATTTCGACGTTCTGTCGTCTTTTACTAGAATATAGAATCACAGTTCACATATCTTTTAGAGGGTTGTCACCTTTATCTTTTATTTTGCATTTCCTTTCTCTTCTTTTCCACTTAATTCTGTGTCCTTACTCACACGGCTAACGTAAGGTAAAAGACGGTATCAGAACTGCAGTCGCCATTTTGTTCCTTTTGGAGATCCCTAAATCACGCCCTCTAATTAGTTAAATCAACATGTAAACACTACTGTAATCTTGAAAACTACACAGAGCGCGCACAATTTTGAACGTGAATAGAATGTTAGAGATAGATGAAGTTTTACGGCTCAGTTTCCAACCAAATGGTTCAAGTCGAGCCGGCCACGGCCTTTTTTCCAGTTGTGGCTCACTGGCTTGTTTTCCCTACTCCATTGCGTATGCTGAGCACCAAGCACAATGGCAGTAGGTTCCATTTTTAAAGTCTTTGGTATGACCCAGCCAGGGTTCGAACCCTAGACCTTCCGGCTGCAAGTCGGATGCTCTAACCACTTGACTATGCAGTGAATGTGAATAGAAGAACATGCACTCATTGAAAGCATAATTAAATTAATGGTTGGGTTGACCATCGGCGTAGAAGACTGCAGCCTAACATTCGGACACAAAAATTTGCTATTTTAGGGCAAAATATACACTATTTTCTTGACAATATATGTTTTCGGGCAAAGGTGCTTGAAATCTTGGGCAAAAATGCTCACCCCCTCCCCTACTGAAAGTAATCAAGTATGCTTATGAAGTCGACTGACCCCTGTTGTTAAAGGTACCTTGCAACAAATGTAAGGAGTCTCAAGCAAGAAAACAATTAAGCCGAGGTCCAAGCTCTCCTAAGTTGCTTGCTAATATGTGAACAAAAGTATAACATCGACTCGTTAAAATAGGTTTCCTGCTGTTTTGAGAAAATGAGCTGCAATTCTTTTTTCGAAGGTCAAGATAGCCAGTTTTAAGAAGAACCACAGAAAAAAACTAAATTAAAAAATCTTTGTACTTGTGAACAATTTATTTCTCAGTCATAAAAGTAGATGAGTACAACAGATCAATTCTTCCACATTACAGTAACAAATATGCCTGCTCAGCTGACACGAGATTGTGCTCTAAGATATTTTAAGTACAGTACCCCACAGAAGGCAAGATGGGACCACAAATCCTTTGAGTAAAGGTCTGGCCCCACTCTAGGTCCCCACAACCTGTCAGTTGAGTTCTGAGCAAGTTAGAGCAATATACCTGAATTAATTTTTTGGTAATGGTCCACTGTAGAGTTCTAAAATCATCACAATGTATATAATCTTCATATCGTCATATTAAAAATAGTCTTCATATTACAAATGTAAATATTTCTCATAATCTTCAACATTAAGTAGGTCTAACTGCACAAAATGTGCTTAACAACTACACATGATTACAACCGCACCATTAGGTATCTACTGTGTGGTAGCACAACGATGAATCACCATGATCATATAGTAAGAGTTAAATATTTCTAGATCATATGGCAATTATAACCAGAAAGCCCAAAGGCTTAGTGATTCCTTGCCGAATGGGGATGCTTTGTTGCACTGAGGTTTATCCCTCAAATTTATCTTTCTTGACTACATCATTTTATGTTTTAACAATTTGACCTCTGCTGACCTCACATGACCTTTGAACCCCACCAAATATAACAAACAAGAGCCCAATGGGCACTGTGGTTCCTTGCTGCATGTAATGAAACTGAGGCATTACCATACATAACAAACAAAATTTTGCTAGTTTTAAGTTTAACTGTTACTATGGTAACGCCTACATACATTCGACAAACCTCATGGTTTTTCAGCTGGAATAATGCAATACCATGTGAAGTATGAAATCCATCCAAGCTTGCTACCTTCAGCTATCTTGTTTGAGAGGTTTTCAGTGTCTGACCTCCGGTCACCCCAGACGACCTCCTCTAAAAATTACACTACTGCTCTTCTTGCCATAATGCATCCACACACTAAATATGGAATCTATACAAGCTTGCTAACTTGAGATGTGGTGTTTAAAAAGTTCTGTGTTTGAGGATTGGTGACCCCAAACTTGAACACGGACTGTGCACAAGCTCAAACCATAACATGTGAAATGATGCTTTGATGCACTTGCTGTAGCTTTCAACATTTGATTTTGAGTAGTGTGTGGTACTTTTAGGTGTGATGATGATGACTAGCACACGTCTACAATTAATAACTTGTTGTTTGGAAATGTTTCAGTATAACCCTCCCAACACAACAAGCCAGTAACATGATACCCCGCGGAGCGGACGAAGTTTTTTCGTTCAGCTCATCACTGCGAAAAAACAAACTGAGGGCGGCAGCCTACAAAATGGGCGGCAGCCACAGAGGCGCTACGTAGGCTAGTAACATGATCACTCCTCTGTCTTTCGCCATACCCACCTACAAAAATTGTTCAATACTGCTCAGAAGAACAACTGTGTGTGTATATGAAGTGATGAAATTTGACCTCTTGACCATGAGTCCTTACTTACCCATTCTTTGAACAGGGAGTTGACAGTTGCTCTCACAATAGTTGACTTATACAGTGCATGCATGTACACACAATGGAAACCCATTAGACAGCTCCCTTTAAACTAACCTAAACAACCTCACAGGATTGACCTCTTGTACACAGACAGTTTTAAAGGGAGTGCAGTGTACTGTATGAGGTAAGCTGATTTTGTGAGACTGGTTAAAATACAGTGGAGGGGTGGCACAAAATTGGTCAAAAAGGTGTCTGGTGACCTCAAATGACCTATGACCTCCACCAAACATACTAGGCTTCATCCTTGCACCAAAAGTCATCTACATACCAAGTATGAAATCTATCCAAGCTTCCTACATTGAAATATCGTGCTTAAAAGGTTTTCGGTGTTTGACCCCTGGTGATCCCAAATGACCTTTGACCTTCACCAAACATACCATGATTTGTCTTTGCACCACAAAGCATCTACATACCTAGTATGAAATCTATCCAAGCTTCCTACCTTGAGATATATCTTGTTTAAGAGGTTTCCAGTGTTAGATCTCCAGTCACCCCAGATGATCTTTGACCTCCACCAAAAATGACGCCATTTCTCTTCTTGCCATAATGCATCCACATACTACATAGGAAATCTATCCAAGCTTCCTACATTGAGATATCGTGATTAAAAGGTTTTCGGTGTTTGACCCCTGGCGACCCCAAATGACCTTTGACCTCCACCAAAAACAATAGGGCACGCCTTCTCACCATGGCAAACCTACGTACCAATCCAACTTCCATCCAACCTTCCCTTATTGAGTTACAGCGTACCGAAGCAAGTGTCACACACACACACACACACACGCACACACACACATACACACACACACACGCCAAGCTGACTGCATAGGTTCCTTTTGCTATCGCAAGGAACCAAAAAGAAAATCTGAAGTGTCTTGAAAGGGATTCAACTCCAATGGATCTTGGATCTTGAAAATTCTTGGAAAATTTTGCTTTTTGACCTCTGGTGACCCTAGATGATGATCTTAGGAATACTTGGGATATTTTGCTGTTTGACCTCTGGTGACTCCTGATGACTATCTTGGGAATTCTTGGGAAATTTCACTTTTTGACCTCTGGTGACCCCATATCATGATCTTGGGATATTTTGCTTTTTGACCTCTGGTGACCCCATATAACCTTGGGAATTCTTGGGAAATTCTGCTTTTGCTTTTTGGCCATCTGATAACTCCAGATGATGATCTTGGGAATTCTTGGGAAATGTTGATTTTTGACCCCAGTGATGCCAGATTACAATCTTGGGAATTCTTGGGATATTTTCCTTTTTGACCTCTGATGACCCCATATAACAATCTTGGGAATTTTTGCTTTTTGACCTCTGGTGACCCCCACATAACAATCTTGGGAATTCTTGGGAAATGTTGCTTTTGACCCCAGTGATGCCAGATTACAATCTTGGGAATTCTTGGGAAATTTTGCTTTTTGACCTTTGGTAACCCAAGATGACCTTTGACCTCCACCAAAAACAATAGGGTTCTTCCTTACATCATGACAAATCTATATACCAAATATGAAAAGTCTATCATTCCTATCTTGAGATATCATGATTATGAGCTTTTCAGCTTTTTACCTCCAGTGACCTCAAATGACCTTTGACCTTCACCAAAAACAAAAGGCTTCTTTCTCTCAACATGACAAATCTATGTACCAAATATGAAAAGTGTCGGTCATTACTATCTGGAGATATCGTGTTTACAAGCCATTTACAAGGTTTTTGCAGTTTAACCTCTTGTGACCTCAGATGACCTTTGACCTCTACTAAAAATAGTCGGGTTCTTCCTCTCAACACGACAAATCCATACAGGCCACTCCTATCTTGAAACATCGTGATTTCAAGGTTTTCAGTCTTTGACCTCTAGTGACCTCAAATGACCTTTGACCTCCACCAAAAACGATAGGATTCTTTCTCTCAACATAACAAGTCTATATGCCAAATATGAAAAGTGTCTGTCATTCCTATCTTGAGATATTGTGATTAACAAGCTTTACGGCTTTTTAATTCCGGTGACCCCAAGTGACCTTTGACCTTCACCAAAAACATCAGGGCTCTTCCTCTCAACATGACAAATCTACATACCAAATATGAAGTGTCGGTCATCCCTATCTCGAGATATTGCGATTACAAGGTTTTTTGGTTTTTGACCTCTGGTGACCTCAGATGACCTTTGACCTCTACCAAAAATAATCGGGTTCTACCTCTCAACACGACAAATCCATACAGGCCACTCCTATCTTGAAATATCGTGATTTCAAGGTTTTCGGTCTTTCACCTCTGGTGACCTCAAATGACCTTTGAACTCCACCAAAAACAATAGGATTCTTTCTCTCAAGATGACAAACCTATATATCAAATATGAAAAGTATCCGTCATTCCTATCTTGAGATATCGCGATTACGAGCTTTTCGGCTTTCTACCTCCGGTGACCTCAAATGACCTTTGACCTTCACCAAAAACAATAGGGTTCTTCCTCTCAACATGACAAATCTATACACCAAATATGAAAAGTGTCAGTCATCACTATCTCAAGATAGCGCGATTACAAGCCATTTACGAGGTTTTCGCAGTTTAACCTATGGTGACCTCAGATGACCTTTGACCTCTACCAAAAACAATAGGGTTCTTCCTCTCAACATGACAAATCTATATACCACATATAAAAAGTGTCGGTCATCCCTATCTCAAGATAACGCGATTACAAGGTTTTCGGTTTTTGACCTCTGGTGACCTCCGATGACCTTCGACCTCCTCCAAAAACAATAGGGTTTTTCCTCTCAACATGACAAATCTATATACCAAATATGAAAAGTGTCGGTCAATCCTATCTTGAGATATCGCGATTACAAGCAGCGTCACAAACACACATACACACACACATACACACACAAACACACACACATACACACACACACACGACATCACCATCGCATAGATTCCTTGCCTGCCTACGGCAAGGAATCAAAAATCAGTCACTAAAAATTTACGAAATTTGAAAACAATAACAAGCCTTTGCCCAGTAATGATTGAAGAAAAACAAACTGGCTTCGCCAAAAATGGGAAATACACGTTGTTTGGGACAGATTATAAGACAATTTTGAGACTAAAAAGACTATGTTCATGCTGTTTAAAACCCAAAACACAGGTAAGAACCATTCTTACACTCCGGTCTGATCTGAAAAGGGATAAATTGAATATCTTCTAAAATAAAAGCAGTTTCTTAACACATATTGTAAGTACAGCAGTGTGCTAGTTTATCCCCAGTTTTTCAAGATGTGTGCACCCGCAGAGGAAATTGTGAAAAGGCAGACTTGTTCTAAACTTTTTCCATTTTCCCTCCTGTGTGGGGAGACAGGTAAAACTTGCAGGTTATCATACAAAGTTTGATCACTGTAAATTAAGTTTGTGCCAAGCACCATATCCAAAATTGAGTAATTCACATGAAATCACAAGAGCAGCAATTCACTAGGCCAATTTACAGTATAAAGTACACCCTCCTAATAAGGGCAGTGACATTTCAATTTCTGGAAAGACTGATCTATTTCATCTATAAACATTACATAGGAAACTAGAGACTGGGGTGGGGGGATTTAGCCCCTCACTCAAAGTTGGGCTAAAATATGTTTCTGCCCCACTTTTCAACTACAAAAACCCTTTATTTGTCCCCTCAGTGGTATACCAAGCTTTATCAATCAAACATCAAACTTTTTCAATTCAGGGTTCCCACACAGCTTTAAAAGCCAATTTCAAGGACTTTTCAAGGACAACGAGCCTTTATTGAAGGTTTATCTTGAGCATTCTCTTAGTATGAAATAGGAACATGTTATACTGTCAATATCCCATTAAGGATATCAACAAGATGGCCTCCTCCACCCCTTACAGCCATCCGATCCTCCCACAGGTTTATTAATAAACATGAGTATTACCAGAACTAGACATGGGTTGTACAAAACTGTTGGTGTTGATGCAATAAAGTTACAACAAAGAAAAGCATATATTACAACATGTGCATGGCTTTAATTTTAGGTAGCTGTGAGATACTGCCATACATGAATGTAGCCCTGTGACACATTGTGTAGAATAGGAGCTACTTGCTCACTCTACTAGCTCTTTAGCTTTTCCTTCAGTTGATCTATTTCGATTTGCAGCCTCTTGCTTTCTTGTGCCTTTTCAGTAACTTTCCTTCTGAAGGCATTAGACTTGGTCAGAAGACTGAAGTCATGCCTGCTTTCCGCTTTTCGTGCAAGGTAATCTGCCTCCTTTATTTCAATGAATGAAACATTTAACACACACACAAATGAAAACCAATCAGTATTTATTCCATACACTGTTGAATGTAGGCCTCATCACAAATGTTGATATGTTATTCATATTAGTTTTGCACTAAAATTTGTTTTGGCAGAAGCCTTTAAAGAAATGTTTATGAAGCTATGAACTAGTATTAATAATTCGGATGACATATTTTCCTCAAAAATCTAGTCAATTAACCCCTCATTAACTAACTGCCATGCCAATCACCAAGCAGCCTTACATAAACATCAAGAAATTTAACATCTTACATTATAATATCAGCTTAGCCAGTACAAAGTTTAATGTAATCTTCACCCAAACATAGAAATAAATGCAACAATAGTAAGTTTTGGGGGCCAGATACTGTACTGTGACAGAAGGTTGAATCAATTGGTTGAATCTGCTGTGATTTCTGGAAATCTATTGGTGAGATAACAGCCACTTCAAATTTAACGTAACCTTTACCCAACTTAGAAATAATGAAATAAGTTCTGGGTGCCAGGTAGTGACAAAAGTTTGCATAACTGCTGGAATTTGCAAGGACTTTTCAAGTACTTTTCCTTGTTCAAGGACTTTCTGGAAACTATCCAAATTAAAGAGAATTTCGAGTACTTTCAAGGACTGCCTTTTTTTCAAGGATTTCAAGTACCTTAAACAATGTGTAGTAAAGTGGAATTCTGGCATGTTCGGCGTTCCTTAGAGATTGCGTAATCAGTGTATGTGTTAGCTATTTGCACGTGTGCTATTAGTGTGTGGAGAGTGTTGCTTCAGTTTTTCTTCCGGCCGCCACACTGTTTGGCTGGCGACTGGGGATGCTCCGAGTTTCGGCTCGTTAAAAGTTGCTTTCACCTGTAAGATGTCCCGTATCCTGGCATAGTTTACCTGGTTTTGATCACTGGCCATTCATCCGGGCGATGTTGACGTTATTTTCCGTCGTCCTGGGCAGTTATGGACTGTAAGCTGTTGGGGACTTTTGAGTTGCCATGCTGCCACTCACCATTGGGGAGATGCCGTACTGTATCCTGTTAGGCCGTTGCAGCCTTACCTGTCGTCAACTTAGAAGCTGGAGTTGATTTCGCGTATCGCGACCAACCCTTAAGATGTCCGCGTCGCGTACTGTACAAGCTGAATCGCGAGCGAACTACCAGGAACAGAAGAAGACCACTTAAGGTAACAGATTGTAATTTGTATTTAAGAAGTAAATTTGTCCCTGTTTTGTAATGAAGTGTGCATTGGAATTGTTTGGGCCCTGGTTAAAGTTAGGCCCTGGTTGTACCCAGTTATCACATCGTGTGAATGTTAGGCTGTTGGCGTGGGCTAACGAGAACTAAGATTATTTTTGGAGTAAGCCCTTGAGAATCGTACTGTATACATGATGTTTTATAAAGTATTTGGAGATCTTTGATGCATTTATGTTGTTCTCATGAGTTGGTATCAAAGGGAATTTAACCAATTAAGGGTGGGGGGTTGAGAACAAAGGAGTTCCATTGTTTTATACCATGTGGTTCATTGAGGGCGCTATGCTGTTTGGACATTGTGACTTGTTTAGTGATGGGATAATGAATGGAGGCTATTGTTCAGTGTTTACAGTTACCGGGGAAGATCCATGTGAGAGTTCAGGGATTATTCTTGGTGCTTTGCATTTAGAGTTGGTTGATTGTGTTTCAGGAAGCTTAGTGCTATGGAGGAGGGGTCCTCAGGGAAGCGATGTACTTGAGGTGTGAGTCAAGTAAGGAGTTAATGGGGTACAGAACTGAAGCACTTGAGTTTCATTTGGGTCATATGAGATCTGAGTTATTAGAATTTTGGGAATTATGCTGATCTTGAGTATTGTTGTGTACACTGTGTATGTAAATGTGTGTTGGGATTACTGGATTTGTGGATGTTTACATGTTGTCATGGAGATGAAGGGGTTTATAGTCATTTTGTGGGTTGTAATGAGATTTATGGTGTATGTTTACCGTCTCGCGAGTCGTGTCTCGCAGTGCTAGTCATGGCAGAAGCTGATAAAACGGTTGGCATCGGGTCGAGCGGGCAATGCGACACGGATATGGCATGGTGGGCCATATCAGCTTGTCACACCAGGTGTTGATTACAGTGAGGGAGCGAATTCTTGGAGAATTGGTTGCATACTGGGTTGACTATTATTATTTTACGCTTACATTCCGTACAGGGTTTTGTATCAATTGTGCAGGTTTAGCTGGAGCATAGGGGTCTCCCTATTCTGTACATTGTGGTATAACGGAGTGTAATTGTAGAACCTTTGATGCAGTTGGTTGTGTAAAGTGACTGTTACTGCTTGTGGTCAGAGAGGGTTAGGTTGTTACATGCTCACTGTGTATTGTAAAGAAATTAGTCCCACATATGCTTAATGTAATGTTTAGAAACAAGAGAATTTAAGAAGCCAGACATTTTATACTGTTGCGTATCGTGACGTATCGCTGTACATATTGTATATTAAGTTTTTTTAGGCTCAGTGAAGAAGAGAGAAAAAAATATATCCAGTCATTGTTCCAAGCAAGGAAACTCTTGCATTCGTTATTGATCATTATAACGTTGGAGCCTTGGGACCGTTAATCCTGCAGAGTGCTACATTGCCCTGCCCCGCTAAAAACGGGATCGCTTCAAATGTAGCATCACATTGCATCCGTCTGTGCCCACTGGATGAAAAACATTTTCCAGGCCCATATGCTGGACAGTGGTCTACAACATTTAGGTCCACCCACCTCCCCATCCCCCAAAGAAAACAAATTCATATGACTATGGATTCAGCACCAGCAAGTTTTACTCCATCAGCCTGTTCACATCACATGTGTGCCTGAAGTTCATTACCACAGTAATTTATTACAATTTTAAGGCAAAGATGAAAACATTTGACAATTACACAAAAGAAAAGCCTTTACAAAATGAGGAAAATGAGGATCAAAGAACATGTATCAACCCAATATCCCATGCAACATATTTTCCAAACATCTCGTTGCCTAACAATGGTCCCTGGTCTGAAAATAGGACTGTCAACTTGGTCCCTTGAACTTATTTCTGTGGCTCTGTTTGACCTTCTGATGCATTTCCTTTATTTTCCACACACAGAAACAAATAAAACATAAGAATGCAAGAAAAATCAGGTAATCACGGTGATATCCGCTACCTCTCCCCCGACTTTTCTCTGACTTACTTCTCGATTCCGATCTTAACTTTCAGTCACTTCTTTTCATCAAAAATCTATAGTGTCAAAGTCCTAACTTCCTTTGTCACATGGGTCTTCTTTACATGGAGTATCAAAGTGGCTGTGTCTTAAATAATAAACTATTCTCATTGGTGCAGAATTACAACAGTCCGCCAAAGATGGAGCAATGGAGGCCTACTCCTTTAGTGAACTAACAAAACCACTATCACCATTAGGGAAGCCCATGCCAACTGAGATTCCTCCATCTTCAAATTTGCCAGATCCTGGGGGTTTGCGACGGCCTATATTAGAAAGTCCAGGACGCACTGGATATTGCTGCAATTCTTCTGAAGAAACTGTGAAAGGTAACCAAAAACAAAAAGGAGAAGAACTTTAAGATTCATAAAATAACCGAAGATGCAATAATTACAGGACAGTGCACACTGACAGTAGGGCTGTGAACGTTTAGCAAAATTACTAAACGTTTAATCGCAAAATTTTGCGATGGTTTAGCGATTAATTGCAAGTACCTATGGTCAACACAGAGACTTTAAACGTGCCCTTGAACATGATGAATATGTAAAATGCGTTAGTGACGTCCGGGGGACAAAGTTTCCATGAACCTCAAACACGGATCCTCACAGAAGCTCAACTCTGATGTCGTATGTTTACGTGTGTGCCATTTGTATAATTATGCATTTCTCTTTTTCAAAAAGAGTGAACATCTAATTTTCTGTAATGACTGCAGATTGTTTTTTATTTCGTACAGCAAAATGGGTTTTGTGATTAATCGCTGGTAGCTTTGTACTAAACGATTATTACACATGCGATCGTTTAGCGATTAATCGCTAAACGGTCACAGCCCTAACTTGACAGGTAATGCAAGCAAATTTAAAGAGCCTATGTACTCAAAGTAAGTTTATCTAAGAATGTTATTTTATAGAGCTTTTTGTGTTCGAAATATTTTGAGGTCAAACAGAGCTGAAATATGCAAAACTCTATACTTGCTTGTGCACATACCAACTCTGTTTTTAAAGATGAGTGGTAAATTTGTTTGTAGCCTAGTCCAAAGAACCCTCAGGTAAATTTAAAACCTGTTTCTGGGCTCTTTAGGTTCCTTCCACTATGATCAGCACAGACATGTGACGCATAAACATTTAGAATGTTGACCCCTTTAAACCAAGTCACGCTCACCCTACTTGGTTTATTCAATCTCAAGTGGGCTTCAAACTTTCATTTTTATACAACCAGGAAAACTGCAACAAGTCACATGACTACACTAGTTGCTGTGCCTCGTCGTTGACCATGGTACGATTTTCAGGGCTAACTTTACTACTCAAAATACCACTCTGTGGATAATGCAACCACTTCCATCTATCACCACATCCTGTAAAAGTGTATGTGTCAGTTTCCAAAAGTCTTGCAGCTGTAAATATTTCAACTTCCGTAGACCATACACCACCATCCTTATCCATTTCGGTAGATGCAATATATTCTTCCAAATTCACGAGGCAGGCAAATCGTTTACACATAATGAACTTACAATAGCCTGTCTTAAATACAAAAAATTATACGCTTAACACAATGATAAAGTCAATGGCGCTCTTTAAAAAAGTCGACCGACTCATGGCATGACCATGCTCAAATAGGCTCTCTAGTGTGTACAGGGGATTGTCTAAAAACAGGCACCACCCAAGCATTTACACGAAGAAAAGTCACGATTATACCCTCTTCAAAAGGTCATAAGGTCACCCAAATTAACTTACAAATTACAGCACAACCATCCCTACAACTTGGACTAAGTTGTATTTTCCATACAACCTTCCGTCTAGGACCAAGTTGCAACCAAAGCCAAAATTCAGATTTTTGTGTCGGTGATTTCAGTTGCGAGTGCCTGCGTGGCTGGCACCGCAACTAAAAGAAATCGGGTTCAAATCTTTGAACAAGAATTTGCACACTTGCATTCCTAACACTTAAAAATGCAAATGTTACCTGGTTTGAGCTTGCATCCATCAGCACCCCCCCCCCCCAATTATAAAATTGCCTAAGTACATGATCCTACATTAAGGTGACCATATTTGGGGGGTTTAAATCAGGGACGCTACTAGACCAGCGTTCCACGTAAGGAAAATGCACATCGTTAGTGTGCAATTGGCAATTGTAAATGTGTGTGATCACAGCAGTAATAGGAAATCAGTGATGCTCTTGACTTTCGATCTCTGTGATTGCAGATACCTGTTATTTGTTGGCCTACGTACGTTGTACTTGGGCGCTACGATCATGTATCTCAACGATGTTGATGTAATACTAGGCCTATAATACTAGATAGCCGGCCGCCTCATTTTTTCCCCACGAGAAAAAAATTGCACTAGCCGGCCATTCAGCTCCCCTCTGAAAGGTACAAAGAAGGCTACACAATCCACAAAATATTATTGTTTACAACGTAATAATTAATTTGTTGGGAAATTTCAAAGTTCAAGGACATTTGCTCAAATCGGGGATATTTTCGGGTCACGTGTTCATCGGGGACGAAATACTGAATTCGGGAACTGTCCCCAAAAATCGGGATGTCTGGTCACCTTATCCTACATGCACTGTACTATAAGGTGTGCACCATAGGTATGCCGTAGCTTACACAGACATTGTAACGGGTAAGCTCTATTGCAGAAACCAAGACGGGTGGGCGTAGATATCATAACTGTTTACTGACACCATCACAGAGAAACATTCTGTGTGTATCAATATTTTTTGGAATATTTAAAAGAACAAAACGGAGGGGAATTGAAACACATCACTCAAGTATTTTAGTGCTAGGCTGTGGTAGGAATTGCTGGGAAAAATGTCAGGGCCTAGAATGAGTTATGTAGACAATTGTTGCCAGAATAGGTGAGCCCACAGCCCAGTATGTGAGTGTGTGCACATGAAGGCCCCTACACAAAACTGGCTTGAGGGTTGAAGTTAGTACTGACTCTGACTTACTTCAGATTTTAACTATGGTTGTATTTGTATCTTTGTCGTCGTTAATATGAAAGACGGTAAAATCAGGTTGTACCAAAAGTGTATCGACGTAACAGTAAATTATTTTTATTACATACTACAGACTTCTGAACTGGCAGTTTGCAATTTGAACTAGGCCCGTTTTTCATGGCATTATTAACGTTAGGCTGCTAAACATTACACACAATGATTGTGCAATTCTGGTGATTCCCTGTACAGGAATACAGTGTGATTAATTGCAAAAATATGCTGTTGAACAATTAATCCATTTATTGCAAATCAACAGCCCAAGTATTCAAGCGCCAAGTATAAGACTGATCAAATGACACTTTTTTCTATCTATACAATAGTAGGTTTACAAGATTTTCATTACCTGGGCCACTACTGGCCTCAGATGCCATTTGATCTCCAGCAAAAACCATTTGGTTCTGCTATGAAATATGAAGTGGTGTCAAGTACAGTACTGTTCAGAATTAACTACCTGAAATTCTGCGCGAAATAATCTCTAAAGCTTCTTAGGCCGCGCAGACATGATCGCAGAGGATTATCAAGAGACAGTGCATTGTCTAGTATAACCGAATGACATCGATAGCCCTGTGGTTACAAACAACAAAAGCGGAGATGACTGCAGTGTTTATTCAAACAGACAATGCCCATAACAAGCAGTACAAGTAGCTTCCTGTGCACTCGCATGAAGCACACGAATACGGATCGATAATTAAGCTTGAACCCCTACAACACAAAAGTACAAAATTGCAGCAAACGGAGTGCTGTGCTTTACAGTATAGGTTTGATGTGCGCGAACTAAAAGAAAATTGTGAGCTAACTGCTAGCCTCTGCAAGGTAGGATTGACCAAAAAAAAAAAATACACAAATTTTAAGCATCTGTTACTGTAAACACGTACCGTTACGGACTGGCCTGCCGGGCAAGCTGTCCTTACCGATAGAAGCGTTATTGCAATAGCAGCCTCGTATTGTGCTCCGCACTGCCCCTCAGGCTTGCTAGCTGCTACATACAGTACAGTACTGTGATCGTTTATTCTCCCGAACAATATCAAAGAATCAAATTTCTTCGAATTCGCGCGATTTTGTGTGAAGTTGTTCGAATTTCTGCAATTTTGCGCGATTTCAGAAATCGTACAAAAATTCGACTGTAAGGTTCGTGGAAAATTCGTACAATTATTTGCGGGTTTGGCGGTCAGTTTTTCACCGTACAAAACCGCGCAAAACCGTTGACAAAGTCTCTTAAAAATCAAAATGACGTTCAATAATCGAACGCGAATTTAAAATGTAAACTGTTGATCTGGAAAAGTACCGATCATTCACTTAACGTTGCAGTTGCTTATGTAGCAGGATAAGCTTGCATACACTTCAGATGAACGTACAAAACGGTGTTCATTGCAAACACTGGTGCACTACTCGTTATGTATACAGGTGTACGCTGTAACATAACGATTAAATGTGAAAGGTTCATTTTTATATGCATTTTAAAGTATCTTTTAAAGTTTGGTAAGTGGAAGTAACTACCACCGAATTTTTTTTTTTTTTTTTGGCTGGGACACCGTTATGGACGTACCGCCATGCGTGTTCTTAATCCAACTGTGCTACAGTGTATTGTGCTAACATATCACCTTTCGTAACTTGTTATTAAAAGACATATAAGTAATATTTAATCGCCAAGTTTACATCTATAAGAAGGTGCCGTCGAAACATAGATTAGATGATCATCGTCAACAACTCAACAAGGGCAGGCATTTGCATATTTTCGGGGGAAGGGCCCAACCGCATCTGCTTGAAAAAAAGTCTGCATTATCTAGGGTCTGACCCGATTTTTCAACAAATCCTCCAAAGAAATAGGTTTGGCCTCTCCAGTTGGGAGGGGGCTGGATTCTCCACCCACCCTTTCTCAGAAATCATACATATTTTCGTGTTGAGGCCTGTTTGAAATAGTTGCCCCCCAAATTTGCAATCCAGTGTTAGCCTAAATTCATTTTTGCAGAAAGTTCTCTTACCTTGGAAAGCATGAAAAGTATAGCCTAATCAGCCGTCCCGAACCGTCATTCTTTGGATATATATCCTATATATTTCCTAGTTTGTGAAATGAGTGGCGCTTTCCTCTGTGTATTAATTCATCTTCAGAGCATATAGAAAGGCGAGATGCCACTATCTTTTTAACTGCCATGGAAGGATGTTTCTATGTACCTTTCTGCTCGAACAACCGCAAATACAATTTTTCCGCGGCAATACGATGGTGAATGACCCTGTAATGAATAATCGCTAGGCCCGCATAAATGAAACTACTGTACACCCCACTTCAGTCTTATTTTTTCAGCCCATCATTCGTTACTGTATTACATTTTATAGCCCAATGCAGTACGCATTATTCGCTTACTGTAGCTCGTTGCTACATTTCAAATGTATACTACAGGTACATACTGTGTACGTGTGTCATTTCAATTCCATGAGAAACCTTTGACTCGAGAATTTCCCAGGCACCTGCAATGGGCCCAACTTATTTGCATGCAACGTTCTGTGCATTGCTTTGCTAGTGACGTCATTGGATCCCCCCCCCTTTTTTTCACAGACTTGACACATGTAAAATTTCCATTGGCTGCTACCAATCACCGTTAACGACCAACTGTTCAATCCCACCCTATTAGGCTACGCCCACCGCTTAAAAACATACAGCACTGTCTGACTTACTGTACGGTCTACTTACGATCGCACTGTCACTTGAGCGTGTAGGCCTGATAGTAGTACGTACAGTACAGCAACCTAACGAAGTAAATTTCATATCCTGGGTAACGCGCCGCTCTACGTATGTTACGAACCAGCTGTCATGGGCCAAAATTCAGCATGCAGATTTTCAGTAAAATCAACCATTACGAGCTAAATTTTGTACCTTATCTCTTTCATGGGTGTAGAATAAGTCTGCTCTTGGGAAAAGTATTCGGTAAAAGTTTGGTATTGGACGAAATATCGCTTATGTGTGAATCTCAAGATGGCGCTGGCTGTCAAAGGTTGAAAAAAAATCCCGGGCAATATGTGTGACGTCACGTAAACGTATGGGGACCAATTGGGCATACGACTTCCAAAAAAGGTTACGCAAAAAAGGGCGCTGGCGGCTTGTGAATGAATGAGTGTAAACCCAGAGCTGCGACTGGCTATTTCACGTAAAAGGAGCTACATTTCCCAGGTATTTGCAGCGGCCCTCATAATAACAGCATGCAGCATACGTGTATTTGCACATAACGAAATACAGTATTATGCTATGTGTGAATGAATGGTATTGAACATGACTAGACCTGCAGGCTAGCGCCTATAGTGTATACAGCATGTGACAGTAAAATGACAATGCACCTACGGTTTCCCAAGGGGCGGGTTAAAATTCGGACCATGTTAACACAGTATGCCGCGGGTGAATTTTAGAGAGATCCCGGCAATACCGTATTGCACTCCTCTGTAGGGCCCGGAGTCAGAGATTCAGAGGCAAAGTCTCGAAAATTGATTGCCGAATTTTCCATCTTCATTCTCTCTCACTGAATGGACTATAATTGGATTAATATTTTACCTAAGGACTCGGACTTCAGAAGTTTTGTTCAGTAGGTAAGATCCAAAATTTTAGCAGTTGCGTCGTAGAGGTGAAAGTATAGGGAGATTGGTTAGAAAGGTTCCAATGGCTAGGGGTGGGGTCAAAATGGGACCCTTATCCATCGCAACATCTGTGTGAAATGAAAACGAAAAAGCGGCGAGGCCATGGCCGTACGGGCTGGGGAGCTGGGGGCGGCCCCCAAATGTCAGAAACCTGACTAAATCGGGCAGATATTTCGTCTCAGTCGAATGGAAAATTGGACAGTTAAATTAGGTCTGGAGTCGGGCAAAATCACCGCCCTCCCTGAGAAAGACAGTCACGGTTATGGGCGAGGCTTTTGTATTGTACCGGAACATGAGAGTGCTGGAACTATAAGATGTGATACCATTGCAATGGTGTTTCCTCCATAAAGGCGTAAGAGGCGGGGGGTCTGGGGGACTGCAGCCCTCCCAGAGCAGGGAAAATGCTTATTTCAGGGCACTGAACTTGTATTTTCAGGGCAAAATAGGTCAAGTAATGACGTAGCAATGAATGTGAAATTACTAATGTTTATTTATCGATTGGATCTATATTCATCTTATTATGTTTGCAGAATTGCATTCTCATTTCTCAGTATTTTTTTATTTATCCCCTCTTTACCGCGGGTTCTCCCCATGCATAAATAACGGCCAGTGGGTTGTGCTTGCGACTCTTAGGGTACAATTGAGGAATACGCCGTGACTTCTTTCGAAAATAGTGCTCCAAAACTTTTCCAGAAGATCATTCAACTTATAATTATTCAAAATTCGGGAGGTTCACAAACACGAGAATTACAGTACGATTTCGCTAGAAAGCCGAAAATATTCTCTTTACGGGGATTTTAGGAAATATAAATTTTGTATGATACAAGATAAAACAGTCACAGTTTTAATTATCACAATGTAAAAAAAAAAAAAGCAAGAAAACGTACTTATGATCACAGAACTGCACAGCGGACAGCTCGTGTGTGATTCATAAATTATTGGCTGGGGGAGAGGGAATGTGGTTACGTATATATAGACGCATGTTCTGACGGCATTTTTTTTTTTTTTGTTGTTTGGTGTAATGAAGGCCTACTATTTTTGGAGATTCTGATCACCAGGATTGAGTTCTGTAAATGTGATCCCACATGGGACTAGAATTTTGCATAGTACGAAGTGCGACGCAGTCCTGAAAATGTCTCGCAGTTCCTCATTTTGAATCGCATTTTGCGATGCGATACCGGGGAAATCGAACACTGGTCACAAAACACTTGAAGTCTCGTAAAATCCTACGAAATAATCAGACTACTAAAGTTGTATCTGTACAGGCAATACAGAAGAAAGAACAGGCTCAGTATTCAGCATATATTGCATAGACTTTCGCTTTCTGATCTAACCTTCTGTACGAACCAGGCCCTTTTCTTCGTAAAAAAGAAAAAAAAGGCCGGGATTTCAGAGTTATTCTTAGCCTTTGGGTATCGCATCCCCTGAAAATTACTTTGCCCATGTGTAAGCTCACCCGCCCCAAACAGCTCCTCGTCTAGCTACAGGCCCGATGCCTAAGTAGGGCAGTCATCTGGCATTGGCCCGCAGGTATGCTATAATAAAGTCAAGCCTAGCAGAACTTGCGGAAAGGTTATGTACTGTATGCGTGTGTCATGAGTTACTTCACATGCTTGGGGCCTTTATTAAACGTCATCAATCTTTTTAAATGAAAGGCTCAAAATTTCACAATTGCTGGAATATTCGGGACGCTGCGGAAAGAATTACGACGCAGCTTTTCTGGCTGGTCAACGGAACTTTTTGAAAACGTTTCGACTCTGAATATTTCCGCCATCACGCGCAGAAAATGTACACTCAGCGCGGCCTTCGGCTTTCGGCTTTCGGCGAATTTGACGACGGCCATGCAGCCTAGTCGGCAGGTTAGTACAGTATATGGTCCTGGTTTCGCAGTAACGTTAAACGAAATGGCCTTATCACATAATTTTATTTTTTCACGAACGGGGTGATTAGCCCAACTACTCAAGCCTTAAAAAGTGATCTTACGTTTTGCCTACAATAACAACGTCCCGCCATACTTCCATGCTGCAAAGAATGTGTATAGTACTGTATATCGTGTACGTGAAGCCTCATCTTTGTGTACCATTTATTACGGCCGTAGCAGGCCTATACTTAATGTGTTCCTTCCTTTAGAGCTGTTTCAATCGAAATTGGTCAAGTCAGAGTATTGATTTTCTAGTGTCCTGGGCCTTTCATTGCTTAGCCTTCCCTTTGTCTCTTTGAAGTTCATGAACGTGCCGGCAAAGCTATTGAGGTGAAAACCACTACTTTAAGCAGCTTAAAGTTTCTGCGAAGATTCGCGCAGACATCTTGGCTTTAACAATGGATAATCTCCGCGATCTTTCGCAATGAATTTGTTGGATCGCGGCCGCGATCAGGCAGTTAATTCAGAACAGTACTGTACCAGATCTGCGAAAGTTGCACTAGTTCTTGATACCTATTAACAGCAGTGTTTAAATTTTGATCCCTATGTTGTTATTTCATGCACATTAATGACCCCTGCCCCAAGGCTAAGTAAAGTCTGGGACCTAGGCCCAGATCATTCAGCCCCTACTCATGACTTTGAGTTCCCACATTTTCCCAGACTCTTCTATATACTTCAGTATAACTGTATTTCAATGGCCAAACTTTCAGCCTTCTATGCCACATTTGGCATTATCCACTCATAAAATACCTAACTATTTCACAGCCCTAGTTTTGTATGAATGCTGCATGAAACAATTTTCTTCCTTTTGTAGTTCCCTAGAAAAGGAAGGCTCCCTGTCCTTTCAGACCTAGTGCAGTAAGCCTTCTCAGCCTAAGCCTGGGGTAATCCAACATTGTTGTTTTCATAATAGCTGGCGTAGGATCCTCTCAATAGATAACAACACGCCATGTATGAGATGTAACCATGATTTCCCTCTTGACTAATGAGAATTGAATGAAAATATGTCAACTACTTGCCTTAGTTTAATAAGCTAGTATCACACACATGTGGACACATACAATAAGGAGGTAAACATGTACACACACACCCAACAGGTCACAATAATCTGAATTTATCATCCAAACCAAAATCCTGGTTTCATACCATGTGATAACATTTCTGCCCATCTTAGCAGGACCAAGATAAACTAACCTTTAAATACTTTCTCTTCCAGTAGTTCAAAGGGTGAGGGCCTTTCGTTCCACTTTGGATAAAGCATTTGAGCAAATAGCTCAAGCATTGCCGGATGGCAATGGTTGATGTGGCCTGAAAGAAGCAAGCAAAAATACAAGCCATATTTCAGTTCATATCAATCGAAATGGAGCAAAATGTGTCCTTGTTTGAAGTAAATTTGAGACAACAAAGTCTTGAGGCTTAGTGATTCCCTTGCCAAAAGTAAGTCCTTATTTGTAATGAAGTGTCCAAATCCACAAAATCCCATTTGAGAAATCAGTGTTTAGACACATTTTGTAGAGGAATGTTAAAGTCATCATCACTGACTACAAGGGTGGTGCATGGGGGGGGGGGGGATGTTCCAAAGCCTCCAACAGAGCCTTAGGTAGGAATCCTAATGTGTGATAATCCCCATCTGAAAGGTTGTAGGCAGGTGCACCAAATTTTGTTCCCGACCCAACTGCAATCTGACAATAGTCCTCATTGTGACTAAATTGGCATATCAAACATGATTGGCATTTGGTGTGGAGTTGCAGTTGAGTCTGGTCGTAGCAGTTAGAAGCTTTAGCCGACAAGCTACCAAATGATTTCTTTGGACAGCCTTAAGCATCCTTAGATCAGATGACAGTGGTAGAAAGCCAAAATGGCAGCTCCTATATGGACTCACCAAAAGTGAGTGAATTGCCGATTGCAGTCAGGTCTACCTGGTGCGCGGCAAACCTAAGATTCTTCTGCCACCTGACAACTTCACACCTAGGTGGCCAAAACTACCTCCAACTTAGCCTTGACAAGCAGTCAGGGAGTTGTGTCAAGTTGCAGTAGGATCAGAGTGTGCTGCCCTTTAAGGTAAATAAAGGCAAGCTGTCTCGTCTTTCTCTATGTACTGGTAAGTGCTTTGGTTAAGGCTAATGACTTTTTCATCATACCAGTAATACAAAGGTAGTGGCCAAAACTGAGTTTTAGCTGATTTGAACTGTCACCTCTGACCTAACTGACATTACCAATTCAGCATGCACAAGTTTTCCTACAACTACTCATCAAGTTTGAACTTAATCAGACATATGATTTAGGAGTAAACAACAAACTTTTTGTGCCATCTAGAAGTTGAAGCAAATTTAACTTTCAATCTTCACCTGTCACAGCTACAAAAGAACCATATTAAACTTTGTCCCATTATTCTCTAACATCTAATAGGTTGTCAAAACACTGATGAACACACATTGGCTAAAAAGCAGGTTTTAGGTTGCTTAACCTTTGACCTCTGACACCACAAGTTATTGGAATGTCTTAATGACAAACTTGATAACATAGCTTTGGCCAATTTGACCTTTGACGAACATGTAAGTAGTATTTTAAAATTTCTCACTTCAATACATGTTGTGCTTTAATGACTTAAACAAAATGACAATCACACAATGGCTACAAATAAGTTGTTAGGTGATTTGACCTTTTGACCTAATGATGACCTTGTGTCCAAAATTGTGTGCATCCCAAATGAAGACTACTTAAAGAATGTTATGGTCAACTTTCACAGACATACGATGCTTTAAGAAAGAGAGAAGAACCATTGTTATTGCTTTTCACATAATGGCCTGTATTGACATATAAATAACATTTTACTTGACTTTCTGGTGGTTAAGGTAGCCCAACATCCAACAGTAATGGTGTCCAAGTTTTACCAACTGCTGTAGCATAAGGTGAATGACAGGGTTAGAGTCTGAGGGCCAAACCTCTCCCTTTCAATCACCGAAGTTAAACTGTGAATAAAAATCTTGGGCATGGCTGATTAGCCTTGCATGACTAATTCTCAGTGGAGAAGAACACAGTGAAAAGCAATAGTTCTGACTGCATTAATTGTTAAATTGGCACTGCAAATTATAAATGGCATTAAGCAAGAAACTTGAGCTAGCTGGCAAGTAAACAAATCCATCAGTATGCTCAAAAAGAAGCTAGTTGGGTCACCTGAGTGTTTGTATCAAAGGCCATGTTCGGCTGACCCCCTTGATCCTCCGATGCTGATCCCCCAAACTCAGTCAACTGGAAAATTTTGTGGCCAACCACAAGAGTGTTCCCATTTGATCCCCTGCACGACATCCCATCGCCTCTGGTTCAAGCCACAGGAAGTTGCGTCATTGAAATTATGTCTGCAGGTCATGTTTGTTCACACAAGTTTGTGTGGTGCAGGATATGGGACTACAGGCAAGCTGTGCTACAATAGTACAGTCTACGGAAGCACGTCATTCGTTTGCTTTGATCTCAGGTCACCTTGATCCCCCATTGTGTTCCCACTTGTCTTTTGATCACCTGCACGCAGTCTGATCCTCCCCGAAGGGGCGATCAAGCTCTCAAGATCTGATCCGGTGAACGAAAGCTTTCCCACTTGCGAATTGATCCCCTATGTGGGGTCAGATCCAGATCTGATCTCCTGCTCGTACTCACGTGGGAACACACTCAAAGTATGGGGAAGGATGTAACATTTCCCTAACAAATTTTGCATGCAATACATGTGAGCAAGGACTTGAGAGCACTTTACTGAGGACGGACATGATGAATGAATGGATAAATACATATACAGCTGACTTAATAGTGGCAGGCTAGGCGGCTCAAACTTCTCTGCCCCCAAAATAACTTACTGCACATAAGAGGGTGCCATTCCTTGCCTGGCGGTGGATCACAAGCCTTACACTCAGCTGAACCTCGTAGCAGGAAAATAATGTTGATAGCGGCTGACCACACGTCGCAAGCAGTTGTTAAAAATGTATCACCATCTGTCAAAAGAGGGGATGCATTTCAGCTAACACTTGAAGTCTATTAAAATTTGAACATTTGTGATTTTCAATTAGAACAATTTCCCATTCAATATGATCCCACTGCAAAATGAAAAGCACTTTGGTGGTTTTCTTTCACAAAGCACAAGAAACGGAACTGCATTAAATCCTGTTGTGTTGTTTTACCTCTTTTTGGACAACTTGGTAAAATGAAATTTGCATAGGAGAACTAAACTGTCACCAAATTTTTATCAAATTATCCTCAAAAGATAAGGTTACTTGTGCAGACCTGCCAACATTTGAAAACTGGAAATAGGAACACAGCGGCGCAATTTTGGAGAATCCGCCGTCCTGGGGGTGGGGTCTAAGGGGAGCCCCTTTGGAAATTTTTTGAAGTTTAAATACTCTTAGATTCAAAATGGTTGAATATTTACGGAGTATGTATCAAATTTTTAAACAGGCAAAATTACAAACTTTTTAGGCTGTATTTTAAAAATTTAGATGATTGGTAGGCCTAGGCCTATGTCTGCTAAAATTGTAGCCTAGACAAAAAATGCAAAAATCAACACACCCCATCACAGTGATAAGTCTAAGGTTTTGTTAGTCTATAATGCAAGCAAATTGAACTTTGAACTAGTTCCCGGCAGTGCTGATTACATCTCTTCTTGCATTATAAGTGCACAAAATAAAACTTTCCGATCATGTTACTTTTACTGTTAGGCTGGGCAGGCTAGGCTGCATGGTAATGTTAGTCATGTTACACACTTAGCCTAACACAAACTTCATTTTGGCCTTGGCCTATGTCAACGATTCTTGGCGGGGTTTATGCAATGTAATCAGAAAAAAAAATCATACAAAAAATTCCCACCTATTTCATAATCTCCGCGACTATCGCAGTTCAAAAGTTAGACCAACGTAACCGTTAAGCACAGGCCTAGCCTAGGCCTAGGCTAGACTGCACACATGTGCTATTTGGCTATGCCGCACTTTCGCTACGTTACCGTTAGTATGATACGGCGAACTACGGTAGGCCTACCGAAAAACGCCTGCAGGCTCGAGCTTACTGTCCAAAAGTTTAATACTCAAAAACTTCGTTGCTGGTCTTCCCTTCAAAATTGAACACTGTCATAAGTACTTTGTTCAATCTTCAAATATTCTTTTTCATCTTTTTTAATCTCAAACAACAGCATTGCGATTAGTCCCACTGGTTATCAAACAAACATGCACTATGTATTGCGTATATACGTACCGTATACGTACGTACCACCGCAGGTGCCACACGGACTTCGCGGTTGGTCCGTATTCGCAGCTGAGGTGCTTTGTAAAGCATTAGCTACAACGATCGTTACGGATATGTACTGTCAGTGTGCACATATCCTGAGACATTTTAGTGCGCACGCCGGATGTCGCATACATAATGCTGAAGTCTTGGTCATAGTGTTTACATATATGTACACGTAAAGCCCATACAAGTTCAATCCACGAATCATTAATGAGGTGTGTGACATGCGTTTTAAATAATTATGTTGCAAGGATATTTCTTGTACTGTTTTGGGGTGGGTGCTAGAAATCGGAACGTTCCGATTTTTTGCTATGTACGGACTCAAAACTCGGAACGGTTCCGATTAAATCGGAACGGTTGGCAGGTCTGCTTGTGTCTTTAATAGATACTATTAGTCAGCCATGCCATATTTTTGCTGATACTCAAACACACTTCAATATCCACTGCTCTGTGAACTTTTTCAGAACTGTTCACTTCAAAACACCACAATGCTAGATAAGACTTTCTTACTCTGCACATCTTGTGAAAATGAGCTCTCTCAAGCTAGGCAAACATCTGCTGCAGGACCAGTTTCATGGTCATGTGAACAGTTTGCTAACCAGACAGAATTACCTAACAGTTAGAAGCGTGGAGACAAACAAAAAGGTGCGAACATAGTCTCCTCTCACAGAAACACCTCAGCAACCCTCTAACTAAAGAGAAATCCTGACTCATTCAAGCAGGTATGGTAAACCCATATTTATCCAAACAAATTGGGACTGAAGGTTGTTCGGATAAAGGAAAACAGGCTTTCAAGTTTTGGCTTCAAGTACAGTACCCTGGGACGTACTCTAAGAAAGAGCCAAAACTTTTCCCAAATAATTTTGAAAAGGCTAGAAAATATACACAAAAAATGCCCCAAAATGTTTAGTTTTGATTTTTTGGGACAGATAATATATGACAAACAATTTTGTAGATGCCTAAAAACCGCAGATTTAGTATCAAACTTCGAGCCTACAGTCTCCTGAACGGCGAGTGCTTTGTGCACAATAAATGTGTGTATGTGCTGAAGAGAAGTCCTGACGATTTTTAGTAATACCTAGGGTAAAAATTTGGCGTCAATTCCCAAAACTATTGGAGCACTTGCACAGATGACTCTCAACCAGCCATTCGCAATGTTTTCATATGATTTTCTGTCATTAGTTGTAGGCACAAAGCCCACTTCAATACCTACTTTTCAGATTAAGTGAAACTAGGTTTAAGTACTCTATCCTAACAAATATCATATTACAGATATCAAGCTAATACCAACTCGTAACTCCTATAGCAACAAATGTGTACGATTTTCCTTCCTACTTTGACCAAGAGTTACAAATTGTTGTCTACGACTAGATGTGTGATGTTTTAGTCATTGCGACATCCTACTGTGACTGTGAAAGTCCTGGGAAAAATTAGTGTATTCCTGCTGAAATTCCCGGTGAGTTTTAATTGTGCTGTAATCTGCACTGAAAACTTGGTGGATACTACCTTAAATGAGTTGAGTAGTCTGATAAAATCACAAGGCCAATTTGGAAAAACAGAGTTCCAAATAAATGGGTGTCACTATAGGTACAGAACATGATGTAATGATGATCCTCTTTGTAGGATAAAGTCTCCTTACTTTGGTCTAGTGGTAGAGCATCTGCCTCTCACGCGAGAGTCCTGGGTTCGATTCCCAGGTCGAGTCATACCCAAGACTTTAAAATGGAACCTTCTGCCGTTGTGTGTGATGCTCCGCATAAGTAATGAGTAAGGGAAAACAAGCCAGTGAGCCACAACCGGAAAAAAGGCCGTGGCCGGCTCAACTTGAACCAGTTGGTTGGAAACTGGGCCGTTAAACCTCATCTAACTAACTAACCTTACTTAGAAATACTCTTAGTCAGGAACCAGATGCAACAAATGAGAGATTATCTGTCACCGCTACATTGCACCTTCCATCGGATTGGAAATCAAACCCTCCCTCGCTGACATACCACATCCCTTTCATCTCCCCTACTGCTACCCAGACCATCCCTTAGTTAACTTGTCCAAATATTTAATAAAGTTAAATACAATACAAATTATTACAAAGAGGTTGTGTCAAACTAGGCCACTTCTTAGTTAACACCTCCCATACTTGAATTTCCTAAAAGAATAAAACCCTTCTGCAATTACGATTGCCAAGAGGAATTGTGGGATGCATGAAAGATCAGCAATCTGCCACTGCTAGTCGGCGCCAGTGAGGCCCCACTGGGATGCAGAAATGTCGCACCAAAACTAAGCTCAGTTCAATGTGCCATTTCTGCCCTGTACAAATTTCAGATAACAGGGTAAATAAAATGCCAGTTTTTGCTTCCCAGGAATATACAGTGGATTATACAGTGGTACAGCATTGCAATGTGTGTTTAGCATTTTCTGCAATGCATTCACCGATTTGACTGTGGCTTGCAATCCCTTCTTAATCGTCTTAAGAAACAGAGTATCTGTTCGATGACAAGTGCTTATTGTGAAGCCAACAAGTGTGATGTACCCAAACAAACATCAAACAAAGAGCCTAGTACATGTATCTTGTCATACTACTTCCATGTTCAAATCATATCTAGTACCTGTGTGTGCCATTCATGTGCAGTTCAGTAAAGGCACTAATTGGAAACCTCAGAATCTTGATCAAAACATTAACCATGCACTTCAATTTAAAAGGCTTGAAAATTATGTTAACCATATTCTAGCAGTGGGAGGTTTTGAATATGGGAATATGTATATTCAAAATTACAATGGTAGCTGGAAGCCATTCATTCGGAACACGCTTTGTATGAACCATATCACATGATCCAGTACCTCAAGGAAGCTTTCACAGTGCTAGATACATGTATGCTCTCACTTTAATGTTTTTTGATGTTTTAGAAAAGGAGGGTGCAGGTCAGGTCCACACCAAGCGACCCAGTTTTAAGTAAAGCAGTGATGTGCTCAGGCCGGGCAGCACCATCCAGAACTAAAAATTTCCACCCAGCACTAATTAAAAAATAGTGAAACCCACCCAGCACACTGTTCCCCATCTGGCACAGGCAAATCTCTATATATTCCTGATACAAGGTTCATAATTTTACATGCAGAAAGCAGGAAACCCTCCCCCTAGTCTCTTCCAAAGGATGACAATCAGTGCACCCAGCATTAAGAGGGCTCTTATTTGATCTACTTAATGGGGGCACTCGTACATATAGTTACATGGACTAAACATAATATTTTTTTCAAATTCAAAGTTATGAACTTCCACAAACCGCAGACACATTGAGAAAAGTGTACTGAAGTGCAGTAAGGGGACGGTCACAAACCTAACCGGGCGGTACGGGCCGGTGAAATCTTATTTCACAGTGTCCATTATGCATGTGCATATACCTCCCACGCTTGACTGCTCCCTTAGCAACAACCAGCCCATATAATGAGCAAGGCCCTGTGGCAACGTTAAGCTGTGTATTGTGCGGGAACAATAGCTAGACATCGATGTGTCTGGAATCTTCAATTGCGGATTTACTATTGATAGAAAAAAAGCTTTAGAAAAGATCGACATTCAGTTAGTCAGTGCTGAACGTCAAAAAAGCATACCCAGGTAGACAGAGAGTACTGCATATTGTACAGTACTGTGATCGTTTAACTCCCGTACAATATCGAGGAATCAAATTTCTTTGAATCTGCGCGATTTTGTGCGGAGTTGTTCGAATTTCTGCAATTTTGCGTGATTTCAAAAATCATACAAAAATTCGACCGCCAAGGTTCGTGGAAAATTCGTACAATTATTTGCGGTTTTTATGGTCAGTTCTTCACCGTACAAAATGGCACAAAATAGTTGACAAGGTCTCTTAACCAGAATGCCAAAATGCATTGAGGTTTCGATGATATGTGTTCTAGGCTAGCCTAGGCCTATTCCACATAATGTCATGACATCCCACAGTTAGTTACTGGTCAAATGCTGTCTGAATGTGTTGGAAAAATGTAGTAACTTTTGTGTTCCTATTTAATCTTGGGAATTCTTGGGAAAATTTTTGTTTTGACCTGTGGTGACCCCAGATGAAGAATTTTGTAAATTGGAATATATTTGGACTACATCAGACTAGCAGAGCTGCCAAGCTCTAAACTGACATTTCCTTTCAAAATTTGCAGTCAACTTTCTATCAAAAATCCATAGGCCTAAGTAGGCCTAGGCTAGGCTAACACAAAATACTGGGCTAGGCTTGACACAGAAGTTTGTTAGCCTACATAAGGCAGCCATGCAACTTTTCCACCCAATGATCATCTTAGTATAACATAAAGAGCTTCCTACATGCTCCCACATAAAGGTTTTAATGAAAGCTAGGCTTCATGGCCTAATGTTATACACAACCTATGAGACATTATGTTAGGCTGTTCATTCAATGTCACTGACAACCAATTGTTGTCAAACTTGAACTCCCTCTACCCTAAATATATTTATGCAGAAAATATGAATGTGTGTGCTGAAAACTAGCATCCTGCTAACAACTACTTATCAAGACTGCGTACTCACTTATTGTGATTGATCCTGGGCCCTGTGCACTTACATCTGGCCCAACTCCCAATACCGTCACTCCACTTAACGTATTCCTTACCTTTCTGTACTAGATTGCATGCCATGCACATGATTAGGTCTAGTCAGGGTAACCCTGCCGGGGGTAACACTGCATTTGGTCCTTTCACTTACACGCCGGGGATGTGTGAAAAGACCAAATTTAAACTTCCCTTGCGTCAGGGTTACCCTGACTACCACAGGATATGAGTGTACACTTAGCTCAGACACTTGGGCATGTAATGCACAGTGCCGGTATGCATGCTGAACATTGCATGGTATACTTATACAGCATTCCAATGGGTCGGTGAGCAATGCAATTTCTTTCTGCAAAACAGATAGTGCCACATTATGTCTGCTTATCTACGCTGAATAACAAATAACGCTCGTGCACACCGTGATCACCGACCAATGGAAAGCTCTAATACAGTGCATGTACATTATGTAGCTTGCTCAAGTACCGTACATGCAACTATGTCATACACAGGGATTACATATTAGCTGTTTGTTGTAACCAGATAAAGATCTTGGTTTTGAGTGTTTGACCCCCAGAGACCCCAGATGATCTTTGACCCCTACCAAAAGCAAAAGGGTTCTATGTCTCACTATAACGCATCTGCATACTATGAAATTTATCCAAGCTTCCCGTCTCGAGATATTCTGTTAACAAGGTTTTAAGAGTTTGACCCTGGTGACCCCAAATGACCTTTGACCTCCACCAAAAACAACAGGGTTGTTCATCACACCATAAGGCATCTACACATTAAGTATGAAATTTATTCATGCTTCCTAGCTTGAAATATCATGCTAACAAACTTTTCAGGGTTTGAACCCCGGTGACCCCAGATGACCTTTGACCTCCACCAAAAACAATAGGATTCTTTGTCTTACCATAACACATCTACATACTAAGTATGAAATTTATATAAGCTTCCTACCTTGAGATGTCGTGTTAACAAGGTTTTCAGGGTTTGACCACTGGTGACCCCAGATGACCTTTGACCGCCACTAAAAACTATAGGGTTTTTCCTCCTACTATAAGGCATCAACAAACCAAGATTGAAATTCATCAAAGCTTCCTACCTTGAGATATTGTGTTAACAAGGTTTTCAGGGTTTGACCCCCAGTGACCCCAGATGACCTTTGACCTCCACCAAAAATGATAGGATTCTTCTTCTTACCATAACGCATCTACATACCAAGTATGAAATTTATCCAAGGTTCCTACCTTGAGATATCGTGTTAACAAGGTTTTTGGAGTATGACCTCCGGTGACCCCAGATGACCTTTGATCCCCACCAAAAACAATAGGGTTCTTCCTCTCAATATGGGGCATCTACGTACTAAGTATGAAATTTATCCAAGCTTCCTATCTCAAGATATCGTGTTAACAAGGTTTTCAGGGTTTGACCCCCAGTGACCCCAGATGACCTTTGACCCCCACCAAAAACAATAGGGTTCTTTCTCTCAATATGGGGCATCTACATACTAAGTATGAAATTTATCCAAGCTTCCTATCTTGAGATATCGTGTTAACAAGGTTTTCAGGGTTTGACCCCCGGTGACCCCAGATGACCTTTGACCCCCACCAAAAACAATAGGGTTCTTCTTCTTACCATAACACATCTACATACTAAGTATGAAATTTATCCAATCTTCCTACCTCGAGATATTGTGTTAACAAGGTTTTCGGAGTTTGACCCCTGGTGACCCCAGATGACCTTTAACCCCCACCAAAAACAATAGGGTTCTTCCTCTTAATATGGGGCATCTATGTACCAAGTTTGAGAACCGTCAGAGTTTCCCTTCTTGAGATATCGTGTTAACGAGCAAAGTGTCACAAACACACATACACACACACATACACACAAACATACACACATACATACACACACACGCCATCACGAATGCATTGGTTTCTCTTATCATCGAAACCAAAAATCAAACCGTCCTTCAGTCATCGAACGCGAGTTTAAAATGTAAACTGTTGATCTGGAAAAGTACCGATCATTCACTTAACGTTGCAGTTGCTTATGCAGCAGGATAAGCTTTCACACACTTCAGATGAACGGACGAAACGTGTGTTTATTGTAAACACTGGTGCACTACTGGTTATGTATGCAGTGTACGTTGTAACATAATGATTAAAGGCGAAAGATTCATTTTTATATGCCTTTATAAAGTATATTTTAAAGTTTGGTAAGTGGAAGTAACTACCACCTGATTTTTTTTCTTTTTGCTGGGGCACCGTTTCTGACGTACCGCCATGCGTGTTCATAATCCAGCTGTGCTGCAGTGTATTGTGCGAACATTACACCTTTCGTAACTTGCTATTTAAAGACATGAAGTAATATTCGTCAAGTTTAAATCTATAAGAAGGGTGCTGTCGAAACATAGATGACAATCATCAACAAGGGTAGGCATTTGCATATTTTCGGGGGAGGGGCCCAACCGCTTCTGCTTGAAAAAAAGTCTGCATTACCTAAGGTATGACCCGATTTTTCAACAAATCCTCCACAGAAACAGGTTTGGCCCCTCCGGTTGGGAGGGGCTGGATTCCCCACCCACCCTTTCTCAGAAATCATACATATTTTCGTGTTGGATGAGGCCTGTTTGTAAAAGTTGCCCCCCAAATTTGCAATCCAGTGTAAGCCTAATTTCATGTTTGCAGAAAGTTCTCTTACCTTGGAAAGCATGAAAAGTAGCTTAATCAGCCGTCCCGAACCGTCATTCTTTGAATATATATCCTATTTATTTCCTACCGTAGTTTGTGAAATGAGCGGCGCTTTCCTCTGTTTATTAATTCATCTTCAGGGCATATAGAAAGGCGAGGTGCAACAATCGTTTAACGGCCAAGGAGGGTGTTTCCATACCTTTCCGCTCGGACAACCGCAAATACAATTTTTTGCGGCAATACGATGAGGAATGACCCTTTAATAGATAATCGCTAGGCCCGCATAAATGAAACTGCAACCCACTTCACTGTCTTATTTTTCAGCCCATTATTGTACTTTCTTACATTTTATAGCCCAATGCAGCACAAATTATTCGCTTACACTTCCTTGCTACTGTAGCTCGTTGGTACTTTGCGAATGTAGACTACAGGTACAGTACTATTCCATAAGAAACCTTCAACTCGAGAATTTCCCAGGCACCTGCAATGGGCCCAACTTATTTGCATGCAACGTTCGTGTGCATTGCTTTGCTAGTGACGTCATTGGACTTCCCCCTTTTTTTCACACACTTAACGCGTGTAAAATTTTAATTGGCTGCTACCAATCACCGTTAACGACCAACTGTTAAATCCCGCCCTACTAGGCTACACCCACCTCTTGAAAACATACAGCACTGTCTGACTTACTGTACTGTCTATTTACGATCGTACTGCCACTTCAGCGTGTAGGCCTGTAGTGGTATGTACAGTACAGTAACCTAACGAAGTAAATCTCATATCCTGGGTAACGCGCCGCTCTACGCAAGTTACGAACCAGCTGTCATGGGCCAAAATTCAGCATGCAGATTTTCAGTAAAATCAACCATTACGAGCTAAATTTTGTACCTTATCTCTTTCATGGGTGTAGAATAAGTCTGCTCTTGAGAAAAGTATTCGGTAAAAGTTTGGTATCGGACGAAATATCGCTTATGTGTAAATCCCAAGATGGCGCTGGCTGTCGAAGGTTGAAAAAAAAATCCTAGGCGATATGTGTGACGTCACGAAAACGTACAGGGACTAATTGGGTATACGACTTCCAAAAAAGGTTACGCAAAAATGGGCGCTGGCCGCTTGTGAATGAATGAGTGTTAAACCCAGAGCTGCGATTGGCTATTTCACGTTAAAAGGAGCTGCATTTCCCAGGAATTTGCAGCGGCACTCATAATAACAGCATGGAACATATGGTATTTGCACATAATGCAATACAGTATTAGGCCCATGTGTGAATAAATGGTATTGTACAAGACTAGACCTGCAGGCTGGCGCCTATAGCGTACACAGCGTGTGACAGTAAAATGACAATGTAGGCACGGTTTCCCAAGGGCCGGGTTAAAATTCGGATCATGTTAGCATAGTACACCGCGGGTGAATTTTAGGGAGATCTCCATTCTCTTATTGAATGGACTATAATTGGATTAATGTTTTTTTCCCCAAGGACTCGGACTTCAAAAGTTTTGTCAAGTAGGTAAGATTCAAAATTTTACCAGTTGCGTCGTAGCGTGTAAAGTATAGGGAGGTTGGTTAGAAAGGTTCCAAAGGTTAGGGGTGGGGTCAAAATGGGATCCATATCCATCGCAACAACTGTGTGAAATGAAAACGAAAAAAGGGCGAGGTCCTGGCCGTATGGGCCGGGCGGTCCCCAAATATCAGAAACCTGACTAAATTGGGCAGTTATTTTGTCTCGGTCGGGCGGAAAATTGGACAGTTAAATTAGGTCATGAGTCGGGCAAAAATCATCGCCCTCCCTGAGAAAGACAGTCACGGCCATGGGCGAAGCTTGCATTTGTATTGTACCGGAACATGTGCGTACCGGAACTAAGATGTGATACCATTGCAATGGCTTTCCCTCTGACTATTTTGGTAGCCAACAGAATGATTCAATTTTATGGACTTGAACAATTGTAAAAAAAGTCCACTCAAACAGTAGAAATTTATATGACCTTTAAACATTATGTACAGGGAGCTCTTTACCAGCAGCGCGAATTTGTTAATAGGGCAAAATTCGTACAAATCGTGGAATGGCGTAAAAGAGTGTAAACCTCATTTGAAAATCTACAGGTAGGAGTGTATAAATGATATCAATTCGTTGAAATTCAATTCAGTCAAACTTCGGTAATGAAACTATTCCACAGATAAGAAAATATGAAAAAATATATGCTGTAGAACAATTACCATGGAAAACTTTTCCTCCCATTCTTGGCGTTCGCCGATCGAAAAACTTGCATCTTTCATTACCGTAAGCTTTCACCAGAGGCTTAACAGTAGAGCGTTTGAAAATCCTTCCGTTAACGGAACCAGTTTTTTTCTAATCATCGAAAGAAAATCTTTTCACGTTCAAAAAAAGAATATTTATTGTGTGACCCTTTGAAAATTATATCAGTTAGCCTGCAACTTCATGAGTCTTTTATATACAAAGTTAGGAAAAACGGAAGGGCCGCCATTTACTTTCGAAAATCCCTTTGCAATTATGAATAAATTTCGTAAGTTTGGAAAGAAAAAATCTGGAACGTTCGCAATGTTTTCATACCTTCCGACGAAAATATTTCCGCACATTCGAAAATATTCTGAGGCGTTTGAAAATCCTTCCGTTAACGAAACCATTTTTTTTCTCAAACGTTAGAAAAATCTTTTCATGTTCAAAAAAAAAAAGAAAACATTTATTGCATGGCCCTTTGAAAATTATATCATTTAGCCTGCAACTTCATGAGTGTTTTATAAAAACCAGAATGCAAAAATGCATTGAGGTTTCGATGATATATGTTCTATTCCAAATAATGCCATGATGTCCCAAATCTTTCAGTCAATGGTCAAATGCTATCTTAACATGTTGGAAAAATACAGTTTTGTGTTCCTATTTAATTTTGGGAATTCTTGGAAAATTTTGCTCTTTGGCCTCTGCTGAACCCATATAAAACTCTTGGGAATTCTTGGGAAATTTTGCTTTTTTACCTCTGGTGACCCAGATGACCTTTGACTTCCACCAAAAACAATAGGGTCCATCTTTTCAACATAACACATCCACATAGTACTTTAAGTATGAAATCTATCCAAGCTTCCTACCTGGAGATACATGTTAACAAGCTTTTCAGTGTTTGGCCCACGATGACCTTTGACCTCCACCAAAAATGATTGCGTTCATATTCTCACCACAATGCATCCACATACTACGTATAAAATCTATCCAAGCTTTCTCCCATGAGATATTGTGTTAACAAGGTTTTCAGTGTTTGACCCTCAGCCACCCTAGATGACCTCTGAACTCCACCAAAAACAGTGGGGTACAGCTTCTCACTATAACACATCAATTTACCATGTATGAAATCTATCCAAGCTTCGTACATGGAGATATAGTGTTAACAAGATTTTCAGAGCTTAACCCCCAGTGTCCCCAATGACCTTTGACCTCCACCAAAAATGATGAGATTCTTCCTCTTACTATAAGGCATCTACATACAAAGTATCAAATTTATCCAAGCTTCCTACATCGAGATATTGTGTTAACAAGGTTTTGAGGCTTTGAACCCCAGTGACCCCAGATGACCTTTGAACCCCACCAAAAATGATAGGATTCTTCCTCTTACTATGAGGCATCTACATACAAAGTATGAAATTTATCCAAGCTTTCTACATCGAGGCATCGTGTTAACAAGGTTTTCAGGGTCTGACCCCCAGCGACCCCAGATGACCTTTCACCTCCACCAAAAATGATAGGGTTCTTTCTCTTACCATAACGCATCTACATACAAAGTATGAAATTCATCCAAGCTTCCTACCTCAAGATATTGTGTTAACAAGGTTTTCAGAGTTTGACCCCCGGTGACCCCAGGTGAGCTTTGACCCCTACCAAAAACAATAGGGTTCTTCCTCTCAATATGGGGCATCTATGTACCAAGTTTGAGAACTGTCAGAGCTTCCCTTCTTGAGATATTGTGTTAACGTAGTTTTCAGGGTCTGACCCCCGGTGACCCCAGATGACCTTTCACCTCCACCAAAAATAATAGGGTTCTTCCCCTTACCATAACGCACCTACATACAAAGTATGAAATTCATCCAAGCTTCCTACCTCGAGATATTGTGTTAACAAGGTTTTCAGAGTTTGACCCCCGGTGACCCCAGGTGAGCTTTGACCCCTACCAAAAACAATAGGGTTCTTCCTCTCAATATGGGGCATCTATGTACCAAGTTTGAGAACTGTCAGAGCTTCCCTTCTTGAGATATCGTGTTAACGAAGTTTTCAGGGTCTGACCCCCGGTGACCCCAGATGACCTTTCACCTCCACCAAAAATAATAGGGTTCTTCCCCTTACCATAACGCACCTACATACAAAGTATGAAATTCATCCAAGCTTCCTACCTCGAGATATTGTGTTAACAAGGTTTTCAGAGTTTGACCCCCGGTGACCCCAGGTGACCTCTGACCGCCTCCAAAAACAATAGGGTTCTTCCTCTCAATATGGGGCATCTATGTACCAAGTTTGAGAACTGCCTGACTTTCCCTTCTGGAGATATCGTGTTAACAAGAAGTGTCACAAACACACACACACACACACATACATACACACATACACACGCACATACACACATACATACACGCCATCATGAATGCATAGGTTTCTCTTATCATCGAAACCAAAAAGTAAGAAAAACGGAAGGCCGCCATTTACTTTCGAAAATCCCCTTGCAATTATGAATTAATTCCGTAAGTTTGGAAAGAAAATATCTGGACCGTTCCAAATGCTTTCGTACCTTCTGTCAAAATTATTTTCGCACGTTCGGAGATATTCTTACGCTTTTGCAAATCCTTTCTGTCACTGAACGATTTCTTTCAAACGTTAAAAAAATTTCGCACGTTCAAAAAAGAAAGTAAATTTTCAATTGCGTAACCTTTGAAATTTATATCGGTTAGCCTGAAACTTTCATACATTGTATGTAAAAAGAAAGGGGAGGGCCGCCATTTGCTTTCGAATTTCTATTTGTAATTATGAATACATTTGGTAAGCTTGGAAAGCAAAAATCTGGAACGTTCAAAAATCCTTCGAACCTTTTGTCGAAGATTGATTTAGAGGAATATTCATCGCTTAGGCCCCCACACTTTTGGATAAGTGCGTGCAAATGATTATAAACCATTACATCGTAGTAGTGTAAGCTTCGGCCCGCCCGATCGTTATAGCAGATGCTATCACGTGCGTGCAAACCAAAGGTAAACAGGAGGTAAGGAGTAGTGAAATAGACTCAACGGTACAGAATTTAAGTCGGGCTAACGCAGTTAGCTAGCAGCGTTAGGAAAAGCAGTTTACTGCAATCAACGATTGTAGCATTACTAGCAGTAGAGCCCTCTATCGCTAGTAACGCAACTTTCGTAATCGTTACTAGCGTTAGACTCGCATCGGTAGGAATTTTTTCTAACGCAAAATTTCTAACGATTAACGCAACTAACGTCCATTTTATTCTGAAATGTACTGTACCCTAAAATATTCGAAATTGTGAAGCCCTTCATTATCTATTTTTGTATGGAGACTACTATACTCCCGCATACATAAACGCGTGGACTGTTGATTAAGGGCAAAGTTCTTCACACAGCTGTGGGTATATTAAGTGAGCTATACACATCGAAAATCCTATTCACATCAAGTACTAAGCCGTTCTATTCAGGCGAGAGAACCATTGTTAATGCTCTTTTGTGCTGCTGGAGCTTTCTCCAGTGAGGAGAATGTAACGGTGCTCTCCGCAGAGACTTTCCCAGACTAAAGTGCATTCAAGCGTGAATCATTAACTGCTGGTTGCCAGAGTATTATGAATGGTAGCAACAGCTGCCGGTCGGTTCCGGGCAGTTAGGTTTGTGAGCATTCCCTAAGGACAAGGTTTTCAGTTTTCCAGACCAATCACTCCCAATTCAGGAACTTTCAAGAACAGGCAAAATATTCCAAATGTTTTCCAGCATTTTCCCCTTCTTCCCTGTTGCACTTAAACCCTTTTATTATTTTTGAAACACTCACCAAAAATTTCTGGAGCAAAATAAAGTGGGTCACCAGTTGGCGCATCATCCGTCTTTTGCTCATATGGGGCACGCACAGCCAGGCCGAAGTCTATGACTCTCACCATGGGAGTAGGTTTGAGAAGAATATTTCTACCTGTTAAATAAAACCAGAATGCAAAAATGCAGTTCAAGGAATTCCTTTCACTAGACTTAAGATTTTACCAGAACTACTGTAGTCCCTATAATGTATGCATGTAGTAGTACTGGACACATCACTCTGGACCAATATTTTGATTCAATAGGATGCATATGAAAAAGTAGGGCAAGTATCACTGATCCCTTCCTTGAGATATCATGCTTACAAGATTTTCAGAGTTTGAACTGGGGTGATCTCAAAAGACCTTTTAACCATGCACATGAAGCAACAGGGATCGTGTTCTCAATATAGCATATACATGTACAGTATGGTAAATACCAAAGGCTTATCTTCTTCCCCAGGGGTCCTCGAACCCATTCATACTTCTTTGTGGTTGTCCCAGTGTAATACTGGGGGTCCCTAGCTGGGTCCTTTGGTAAAATTCAGTCATTTATTAAAGTTGCAACATCATGACTTCTGATTACTTATGTTACTTCCATACATCAACACAACGGGGCTACCCTATATTTTGCTACTGGAGTAAACCACAGTAACAGTGAACAGAGCACAGCAAATTTATTAATAAATTGTCTACTGAAGTCATTCTTCGAGGGTTCAGAAAAAGGTGTGAGGGTTCAGAAGTTGTGATCACTGTCATCCCAATGAGAATATTCACCATAAACCAATGGTAAGCTGGAGTACTGGGAAAATTGTGACCCTAAATTTACTAGAATTCCTCAAAGTTTACATTTTCCAGGTTTTGAGATTTAGGCGGACTCCTGAGAAAAGTTGAGATACCCATCACCACAATCAAGGATTTAAAGAAGTCTTTCATGAATTAATGACGCTTTACTTGCTTAGTGGTTGTAATCATCATAAACAGTGCTCCTTCCTACTGGGGAGAAGCAAGTACACTACCTATGCTAGCATGCAGTTCATAGTAATGTGGCTTGCTAGGACCATTGGAATGTTGGTCAACATTCAAAAAATAAATTAATAATGGCTATAAACTATAAATATTCATCCAGTGATTATTCCTTAACATTTGTACAAACATGTGAAAATTTAGGACTTCCAAAAGAAGGGACTTTAGTTCCACAAAATTCCAAGGTACAATCCCGCAAGAAAGCTGAACTTCTCTGCACACACACTGTATGGCAAAAACACCCCTCACTCCAAGATTAATGATCGATCTTTAACAGACCCAAATAACTCAATCTTTCAAGAACTTACAATCCAACTTTTTGACACTTGCAAAAGTACCTCATTACAAAAATCCCAACATTCATGCTGGCTTAATTAGTACAAAGATTTTCCCCTACACTCTTTTTTTTTTCACTTGGGAGTTTCTGGACCCTTTTCGGTATCATAATGTTTACAACATATGCACATACAGAGAACCTCCACTACGAATAATCGAGTTTCTGTTGATGGAAGCAAGCTGTCTTCGATGCATGCATTCTGCATGTGGTTGTGATTAGACCTATTCTGCCAGACAAGCTGTACCACATGTACAAACCACCGATTGCACTGCTGTATCATTAGTAGCTTGTGTACTTGGGCTTCCTACGGTGAACACACTGCCTGCAGAAACTGGGTGTATACATCGCTTGCTTGTGAGTGTTATGAAAACTTTGTGCAACAATTATTTTGCCTAATTAAGGAGTCGTGTGAAACGCTCATCTGACACTCATCTGATAAACTCCACTTTGTCCTTTTCTGGTGCAGTTTGAGCAGTTTTTGGCTCTTATGTGCCAAAGCCCCATTGTAATTTCTAGCCCTGCTTGCCACTGTCTTGAGATTTCCTGTACAAAAACCCATGCATCCCTGAAACCCACTGGCCTTGTCACTGTGCATCCTGCACCCTTTTTCCCGTATGAGAGATCCTCTTACACAAAGGTTTCATATTTTGACCTTAAGTGACCTCAGGTGACCTT
Organism: Holothuria leucospilota; assembly: GCA_029531755.1. Lineage (NCBI taxonomy): Eukaryota > Metazoa > Echinodermata > Holothuroidea > Aspidochirotida > Holothuriidae > Holothuria > Holothuria leucospilota. The sequence goes on along the minus strand of CM055966.1, from coordinate 14,421,107 downwards.
TGATCCCACAAAAACTGTACGGTTCTCATATAATGGAGGTGTGCATAGACTGCCCAAAACCTGGAATAAACCCAAACCACACAAACCGGTCGGTCGGTTTTGGGTGGTCTTGGACCGGTCTGACCTGTCATACAAACCAACACCATTTCAGTCTCAGGTGTACTGATAAAATGGTAAGACTCATACAACATCCACAAGCATCTACAAAAAAAAGGGTAAAGAGTAGATAAGAATTAAAAATAGGCTTGAAACATGATAAAACAGTCTAGATAAAGAAAAATAAAAGCACAAAACATGACTTAAATGGACATTAAGATAGAAAATACATACAGACTAAGAATCATAAAAAGCCTGAATCATCCAGGCATGAAAGTCTAGAAATCAAACTTTTGAAAATGTCACTTTTCCAAGGCACAATTACCAATCCCACTGAATAAGAATGCTTAAGTGGTATAGTTTATAGCCTCTTTGTACCATAGTGATCACTACTTTTTAAGTTCACTTAAATCCCATGGCACTGTTGCTTTGTCTATTATTATGAGCAGTTACGGACTGTTGTGCACAGCTAATGTACAGTTATGCTGGCTACAGCTTTGTGCACTTGGTGAGTTTTGAAAAGAGAGAAATAAATCCCTCTTATTACCGATTACCTTGGCCAATAGACAGTCACTCACTCTCTCATTTGTAGGTGTCCTGGTGAGCCTGTACCTCAGGTGTAACAGTCAGGGTTTCCTTGTTGAGATATAGTTTTAATGAGTTAATTTGCATGGCAAACACATACTGCACACCAAAAAACAAACACACTTTCACAAATGCAAAGGTTTTTCTTTTCACAGAAACCAAAATATCTTGTGTACCTGCCATGGGCGGATCCAGAGGAGGGGTCCGGACCCCCTCTTTTTTCAGGAGTAAAAAACATTTTCCAGAGAGAAACTACGACTGTTGTAGTTGCTCTTCTGTATTCACCAGAAGTAGCCTGCTGAAATGGCCTATTCATAGAAGTGCAAGGATTATTATCCAGTCTGAGCTCATTCCAGACTATCATATCATTTATCGTAGTGACGAATGCAATGGAAAATGTCCAACCCATTGCCTCCAAACTCAGAAAGGGACTTGGATATATATTTAGAGTATGGTATTATTGACCAGACCAGTGAGCGCATAGCAGTTATGAGACACAACGTGGAGGAAGAGTTTTATGGTTCAAAGATGTTACTCGTTTGGCAACACTTCTTGGTACTCCTCCTATCTCAACCCCAAGAGCACCAAGATCAGCACAGCAGATGCATAGAATAATGCACCAAGCACATCCTCAAGTGAATACTACTTGTGCAACCCGGCAATCTCGTTTTGTGATCACTCGTCTGCAGAATTTCAGGGGAGATTCAATGCTGAAAGCAGAAAGGGTGTAGAAATTCTGGCACAACTACCCGGTTCTATCACCGAGATTTCGTTTGGGAACCAGAAATGCAAAATGTCTCATCCCTGCTAGGGGAAGTTAAAGAATGGCAACGTTACTGGAAATCCAAAGATTCCAAAGAACTGTTGTCCTCACCAAACCTGATGGAATGTCTCATACATGCAAATGAAGATGTGTTTCCCAATATCTGCACACTCCTAAGGATCGGATGCATGCTCCCAGTTTGAAGCTGTGAAGCAAAGCGCTTCTCCTGCTTGTGATGGATCAAGACCTGCCTGCGTGACAGGATGGTTAGCCAACAGTTTTCTGGGCTAGCACTGATGAACATGAATCATGACATGGAGACTGACTTGGAAAGGGTCTGTCAAATGTTTATAGATAGGAACAAAAGGAGAATGTTTTCTAGCTGCATATAAAATAAGTGCTGGCGCCCGGTGGGCCATGGCCCCCCCGTCGGGGAATTTTGTCACTTTCGTCAGAAAGTCTTAGTCGATATGATAATGTATGCAGTCTTGGGCGGTGACTAGTCGCCCCGACAGTTTACCTGTTTTTTGCTCTCGAGAGGACAATTTCTCTAGTAAAACCCCAAAATTTTCAGCGCGCTGTAGAATCACTGGAGTTTCTTCAATAGTTCCATTCCACATAGCTAGATAGCACAAGTCCTGTCGATGTCCACCTTACCAAGTAACATGTTGGCAGAGTACGCAGTTTATGTAGAGGTCGTTAATTTCATCCCATATCACAAAGTCTAGCTGCTGCTCTCGTGTGTGTGTCATATGCAGTATGGTCAGTTGGTGAGCGACTCACGGAACAAAGTTAGGCTATTTCATCGGTTTATCCATGTGGTTTTGATACAAAGTATGTTATGCCCAATATGGAATACATCCCCTACAGTTTTTCTTCTTTTTCTTTTGTTCTTCATGATTACGTAATTTTTTTGGTGTAAGCCTACCAAAAATTTTCGCGCACTTTGCAATTTCAGTTTAGATTCGGGGGAAAAACATTAAATCAGCACGGAACTATATTCCTCTATTATATGCAAATTTTATGCAATATATGCCCCCCAATGGCACGTTATAGTACATAGGTTTTCTTTAAATCCCCCTCACCAACCCTTCCATGGCATCGGATTACTGGCCCCTGACGGGCAATTCCTAGCACCACCCCTGTGCATATTGTACCAGTAAACGATGTGATTCCCAGAAGAATATAGATCACTGACAAAGGTCAAAGGTCATTTGGGGTCACCAGAGGACAAAAGGTCAAAACATTGAAAACATAATATCTCAAGAAGGATAACTGAGGGATCTCACACTTGACATGTGGATTGTTCGTATTGTGTGATGATCCTATAATTTTTCGTGCAAGTCAAAGGTCATTTGAGGTCAAAAAAGGTCAAACCTAGTAAACATGATATTTCAAGGAGGGTAACTATGAGGGATCTCATACTTGGCCTGTGGATTGTTCATATTTAGCATGTAGGTCTTTTTGGGTGACAAGATTTCAAAAGGTTTTTACCGTATAATATATCTCAAGTAGGAGTAACTGTGAGGGATCTCATGCTTGTCATGTGGGTGATTCATGTTTGTTACAATATATCCATACGGCAAGGAATCACTAAGCCTTTTGGCTTTCTGGTTGAATTTTGTATACTTTCCTGAATAATACTTTGTGCTCGGACATGTGCTTCTAATATCGTTACTGCGCGGTCAGCACAGTTTACATGTTGCTAGCTAAAGGTACCAGGAAGACCAATAGACAAGCTACTGTTGTGATATAAGTGACAGAAATCCGTGAGCTCGTGCACAAGTACTCCTTCTGCTGTCTGCATTCTGTTTGTGTTGTAATAATTAACCAGGGGTAGGTTAATGAACCCCAACAGTAACCAGTTTCTTATAAAAGTTCCGTGAAGACTGAAATATTCACATTATTGTGCCCTCACTTTCCACAATGTACAGTATCTGTACATAAGCTACACCAGTTTTGTCAACAAAGCAGAGATTCTGATAATCCGTTTTTTTTTTCTTTTGCTAGATCTGTTTTTAAAATGTTGGTGTATAATAGCTTGTTTCTGCTACATTTTTGTTTGCTTTCCATGTCACCATGTTATACCACTACCTATGCAGGGTTCAATGCAGGCCTCAAAATTCACGACGGCCATCGCGGCCATGGCCAATGTAAATTTTATTTTGGCCTCCGACAGGCAGTTTTCACACACTTATCAAAGGCCACTTTTGGCCGACGATGTATCAGTCAAGCTGCTCTGTACTAGCCTACCTGTTGTACTATGACCGAGTGCACTTCCTTCATTTTCTTTTTTGCAATCACGATGCCGCGTATGTGAACCAATACTTTTTTTGACCTTCGTACCGTATTCGCACACTATGCAAATCAATCGTTCAAGTCGATGCTGTGAACAGGTATGGAAAGCCAGCTTAAGTCAATGGGTGAATCCCATTGACTTAACTGCATGTGAGAGATTTCACACACTAAATGTCCATTGATGATGTCGCGAGTTGTGATTGGCTGGTTAACATTGAACCAATCACAATGTTTGTTATATAGATTCTGCTTGTAATTAAACAGTTACCCTGCGTAGTGGGTCCCTGTGGCTGTTGCTATTGGTTTCTTTGTAGAATTGATCAGCTGAACGAAAACATTTCGTTCGCTTCCCGGGCTACTTAGTCTGACTACAGGCAAAGCATGCATTCTACAGTAGCATTGTGATACTATGAGTCAGTCAATTAATAAGTGTTGAGTAGACTGTGCACGTGCCATGCATTTTGTACGTAATGACCAACACAAGGTACTGACAGACTCAAGATACACCCCACTATACATAGTTTTGAAATTGATCGGAAAAGAACAGGGATTCATTGGCTGTGCGTGTTATAGTTTCCTTTTAACGCTGTACGGGAATTACGCTGACAAGATTACTTCAGTCGTCCAAAGGACAGCCTTTATCAGCAGTTTGGGGATAAGTTAGTCGTCCGACGGAAATTCTGGCCGTCTCGAACGACCGTAAAATTCGGAGGCTGAGTCTTGTTTATATACGTACGTATGTACGCACAGTATACATATCCACTTTATAGTAGAACCATAGAGCAGGATACCGTACTGTGCTAATGCTAGGCTTCCGTTCAGATCTGTCTGCGTGTATTACATTTCGGCCTTAGATGAGAGAATTTTGGCCTTCGTTTAACCCGAAAAATGTTGGTTACAAAGGCCATGTTTGGCCTTAGAGTGAGAAAATGAATTCTGAGGCCTGGTTCAATGGAACTGCATTACATGAATATCATGAACAGGCCGGTTAACTGAACAGGCACTGTATAATCACTGTGCTTAGAGATTATGTGTACGCACAAAAGTTTATAAATCCGCAACTTGCCTGACAAGTGAAGGCCTGAGAAGTGTCATTTCCGGCAATCTAGGAGGTATTTTTAGACAATAAAATTCTTGGTAAGCTACATACCAACCAGTAATGGCACCTCACTCAGATTGTGTCAAGAATTCAATAATTACGTGGACCCCCTCCCCCTTTTGAAAAATTCTGGATCCGCCCATGCCTGCTCAATCTACCTAAATCCTAATACTCTTCTCTTCTTCACCACACCTTGTTCAATGGCAAAGTGCACAGACCTAACCCCAAAACTATGATAAAAGTTAAAATTCATGAAAAGATGCCTCTCACAGATGTGTCTGATAAAGGTTAGATGAGTGACTGGTCTGAATAGATGCTTTATGACCATTGGTTCTGAAGTGTTTTCGGGTGTAGGCACCTTCACTTGAGTTTTCACTTATTAATAATTATAGAAGCCACTGCTAAATTAGTTTTATTTCTTTTTCAAATTCTGTGCCACTCAAAAAATTCTGGATGCCATTTTTGTAAACACTGCAGCCCGCCACTTGAAAACCGAGGTGCTACACATGCTTTATGATTGATTAGGATCATTACAAGGAACTATTACAAAATAGCATCCCTAAAAAAAATTACTGCTAGTGACCAGCAGCATACTTACCAGTCAAATCACGATGTATTATTTGCCTCCTTGACAGATAATCCAGAGCTTGTAGGAGCTGAAGGCATATCTGAACAACGATTACCTGACTCTTAAGGTGCTTCCACCCCTCCTGTGCAAAGTATTCGAGATGGCAGGCACCTTGAAACAGCTCCATATGCAGATACAAAATGTTGCCCTCAGTTGTGGCTCCTAGGAAGCCAATGATGAATGGCATAGACTTTACTTCAGCTAGTAAACTGACTTCAAAAGGCCGAAGATTTTCTTTCAGGATCTAGCATTGAAAGCAAATGTTTTAAAGTCAAAGTTCAGGCCTTGAGGGGTTGTTATTTCTACTACACCAAGCAACCACAAATGTGGCTTATACATCACAACTTCACACTGGGTGGCTAACCAACTCAACAATTTAGATAAAATTTGGTCTTTATTTTGGATAGGCAAGTTCAGATGGGCAAAACAACAAACTAGAACAGCAATGCTGCTGTGTAGCTCACACAATTTCTTTTGTCTGTTAAAAACAGAAACTCATAAAACCAAATTGTATCATCTATTCATCTGCTTCCAAAAAAACCTCCTAACCTTGCAAAGGCAAATGGGAGGGAAGAGAGGAGCCTAATAATTAAAAGAGGGATTTCAGTCACGTGACTTTTGAAGGGCAAGATCGCGCATCTTTTTTTGTTTTGACGAGCACGCGTCCATTGTGTCACAGTATACCTATGGTTATGCCGTGCGTGTGTGCCGTAAATACGCTTACGGCGTGGGTGTTTTGCCCTTCAGTGCATGGGAATTCATTGCGTGTGACGTCACATGAAATCCCTCTATAGAAATCGAAACCCATCTGTAAAATCACAAATGTGTTAAGGAATGTAAACCTTCAGCTAACATAGTTTTATCACAGATAGCTGCAAATATCACTGCATATTTTCTCCCCCTGTGGGCTGGGGGTTGTAGAATATGCCCACGGTATTTCCCGCCTGTCGTAAAAGGCGACTAAAGGGAAGGACTTGAATCGTATTTAAACTTGTTGACACTATATAACACATTCGTGTTGGTGTGTCGTTAAATCTCATCTAACTAACTAACTAACTCATATCAAGCAAGCCTGCAAAGGCTGTGTACACTTTTATTAGCAGCAAGACTGAAAAAAAGTTTGTATGATGTACCTATAAACTGTTCAAGTGTTGCAAAGTACATGTAATCGCACCTTCCATTCCACAAGTAAACACTGCACGGGTTTGCACTCATCGAAATAAAACAGACGCTCAAAAGGTTCCTACTGCACTTGAACTCAAAACAGTTAAATTGCAATTACTTGACTTGACCAACTCAATTGAAAAGAACAGAAAAGGAGATATCCCAACAATTAATAAGTTAAGCCTATTTCCTTTCATGTGTTAAGCCACACTGACCACAGAGTTGCTTCAGATTGTAGAGGCCACTTGATGAACAAACACGTGTGCTGATGGGTTGAATTTCAAACAGTCTGCATATCCATTTGCAACATAACAACTGAACACACAACCAAGCACACTGCTATCAATACAATGGATAAACAGCTTACTGTTCAGCAGGCACAGTGAACTCAGCTCTACAAACCAGAATGCAAAAATGCATTGAGGTTTCGATGATATATGTTCTATTCCAAATAATGCCATGATGTCCCACATCTTTCAGTCACTGGTCAAGGGCTAGCTTAACATGTAAGAAAATAATTTTAAGGTTCATATTTGATCTTGGGAATTCCTGGGAAATTTTGCATTTTGACCGCTGATGACTCAAGATGATGACCTTGGGAATTCTTGGGAAAATTTGCTGTTTGACTGCTGGTGAACCCATGAGACGATCTTGGGAATTCTTGGTAAAGTTTGCTTTTTGACCCCTGTGACCCCAGATGACCTTTAACCTCCACCAAAAACAGAGGCATTTATCTTTTCACCATAACGCATCCACATACTAAGTATGAAATCTATCCAAGCTTCCTATCTGAAGATATTGTGTTAACAAGGTTTTCAGTGTTTGACCCCAATGACCTCAGATGACCTTTAACCTCCACCGAAAATTATAGGGTTCACCTTCTCACCATAACACATCCACATACCAAGTATAAAATCTATCCAAGCTTCCTACCTGGAGATATCGAGTTAACACAGTTTTCAGTGTTTGACCCCCGGTGACCCCAGATAACATTTGACCTCCACCAAAAATGAAAGGATACATCTTCGCACCATAACACATCCACATACGAAGTATGAAATCTATTCAAGCTTCCTACCTGGAGATATCGTGTTAACAAGGTTTTCAGTGTTTGACCCTCGGTGACCCCAAAGGACCTTTGACTTGGATTTCCACTTGGATTTCTTGGATGACTTGGATTTTCCACCAAAAAATGACAGCATCCACCTTCGCACCATAAGGCATCCACATACGAAGTATGAAATTTATTCAAGCTTCCTACCAGGAGATATCGTGTTAACAAGGTTTTAAGTGTTTGACCCCCAGTGACATCAGATGACCTTTGACCTCCATCAAAAATGATAGTGCTCATCTTCTCACCGTAACGCATCCACACACCACATACAAAATCTATCCAAGCTTCCTACCTGGAAATATTGTGTTAACAAGGTTTTCAGTTTTTGACCCCCAGTGACCCCAGATGACCTTTGACCTCCACCATAAATGATCCATCTTTGCACCATAACACATCCACATACCAAGTATGAAACCTATCCAAGCTCCATACCTGGAGATATCGTGTTAACATGGTTTTCAGTGTTTGACCCCCTGTGAGCCCAGATGACCTTTGACCTCCACCAAAAATGAAAAGGTTCATTGTCTTACCATCAAGCATCTACATTCTATGTGTGAAATCAATCCAAGCTTTCTAGCTTGAGATATTATGTTAACAAGATTTTCAAGGTTTGACCCCCAGTGACCCCAAGTGACCTTTGACCTCCACCAAGAACAACAGGGTTCTTTCCCTTACCATAATGCATCTACATACTAAGTATGAAATCTACCCAAGCTTTCTAGCTTGAGGTATCATGAAAACAAGGTTTTCAAGGTTTGACCCCCAGTGACCCCAGATGACCTTTGACCTCCATCAAAAACAATAGGCTTCTTCCTCTCACCATAATGCATTTACATACTAAGTATGAAATTTATCCAATCTTCCTATCTTGAGATATTGTGTTAAAAAGGTTTTCAGCATTTGACCCCCAGTGACCCCAGATGACCTTTGACCTCCATCAAAAACAATAGGGTTCTTCCTCTTACCATAACGCACCTACATACCAAGTATGAAATTTATCCAAGCTTCCTATCTTGAGATACTTTGTTAACAAGGTTTTTAGAGTTTGACCTCTGGTGACCCCAGATGACCTTTGACCCCCACCAAAAACAATAGGGTTCTTCCTCTTAATATGGGGCATCTATGTACTAAGTTTGAGAACCGTCAGAGTTTGGCTTCTTGAGATATCGTGTTAACGAGCAAAGTGTCACAAACACATACACACACACGGACACACACACATACATACACACACGCCATCATGAATGCATCGGTTTCTCTTATCATCGAAACCAAAAACAGCTTTAAACCCCAACTTAACTTTCCTTTAATGGAATACAAATAGGTAGGTATTAATGCTCTGCTCACAAACAATCACATCCCAAAATTTCAGCCCAAAACATCAAAAAGAAGACTTTTGTTGAAAAGTTGATGCCATCTGCCCCATTTTATAAACTTACACATGTACTGTGTACATGTGTGAGCTAAAAAATGGTCATGGATGACAAATAAAAACCCACCTTACTGTGACCCAGCTAGCCATCTAACCCAAACCCATTGAATGCTGAGTCAGATTATGGTCTAACCTTGGCAGTATGAACCTTACCCCAAAGCATTTTACCCCTTCCCAATAACAACTCTACACATTAACTCAAACTACTGCTATACATAAGCCAGTTTGTAGACTACAGCTTAGGAATGAAAGAACATAGCTGCAGAAATTTCATCTATGACAAAAAGTGTATGGTGTGAATGCAAAGACCCCTGAATCTCAACATACTCATGTTATTCATTACAAAAAATCACTGCAAAGAGCCCTACAAACATTTCATGCATTTATGTTCTGTGGTCGATGAGGACCAGTGACAATTTAAGAGGATGTTACCTGCAAGAGAATAATTGAATTGCATGCACTTTGGGGGGCCTACACAGGAATTTTGCTTTCAACTCCATATATTCCAGTTCTTCTGAAGAAAGTACACCAGTTGGTTAAAGATAATAAAATTTTATGTAACATCAGCAGATTGCTTTCAAAATCTTTTGTTCTTTACAATTGAAGCATTTAATTTGACCTTGAAACTGGACACTGTCGAAGCACGGAACAGTATTCAAAATAGACTGAGCTTGATACTTTTTGTCAGAACAGCAGGAAGAGTTTCTACCAATGTCTTCATGTTTCATTTACATTTGTCAACTGTCAAGACTATGAAAAAAGATGTTCAATTAATCTGCCTGTGTCACTTCCCAAATTTCCCATAATGCAGTGCACTCCTTGCACTGCAGTCCTGATTTTTAAGAAAATGTTCAGGATGTTCAGTGGACAGCCTGAAGACAAATTTTGGTTTTCCTGACTAATTTTTGGTTGTCGAAATTAAAATGACACACAAAAGGTAAGCAATTTTATTTCATGTTACTTCCACAATAAACAAACGTACTTATTTTAAATTCTTATGCATTCCAATGGGCTTTTTCGTTTTATGTTTCCATGATGAATCAGGCCATGGTTCAATTTCAGCCCTGGTTCTGCTGTGAAATGAATATTTGCTCCAAATTGCAACATGCTATTGAAATGGGTATACACCAACGAATAAAGATAAAGTTCCCTGATTTTATATTTTCATATTTTGTCACCGAAATATCTCTTTAAATTCCCTAGCAGCTAAAGTTTCACTTGTTCTACTTGATTGTCCTCAAACACAAACAATCGTACAATCTATAAGGCACTACCACAATTAAAGCTTACTATGAATATTCATATCAGCTTAGCTTCTTGATATTCAGAACCTCCAAATAATGACAATATTATGTATTATGTCTTACCATTTTGGTGGCTATTTTCCCTTTTGTCTTCCAATCATGACAAGCAATAACAATTCCATAGTCTCCTTCACCTATCATTTTATCTTGCAAAAATTCTTTGTTGAATCGGTATTGACCATTCCAAACTGTCAAGTTCTAAAGAGGGACAAGAAGGAAAAGTTATATTTGAAGGCTTTGTGTATTTTGGAATTGGGGGAATTTTGACAATGAGTAAATTTAGGGCACTTTGATTACTGAAATTATGAGAAGGGCTTGTACAGTCAAGTCACCCTACTATAGTACAGTCAACCAATTACAGATATACAGTAATTATTTTGGTGCACAGCTTTCAAGAAAACAAAGAAAAACAAAGACAGTAACTTGAGTAGAACAAGAAGACATCACAAATTAATGCGCAATCTACCGTTTTAAACTGAATGAATTTACATTTTATATCTCAGCTCAGGAATGTCGTGTGAAGATTGGAGTTAGACCATGTGGATCCATTTTTCAAGCTATGTAACATATATATTTCTTAAATTGTAGACTTTAGGTAAACTTAAGATTGCCTGCTTTCTACTGAAATAAAGAAGTTACTTTGTGATTATGTGAATAGAAACTCCTTGGCAATAGAATCACAGCTCATTGAGCTAATGGATCAATATACCAGACAAAGGGGCATAACTAAGACCATGTAACTGGTATTTTGAAAGCTTTTATGGAACTTCTTTAAACCTTTTATAATTTTGGATGAGAAGTTTGGCCTTTGTTACGCAATTTTTGGCAAGCGACTTGTGCCGCTTATTGCAAAAACAGGTTTAGATACAAAGCAGTACCATGGCAACTGAGTAATTAGGATACAAAAACATAAAATGATATGACATATGGTGGATGTTTAATTGATCCATCAATCAATCGGTTAACTGGTTAACCATTTTACCTTCACAGCCTACAAGTACAAGATCATACATTTGTCCACTAACATTGTTATATAAATGTTTGAACACATGTTGGAAAGATGAAAAATGCAACCAAAAGTTTTAAACAGCTTCATTCATGTTGAACGTTGTTAGGAAAGCAGGATTGGAAAGCAGTTCAAACTATCATACATCTGTCCATTAGCATTGTCATATAGAGGTATGATGATGTTTGTGACCAAATGTATGACAATGTAGACAGGGCTTAAGATGGAAAATCTTGTAAGATTTCAAACAAATCAAACCTGGTTCATGAGTACACCATCATTGTATCCTGCTCCAGTAAACGGCACTTGAGAAAATATACGCTCAGAAAAAGATTTAACGTCAGAGACATTATTTGAGTATATCACACAATTCTGACGGACTTCTCTGGTCAAGGCCTCTGTTCTGTTCTTTGGAGAATCCTCTGTGCAACTGCTTGCTTCAACTGATTCTCTGTTGCTGGAAGTGATGCAACCTTGAGACACACTTTCAGTCCCTGATAAGGTCTTCTGCAAACAAGGAAAGATTAAGTTCCTTTCATTAAGAATACACCAGAAATATGATCAGTACTTCTACAGGGACTGTCAACTTTTAGTGACTTGGTGAGAGTGAGATTCACTAGGTTAGTTAGTTAGATAGGGTTTAACGACACACCAACACGAATGTGTTATATAGTGTCAGCAAGTAAAAAAGTAAAAGTAAAATCTGGGAGAAAGTTAGCTAAAAGGGCAAGGATGGGGCATAATCCTATTTGAAATGTCAACACGAAAGCAAGCGCGGGAGTCATGTCAAAACATCTTATAAAGGTCACTTTCCTTGAGAAAGTCCAGGATGAGATAAGGGTCTGTCTGTGAGATTCACTAGGAGACTAGTCACTAGGAGACTAGTGACTGGTCAGAGTGAGATTTGCTGGGAGACTACTGACACGGAGCACAACCACTGGTTTGTGCGGAGCGTCCCGCCAGGGGGACTTCTTGCCGAAAATACAGGAAAATTGCAGGAAATGGCACTTCCCGTGCCTCACTACTGCATGCCCAGAATTGCCAGTTTTCAGATGTTTCATATTCCTGGAAATTGTTAAGGAGACGTTCTGTCCACATTATAAATAGGCCTACGAATAAATTGGAATGTATTGCTGACAGCATAAAATTGAATATAAATATACAGTATCCTGATAATGAAGGTGAAATGAAACCCAATGAAATCATTACAAGCCTAATTTATTGTTGTCGTTGTCGTTGTCGTTGTCGTCGTTGTCGTTGTCGTTGTCGTTGTCGTTGTCGTTGTCATTATCATTATCATTATTATTATTATTATTATTATAAATGAGGGAATAACTCGTTCCTGGGACTATGCATGTAACGTTGCAACGCAATGTATGACAGTCAGCTTACTGCAGACTATGATCAGTTGGAGAAGGAACTCAGATAGGAAGATAGCTGGCATTTTACCGACACCCAACACATCGTTTGTATTATGAGTGCAATTTTTTACACCGTATTGAGACATAGCGTGAGAAACTGGTTCTTCATCGTGAGAGCGTGGGATTGCGCCAAAATGCGTGACTCTCACGCTGAATGCGTGAGAGTTGGCAGCCCTGCTTCTAACATTTGTCATACTTATATGTCGACAAAATGAAGTAGTTCACATTCTTTTATTAAATCTTTAAAATGACTTATAGGTGTTAAAATAACACTTCCCAAGCACAAAATTTCTACAGAGTTCACCTTTTACCACAAAAAGGTCTAAGGTGTCCAGATTTGAAGTAAGTTTAATACAGCAAACACCTGAAACCGTGGTGACTTACTTAAACAGATTAAATACTCCATGAGAAACTTATAAATACTAACCAAATCATACAGAGCAAAACTGCTTGAAGTTATGATTCTATTAAAATAAAAGACCCTCATCTGTCAGAAAACTCGGTGAAATAACAAGGACGCAGGAGTCAGGAAGAAGAGTTACTGAAAATGTAAACTATCATGTAAGTTTGTCATTAACGACATGAAAGAAATTTCCTGAAGAGTTAGTAAAATCACAAGTATGTGCCCATGAAAGCTAACCGTGAAAGGGTCAATGTCAAAATGAGTGGTCCAAAACTCAAAAAGGGTTACTTTTCTTATTTTACAAACTCCCAGAAGTTTTGACTAAGATTTTGTCCAATCGTATGACCACACAGATGCAAAATGTGTAACAGCAGAAGGATCTGGGTTTCACGAGATAAATATAGGGACTCTAAAACTAGGCCCTGGGCGAATGTCAGTTACTCTACACATACTGTAGTTCTGGAATTAAGAAGATGTGATGAGCTAGACTAAGCTTTAATCTTGCCAATGCATAGAATCAATGTGACAAAAATGTGCATGATAGTTTTTACAAATTTTTGCCCATTTGTTTTGAAATCGTGAACGAGTAAAACCTACCTGTTTTTGTATGTTCCCATTTTCATCTGCATTTGACTGCTTCAGGGCTTGTACATCTTCAAAAGGATTTGTGTGCAACGGTTCCCGTATGAAGTCTCCTTCCAAACTAGAAAAAAGTAAGGAAAGATGAGACAAAACCACTTTCATACACTCTTACACTGCCAAAACTTAGGACAGTGCCCCCAGTTATTTAGCCTGCCCCTATATGTGTGACATTCAAGTTGTTGTATAAACAAATCAGAATGTAGTGGGAACAAAACTTTTGAACAATTTCTTCACACATTTGCATTTCCAAGTAATCACTTTCAATTTTCCAAGAATTAATCCTGATTAACTCTGGATTTCAATGCTATAGTCAGGAGCAGGGTCCACTAAACCAAAGGTCCACTAGATCCATGGTTCACCACACCAGTTTTCAGACCAGGTGAGTGCTGACTTTTAACCCTAATCCAAGTCCAAATCCTTAAGTGCAGCACTAACCCTAATCTTTGTTTTTTTTACTTACCCTAGCTGGTAGATTTTCAATCTAGGAAGCTCAGGTCCAGTGAGACTCCCCTGTGGCCCACACATAATATGCAACTACAGTTCTGTCAGTTCATAATTAGAAAGTTCTGTAAAGTTCAAACACTGCACCCTTTGCCATGAATGTACACTGATACTTTATAATTTTGTCTGACACCCTCCCCATTTACACTCCTTCCTTTGGTGAACCATTCATGATGTCATACTGGAGAATTGACTGGGCAAATTCTCTGCTCTCTTGCTCCTCTTCCCCCCCCCCCCACCCCTTCACCTTGGTCCATACTATACATTAAAAGTGTTACTGCATGTAACAAATGGGTAGAAACCTGTCCAGAATTAACATTCAAGTTCAGAAGCACCTGTAGCAATTTACCTACCTTCTTACACTGGTGGCCTCCATGAGATCAGGTGTCTTCTCAGGCATGTTCTGGTTATGACACGTTGTACCTGATGAAGCAAAATACATGCCTCCAATTAAACCACCATCAATGTGGTGGGGGGATCTTCATTTCTGATGATATCATTCCTCACAAATTTACCCGTATCCCTTAGGTAAGACCAACAAGGGCAAGGAAAACTGAAAATTCACACCCTATTTATGCCAGGGAAGATGGACTGAGTATAATATTTGATTATACTCCTCTCAGGCTTACAAATCAAGGCCTACAGCAGGGTGTTATGAAAGGATACACCTACCCACCTACCACCTGCCCTGTATTACATACTGTAATCATCTATGGGTGGAAAAAGTTGGGAAGATGGCCTGGGTGGCTCCTTCCCAGGAAATCTGTGTATTGGGAGAGAAATTTTGGCAATTGAAGGGTAATATACCTTTTTCCTACATGAAAAAATGAATGAAATTGTGGAAAATTTGACTCCTTTCTTGGAACAATATTTTTCCAGCCCTGGTAATCATCAGCAAGCAGCCAAATGGTCAGGAAATATGCACCTGCTATTAACTGTGATTCAGTTTTAATTATTCCGGTCTGTGACATAAACTAAAATTGAGTTTGGGTTAGAATTCAGAAAGCTGCCAGCTATTGTTGAGTGGGACTGCTTCAGGCATGTGAAATGTTAATGTTTTGGACATACATTTATTTATCTCAATTAGTAGGCTCATACTTCTTTGACTACAAACATCTTAGAGAAGGTAACATTTTGGGGCTCCAAGACAAACTCCACAAGGTAAATTACAAATTGTCCTGACATGACATGTTCACAGCCCCAGGCTGATGGGTAAACTGAATGCACTGTTAACACTGGCAGGCTGTTTAAAATCTTCAACGGATGACAAAGCCATCCAATTGGGATTGCCACACTTGCAATTTGTGAGGGCATGGGGTGGGGTGGAACATTTACATAAAGAGGAGTTAGAGTAACTTGCAGTGCTATGTCTAGACAGTGGATTTTGCCAACATGAAAGGCAAGTGGATTCCAGTATAAAGTTACAGTCCTCAAGTCACTGGAGGAGTGCCGGTAATTGTCCCTGGATAGTACATAAACTAGCCAAAGCAGAGGTACCATTTGGCCCTGAAAAATTCTTCCCTATAATGGTGAAGGTATAGCAGATCTTGAATTTGGCCGAATTAGGGAGGAAAGTTTGTGAGAATTTCATCTGGCAGCCCTGTTCAGAAGTACTATAAGCAGAATAGGATACATCCCTTAGGGTACTTACAGTAATAATCCAGCCACCAATCATGACTGTAAACAATAGACGAGTTGGGAAACTTCGATATACAATGCATGCTGGGAAGGAAAGTGTACCACAACAAAGATTGCAAGTGCAAGACAAATATTTTGTATAATCATGCACAGTTTTTGAGTTCAAAACTAAACTAAACAAAACATTTTCTTTTTTTTCAAATTCAGTACAACTACTCCTACCCAAGGTCAACTGGTCATAATGGAAAGTTTCTGTTTCTCAGAGTGTTGTAAACTCAGTATAGTTAGATGAGATTTAGTGACACACCAACACGAATGTGTTATATAGTGTCAACTTGATAAATACGGTTCAAGTTTGGTTTCAAATATTGTTCAAATACAGTGCAAGTCCTCCCCTTTAGTCGAGGAATAGTTTTCTGTCAGTAAAGTTGTTGCTGTTGTTTGGAATGGCCAACCTCAGAGTGAAGTTTAGCTAATTCTGTTATGATCAGTTTGAATGGGCTTTGGGCTGGCCAAGAGATGATATATGACTACAGGGCAGATTCTGCAAACTCATGGCAAAAGTTTAAAGGCCGGTCTACACGACCACACATTTGTCCATGAACATTGTCATACAAATGCTTGAACATTGTTTCAATTGGAAAAAAAAGGGTAACATGCACCTGTGCAGGGATATGGCATCCCACCAAACCAGGGAGTTGCTAGCAACTCCCTGCCCATTTGCAAACATATTTAGGAATATCCACAGAGTTCTAAACACCCCAGTTGATGGCTCTACATTTTGAATGACATTCATTCAAACAATACAAGTTTCACTTTGGTTGGTCAACAATGACTTGTACAGTCTGTTGCAGTGGCAGTCTCAACTAAGCTCACACACACTACATGCTTGACAATATTAGCTGGAGCACTTTAAACTCAGTGCAGGCTGCTGTGGCTGTCATAGTAGCTCCATGCTCTGTCTTAGGCTTTTAAAGGTGTACTATAGACAAAAGGCTGGTATAAACTGGAGGAGGGGCTTGAAGTTAACTTAGTAGGGAGAACTGGTATTGTCTGGGGGTGAGCTTAGAGAGCCTTTAAAAATATTAGTTGTGCAAACAAAGTCTTACATGCACCATACATAATTTGAAAAATAAGTACAATTTGGCATAGCCCAATTATAGCATACCTGTAAAAACAATTTGCATACTGGCAGATTTTTTAAGCATGTATGACCGTGACAGAACAGGGTTTCCCCTGGCATTCTTTTTGTGAGGTGACACCCAGCACTCGATATTGCCGCCTGGCACTCCAGGCTAACACACGTCTCCCCGCCCACCAAAAATTTGCCTATCGAGACCTAAAACTAGCCCGAAATTTACTCCCTTAAGTAAAATGAGGGAAAAATGAAACAAATGCCTGAAAAATGGGGTAGGTGCCATGGGGGTGGGGTGAGGTGCTTTCCCCAGATCAGACAATTACCCGGCACTCAAATTTGGCTAGCTACTGTACATCCCTGGTCACAAATTAGCCAATCTCAGGCTGTGGACTGTGATGTGCAAACATGCAAAAGCCAATGCCTTTGCAATCTGGATTAGACTTTTTTGGGTACTATTTTCCCAAATTAAAAGCTTAATGTTCTACACTCTTTGACATCTTTTTCCAATCTCTTTGAATTATTGTTTCATGCACCTGAGCAGGTAATCGGTGTAAACTTGCATGCACAGTCAAAATGTTGCATGCATTGGTGCATGTCTAATTATTTTGAACACTGTTGTTGTTAGGAAGATGAAACATGCAGCTGAAAGTGTGGACATCTTCATAAATGCTGGAAGTTGTTCAAACTTGTTGGGAACTTGAAAGCAGTCCACACATAAGGCTGTGCCAAAAAACCAGTTTTTATGGAAAGACCAGTTATGGTGGTGTTGTATATAGTTAGCAGGCTAGGCCTATTCCTTCCACATTTTTAATTCTAAATTCTGTTTCTTCAGGGGGAAAATGAAGAAGAAAATCGCAACTTCCAGTATACTTTCAATGCATGTTTGCTAGGTGTGGTACACAACATGATGCTAGAAAAGAATTTACCAAGTTCTGGCCATTCCTAGTTGACCACTATTAATCCACAATCTGTCTGTGACCTTCCTGTGCAGCTAACTTGAGATCAATTAAGTTAAAGGGGTTTGTTGTTGTATTGCAGTGAGACAGATGTTAGTCATAGCTGGAACCCTTGAGAGTGTTTGATCAACAGAGCAGGCTTGTTTACAAAAGGATCGAATTTGCTTTTGCAAGTGTAGAGATAAGGTAGGGTGATTTTGGCTAAAATCTGTTGAATTCTAGCAGCATGATACAGTGCATAGCAAGTAGTAAGCTAGTATAGTGCAGTAAGAAAAGTACAGTGGGGCACAAGTTAGCTCAGGTTAGGGGTGCTAATTATATTTCCTTGTCATGTACATTACTGTTCTGAAAACTTTTGCAACCAGCCAATAACAATCAACATATCTAACTGCTAAACAACCAAACACCTGTCAGTGATTCCAAACATCTGCAACAAATCGATCTTATTTCCCCTCACTTTTCCAAAGGTGGGCAATTCCTCCATTATGGACATTCACACTTGTAGGATATTTGCAATGTTCAGCAAACAAACACACCTGTAGTTAAAGCACAATTTTTCCTTTTTGCCTACAGTGAAGGTACACTTAAATGTCTAAGATAGCATAGTAGGATTAGCTTTAGATTTTTCTTGCTAATTAGCCAGGGGTGTTGATAACAAGTGTTACTGACCTTACACATTTTGACTTTGAAACTTCTGACATATTAACTAAACTGTCAAGTTACTTGTTCAGTCTTATATTTCTTACTCTGCTGAAGTTTGTCTAAGTAGGGCGAACCGGGGCACAGTTGATCAGTGAAGATTACTAAAAATCTGAAAGTGACAATTAATCCAAAGCAGCACCAGTTGTTCATGCTTATGAATGCCTATACACAATATAAATTGCAGGGGACTGGTATCCTTCTTGCATTAGTAGTAAGACATTTCTCATTTTTGACTACCAAAAGTAAGATTTTTCCAGCAGTGGTTTTTGTCAAGAAATATTCAGGGAAGACTACATGAAAGTTTTATTCATCAATATTACATGGGGTACTATGGTGACTAACAACATGCCACAGGTAGGAATGAACATCAGCTATTTAGGTTGCAGTAGGACAACATTTCTGTGAACATGCATCCCGGGGCACAGTTGATCATGTACAAAGCCAATAGAGGCTTCCAACAAAATTTGGTTTCTGATCTTTTTAACAGGAAAGCATGTTACATCAATAATATTTGCTATATAAAGTGGTGTATAACAATGACTTGCTCACTCTGTGTTTGGTCCCCAGAGAATATTTCAACAAATTTCATTTTTTTATTCAAATTTCCCTGCATGTTTTTTGTGTGATATATATGGGTGTTCTTTATTTAATTCCTTTATACATTATTCAAGTAGCTTGTATTTATAGGGATTGGCATATCAATTTAAGTTGGGAATTCCTAATTATCATTGGTCATCTTTGTTTTGATCAACTCTGCCCCGGGTCTGGGGCACAGTTGATCATTTTCAAAATTTTGTAAATTAAGCTTTATTAATTAAACACAAAATTTATTTTACCTTTGAATGTATGTTAATAATAGTTTATTGGTAGTGACAAACATTCAACTAGAAATGAACCTCCTCTTCATGTGGGAAAGGGGATGAACTTTGACCTGAAAAATTTCTGATCAACTGTGCCCTGGTTCCCCCTACACACTATACAAAAACCAAAATATTGTAAAAAGCAATTCCTACGTTAGACAAGCTCCCACTGATTGCTGTTTATCAGACATTACATCTAAAAGTTACGAATGTACATGTACAGTAACGTCTGAAATGCTGGTTAGGTTAGCTTACAGACGATAGAGGATCAATATATACAGGTCTGTGATCACAACAGTTCACACCAGCTTTGCTGGTATGAGACAAAAATTCAAACCATTTACCCCATAAACCTGTCACATGCTAGAAAGAAGTGAGGTTATCAATAATATTGTAATATCTTTTAAAATTGATGATGATGAGTAATTTCTAAGTTTCTTTAACCCTGGGATGTTGTCTAAAATCTGTGCCTACGATCTCTCCGAGTCCTTTAACATTTCAATACAAGCTACTATACTAACCCTTATAAAAAAAACCCACATAATTCCCACATACTTCCTATAGGAAGTATGTGGGAATTTGCAATTTCCTGTAGGAAGTTGCAACTTCCTACAGGAATAATGTGGGATAATATTCACAAACGAGTTTTCCCACATGGAATAGTTGATTTCCCACATGACAAGTCAACTTCCCACATGGTGAAACTGAATTCCCATATAGGAAGTTAAATTCCCATATGTGGATTTCAGTTCCCCATATGGGAAGACAACTTTCGATGTGGGAAGTCAAATTCCCCATATAGGAAGTCCAATTCCCCATATGGGAAGACACAAAATGGCTATGTAAGTTGTGCAATGAACAGCTTTGAAGGAAGTCTATTGTGATTGGTTATTCAAAGCCCTTTGGACAACAAAGGCCTTTTCAAATTTGGCTTCTCTGTGTTGGTACATGCACAGTGTAGAGCTGTATAGTAAAGCAAGTACAGTGTGTACTTGAACACAGTGTTGTATAATACAGTGGTCAGCATTTGGTGTACAGCAAGCAGTGAGAGTGGTTGCTCACAGTTGTAGTGGAGCTAGTCAGTGGACTACATGTATGTTGTTTTGTAAGGGACTATGCTGTATGCAGTGCTATTTCTTTTGAGCTCAATGGTATGGAGTATTCTTATAGCATCTTGGCTGTCTTATTCAGACTATACTGGACTAAGGATGGAGCCTATAAAAAGAACCACTTCTAACTGAAACTGTGTGGCTCAGATAGGTAATTTTAACGAAGACATACATGTACAGTACTGTAACCAATGTGAGAAGGACATATGCCCATGCAGTGGCCTAATTTGGATAACCTTACATCTTGCTGTCTTATACGTACTGGACTAAGGATGGAGCCTATAAAAGGAACTACTTCTAAACTTTGTGGCTCAGTTAGTTAATTTTATCGAAGACAACGACACTTACTGTAACCAATCTGAGAAGGACATATGAATTCAGTGGCCTAATTTGGATATTCATTTAGCTTTAAGGCTGCCACACTCAAAGAAGTTGCTGGGAGTTTTGTCTTTTGCATCGGACTTTTGCACAGATTTGCATGCCACCTATAGACTGTCCGTCCCGTAAAATTTTTTACTTAAAAACAACGCAAGTGTCACAGTTCAGAAAGGACTTAAGGTGAAATTACATTTTAGGCCATAATATTCTTTTGGAATCACTGTTAAGTCACGGAAACATTTACTCTGACTGTACAATGCAGTTTTATACATTAGAGGGCCTCCTAGGATGATGAATGAAAAATGATGATGAAGGCTAGAGCAAAGGCCATATATCCCCCATTCTATAATGGAAGAACCCGATATGGGAAGGGATAACCAGCATGTGGGATTTGTGTGGGAATTTTCCGCACATTTATGTGGGAATTTTTTCCCACATGCCCAAAAACCCACATAAATCCCACATGCTGATTTCATATAGGAAATATGTGGGACTTTTTTATAAGGGAATGCACAACACTGTGTAGATGTTTCAGTCTCAGGGTCAGCCAACTCAAACGTAAGAGTGAATGCCAGCCAAAATTATCCAGATGGCAAATTTTCTTGCATAATTTTCCCGTATGATACTTTTTTCTTCAGAGTCACTTGCTTTGGCTGCTATCTTATCCTAACAAGTTTACCTATGGAGATATATCAAGCCTAGCCTGTCTCGTGTTTCAAAGTAACAGTGACTGACAGGCGGTGACAGTTTTGGTTAATATAAGGCTAGGAATGTGCAGCAGGGCTAACGTATGATCGTGATTTACGCAAAGTGAAATGAACGTCAGGAATTTACGGTATAATCTCTAATTTTATAGAACCAGTTCAGCCTTCATTCACTTACTTCCTTGACCACGGCAATAATTTAAAGCAAGAAAAATAGTGATCAACATGAAGAAAATAGACCTGTTAGGCAATTTCAAGGACTTTCCAGGCCTGGAATACCCACTTTTGATTTTCCCGACCTTTTCCTGAATTCCCGACCACGTGAGAACCCTGGTATTGGAAAAATAGTTTTTTGTTCATATTTGACCTTGAGAATTATTGGGAAAGTCTGCACTTTGTGACCCCTGATGACAATCTTGGTTTTTTAGAGTTTGACCCATGGTGACCCTGGATGACCTTTGACTTCTGCCAAAAACAATAGGATTCTGTGTCTAACCACAATGCATCTACAATTCTACATAGTAAGTATGAAATTCATCCAACCTTCCTACATCAAGATATTGCGCTAATTACGGAATTATATGCAATAATCAATCAGCATTTGTTTCATTTTTCAGGGATTTATCTGTAAGTTGAACTGGTGTTTTACTGTTTTGGCAGGATTTTAACAATGTGTGAAGCTTAGCTACAGGGTAGTTGAAGTGAAGTAGAAACTTAGCAGGTATTTGGTAGAAAGAATGGCGGCTTATACAGCCTATCACTTGCCGCTGATTTTTGAGTGCGAGCTATCGTCTGTACATTCCTTTAGCAATGTAAGCACATGGCCTCACAGGCCTACCTTAGCAAACGCAGCTTGACTTAATGTTTTACTTTGTTATCGGTATCGGGCGGATATTGAGTTTGACTTATCGGTTATCGGCAAGTTCCTATATCACCGTTATCGGCTCACCACTACTGTACAGTATAAAGAATGTTTACTGTAGATGCAACTTTTAGGTCTAAAATGTTTTATTTTCCCCCATCTGTGGGACAACTTCGAAAGAACATTTATTTGCAAAGCCTAGTACACTATGGCTATGCGTTAGCCGATGGTGGCTTCCCCAGTGGCATAGTAAGAGCACTGGGGAGAAGTCCATACAGGCCTTGTAGGATGAGAACTTTAGATCATGTAACTAGTACAAAGCTTTACCACAGATAACACCATTTTGCATCTGAGACACCTCACATAGACCAAAATTTCTCAAGAGTGCAGGGTGTCATCCCCTGCTCTTAAACAGCACCTCTTGCCTTAGGCCTAGCCAAGAAATAGGAAGAATATCACTTAATACTGACAATTTGTAAAATATAATCAGTTCAATGTTTCAATGTGCAGGCCTTACAGTACATGTACCCCAGGCTCCCTTCAGAACCCTCCTCCAGGATGGCACCCATACACATGTGAAAAGTGTCCACTATCTGTTGGCAAGCCACTTGGTGCTTCGCTTAGATAGTGTCATGAACTGCCCCCTAGGGATTTTGCCCAGACTACGGCCCTGATACAGTATATGTAAAACTAAACATTCCGCAATTAGCAAAAAGTCTGCTTTGTAGGAGGTATCATAACTTTATTAAGAGGGTGAACAAAAGAAAAACTAAAATCTTCCTAGTTTAGAAAACACTTTTCATAATAACGTCACATGAGACTTGTTTAAAATCTCCAGGTTTGAGATGAGATATCCTGGTTTTCTTGTGAGAACCTCAAGGTTTGCCATTTTTAGTTTTGGCAAGTCTGTGATTTAACTGTTCCAAACTTCCGAACCAAAAAAATATTGATTTCCAAAGTACCTGCAATAAATTGACTACAATTAAAACTTCTCTTTATTAAAGCTAAAAGAGGTTTTACCATATGCACCATTCATAGGCGGGGTCGTTTTTGTATTTAACACAGTGTAATAACACTGGGACAGTGGTAAAAAGCAGGGACAGTTTGGTATCTAAAAAGCGGGGTCGTTTAATTTGGTATAAAAGGAACGTTTTGACTGGATACCCCCAACAAACAGAACCTTACCCCAACAGCCTTTTCCCCCTCCCACCAGTATTTTTCCTCTAAGAAATTATCCATTGGGTCAATTCACACAATTTGAGAAACTTTGACTCACTAGAAATTTCAAAGCTATGCGTTCATACTGCACCAACTTTAAGAAACAAATGGAACCCTCTTTTTTATTTTTTGTCGTGAACATCAGTACGTCAAATCGAAATGTCATTGCGTCAAAATCGTGTCATAGCAGCTTAGCAGAAACACTGCCTCCCACAAGCCACCAGAAATACCAGAATCCCCTTCCTTTGATTCCACTACAACCTTGTGAACAGTATTATCTTCCACTGATTATCTCGCAAAAAAATTCTGACTTCTCAACAGCTGGACACCCCCCCGCAATTTTAACAGGCTTTTGACCTTTCTGTACTGTCAGCAGCAGCCAGAGGCAGAATTCCTTCAAGTTCCTTAAGGTGGTTACACTTTTGACACACAAAAACAAAGCTGGTTTCTCTAGACGCTTCTTCAAAGGTATAAGTTAGGCCCAAATTGACAAACTCAACCCACATAACACAATCTTCACAACAAATCAAGGTTGGTCTTCAGCCATGGGAAGCCTAGCCCTACACGAAGATACAGAACAAGAGCAGGCAACAATACAATAAAACCTAAAACTTACGCTATAAAAGAACAGTAAGAGCTACAGTACAGTAGCTAACCTGTCTATAGGCCTATAGGGATTTCATGTGATGTCACGCGAGTGGGATTCCCAGGCACTGATGGGCAAAATGCACACGCAGTAAGCGCATTTATTTCGCATGCACATAGACCCTTTTCCAAATAGCAATTGCAATGGATTGTGGGATAGAATTCTGGAAGGTGATGTTGTTGTCAATGGCATTTTGCTGTGGCAAAAAATGATGCCCACCAAAAGTCTATCCCACAATCCTTTGTAATTCCTATTGGGAAAAGAGTCTATGGCATAACCATATAAGCCTACTGTAGATAGGCTACTATTGTGACACAATGGATGCTTGCCCTCCAAAACCAATGTGACAGTCGATCATGTGACGTCGGTGAATCCCCTCTATAAACTAAAGCTTCTAGCCTAGGTTAAAAGGCTAGGCCTAGGCCTAATATAAAGATAACTAGACCCATTACTAGAATCATTACTTATAATTACTTATGATTCCAAACCCTTCTGGAAACTTGTACATTAATGGTCAGAGGAAGGATAAACATAGTATTCCCCCTTTACAGAAATTGGATGTTAAAATGGCTAATAGTGATAGGGATAAGGCCAAGGCCCTTAAAAGTCAGTTCAGTAGTGTTTTCACAAGAGAGCCCCTCGATTCTGTACCTACGTATTCAGAGACCTACTTGTAGTAAAATGAGTGATGTTTCTATCTCCAATTTCGAGGTTGAAAAGTTGCTCAAAAACCGAAAGGTTATAGTAGCAAAGCCATGGGTCCTGACAACATACACCTATGGATCCTTAGGGAGCTTGCGACAGATCTGGCACCAATGGTAAGTCACCTTTTCCAGCAGTCACATTCCCAGGGACTGGAAATGGGCAAATATTTGTCCAATTTTTAAGAAATATGATAGCTCTTTCCTATACAACTACTGTATCGCCCCGTCTCTCTGACTTGTATTTGCTGTAAGTTGTTGGAGCATATCATTTGCTCAAATCTGATGGATCACTATGAAGTGAATAAAATCCTTTCCACTAAGCAGCATGCTTTCAGAAAGAATCACAGTTGTGATACTCAGTTGGTGTCTGTTATTGACGACTGGGCTTAAGCATTGGATAAAAATAAAAAGGTCGATGTCATTTTAGACTTTGCGAAGGCCTTCGCAAATAAACAGGTCGATGTCATTTTAGACTTTGCGAAGGCCTTCGATACTGTTCCTCATGAACTCCTCAAGACGAAGTTATATTCTTTAGGGGTTTCTAGACAAGTCATTAATTGGGTAAATAACTTTCTTCGTGATCGCTCACAAATGGTACAAAATCTGCTCCCACTCCGCTTCTTTCTAGTGTTCCTCAGGGGTCTGTTCTAGGACCAGTACTCTTTCTGTCATATATAAACCACACTGTCAAAGCTGCTTCTTCTGAAGTTAGGTTGTTCACTGATGATTGTGTTTGTTATAGGGTCATTGAAGATCACAGTGACTGCAGCGAGCTGTAGAGAGACATTACTTGCCTGGGCCCATGGGCCAAAACCTGGGGCATGACATTTCATCCAGCAAAGTGTAATGTTATGTCTGTTACTTGGAAACAGTCCCAGAATTTTTAAGTATACCCTCAACGGGGTTAATCTGACAAGGGAGGACTCTATTAAGTACTTGGGGGTGGTCATCACCAAGAATCTCAATTGGGGGAAATCACATAGTCTGTTTGTAATAAAGGAAACAAGGTCCTTGGCTTGTTACGTACAGTAGGAACCTTTCTTTTTGTTCCAAGGAAGTTAAATTGGCAGCCAAAGGTTTGCTTAGGCCTTTGTTGGAGTATGCTTGTTCGGTTTGGGATCCATATCAGGCGTCACTTCACGATAAACTTGAGGGAGTACAAAGGAGATCTGTTCGGTTCATTGCCAAAGAGTACTCCTGTGAAGTTGGTTCGGTGACTACTCTTTTGAAAGATCTTGGTCTCAGCACTTTGTCTGATTGCCATAGGCGTTAAATAGGCTCCGAATCCTCCCCAAAGGTACCCACGGTCAAGCTAATATCCCTGTCTGACCTTTGTAAACTCACTCGTATTACTTGTAACATGCATGCTTTGCAACACCACCCCCTTTCCCCACTAGGACAAATTGCTTAAAGTGGGCATGACACGGCCAAAATTACTTTTGTGTATTGCAAGATTGGGTACAGTAATGTAAAAGTATCATCTCACACACAATTAAAACCTGCGCAGTTCGGCATAAATAGAATTTGAAGAAAAACTTCCAGAAATCCAATTTCGAAAAATGCCGCAACAGGTCTCCTGACTTTTATGACGCAATTGGCGGCACCCCGCACTGCGCTATGTAAGGACGCGTATCTAGATGTGAAAATAATGCAACGCTTTGGGAAAGTTTCATATCTTAGAAACTTCATGAAAAGGATTACATCACAATACCCGCCCAACATAATGAGCGCAAAGCGCGGAACATGTTGGGGGCTTCGAAGCATGTCATTGGCCAATATGTTCGCATGCATATGCGCCCGTGTTTTAGCTTCCCTGCATATAATAAACAGCTTTGTTTTTGTGCAAAAAAGAACGCGGTCCAGGCGCGCTGTACAGAACAGCTATGAGCATGTATGGGCAGTCCATAACAAGCGCGCCTTTACTCAGTGAGCTGTTCAGTAACGTTGCTATTGTGAATGGTAAGCAGTCACCGCACAGCGACGCATAGTTCACGATGTGGTCACTGGTCACGCGCGCTGCTGTAAAGTATCGTAGCACAGGTGTTTGCAATGATGTACCTGCTAACACGCGTTAGCATGCACGATTCGATGTGTAGAACGATGGGTGAGCTGCCTGGTACAGTGTTACTAACCGTGCCTCCAATGACGTCACGATCTTGAGACGCGCTCACATACTTTTTTTTTCGCTTTCGGATTTCAGATGGCTGAGTCTGGCCTGTAAATGGGAATTCACAAGGCCGTATTACTGTGTTCATGGACGTAGTTGAGTCGGAAAAACATTTGCTTCATTTCAAGCTGTACCCAAACAATGTTTACTGAGAAACGTACTTTAGCCGTGTCATACCCACTTTAAAATAGTTTTGTCCTAAACACAATTCGAGGTTGGAATGATCTCCCTGGCAGTCTTATCGAGGGGGCTGTTATAGCCACCCTGAGCCCGTAGAGTTTATTACCAATTCTCTGAGGGTCTGACCGACCTCACATTGCATCTGTGGTGTACTAATGTCCTTAACTGGATGTCTCACCGTGTTCGAAAGAAGACCCTACAGTAAGTTAACTTAATGATAGCCTAGCCTACTGTATACTGCTAGCCTTAGAGGCCTAGGCCCACTATGATATAGCCTAGCCTAGGCCTAACGTTAGAATATAAATAACTTAAGCCTAGGCCTAGCTCGTAATGTATTATATTGTATTGAGAAAGATTTCCACAATAATATATCTACATACTTATATGTTACAATATTTACATTAATACTAAATTGTGGGGGAGGTCTGAAAAAAAGCTGAAAAGCTTGTGCAAGCAGACCCTATTTTTAAGTGTACCATATGGGTACAAAAGAAAATACAAGCTGGAAAAGAAGGATTACTTACAAAGAAAGAAAAGAGGAAAATCAACAAAGTAACTAACACAACACTACTATGCATACAACACCATCTCATTAGATTAATCCTTGTCTGCGTTAAGCAGGTGATCCTTAAAGCACTTCAAAAATTTACTAATTGATGAACAGGCTTTTTGGGAGACCATTCCAAAGAGTAGTGAATAAAAGGGACTTACTACAGCTTAGGCTAAAGTGTTTGGTTTAGGAATGTGAATAAAAGCATTGCTTCTGGTGGGATAGGGGTGGACATTAGTGTTAAGGGAAAAAACAATTACAAAATATGTCTGGGAGCAACTGATTGGAGTAGCCTAGCCTATTTGTACATGAAGCTACCAAGCAGCTGATACTTAAAAATATCATGGTGTTTGAGAATCTGTAGCTTAGAGAAAAGTGGTGGAGTATGAGCTAAGAAATTAGAATTTGGTGATAATGCAGCAGGCTTTGACAAATTCTTTTTCCATTACTTGTCCATCGGGCTAGCTGTTTTCTTAGTCTACTTGTCCCCATGAAAATCTACTTGTCCACTTTTAATAGGCCTTTGTCTTGAACTCCATTGTGGAGGAGACTTCCAAAGGGTACTGCACTTGCCCGGCGGGCTATGATATTGAACAATGCACATGCCCGAGTTAGTTTTTACTTGTCCCGGACTGTCTGGCGGGGGATTTGTCGAAGCCTGTAATGTGGACTGCTTTCTTAACTTAGGCCCCAGATTGGAAAGTTTGCCCTGTGCAGGGATTTATCCCTGGTGCAAAAATACGAATCTCGAAGTTGCCAGCTGCGCAAATTGACAACTGCAACCAGGCAAACTTATTGGCAGCAGTCACACAAGTTTGATAACACGTTCGCAATTCAACCGCACAAAAGTTACCTCACTCGAAAATCTTGAAACCGTACCGCAGAGATGAGTTTAAACTGCAGAGTATTGTTGTCTACACAGCACTGGTACTGCATAGGAGGCATGAACGTAGACTCTCCGTGTACGTAGATATCTCAACAATTTCCCAATTTCCATAGCCACTATGCAGCTAGGCCTATAGAGGTCATGCACCGATGTCACTGCGTTGCTCGTTTCTCTACTTTTCCATCCAGGCGTACATTTTGCACAATTGTTACTAAGGTGCTATCGTGCGCGCGTATCGGTAACACACCTACTGCGCATGATCAGTTCCATCCAGTAAGTCAAATTGAAACGCGCTGACGTCACGTGCATAACCTCTATACGCAACTCTCTTGAAATTGTAACAACCAGGTATGATATGCGTAACATAGACTGTCCATGCAGACTGTCAGTGTAGTTTGCACCATGTGCGTGTTTACGTTACTTTACTTTCATGCAATTTACCGAAGTGTCGTGCAGTGATGATACGAAACTCAGACTATTGGTGTGCGTACTGCATACTGCCGGGCATATAGCATTGCATGTATCTTCGGACTACGGCTGTTTAAAAACTTGTAAGGACTAGGGGTGCACCGGATTTGGAATTTTAAAATCCGGCCGGAACCGGATTTGCCGGATTTATTCAAAAATTCAGGCTGGAATTCCGGCCGGATTTGCCGGATTTAGTCAAATGAAAGAACCAGAACCTACTAGGTGGGGTTATGTCTATTTTCAGAGATGCCACCAGCATTTATCCAAAAAATCTAAAAATTTTGTAAAGGTGTCAAACTGCCGGATAGACAATCACAGTAAACTAGTATACAAAGTCTGTCCAGTACTTAGCAATTCTCCATGCAGTGCCATCTGCATAAGGTACTTGGTACAACAAATACATTTGCTACTATCAGGGTTCATGTTGGACTAACTCTCGGATTATGCAATAGAGCAGACTTTTTTCGTAAATTTGATCAAAAATTTGGGAATTAAAAAGTGCTTTCTGATGTCCAAAAAATCTGAATTTTTGATGGGCATTCCAAAAAAATCTGATTTCAGACTAAAATCTGAAAAGTGGCATCTCTGTATTTTTGTTTCTATGTGAGTAGAATTTTGGCATTTTTATTGGTAATAGAACCAGGTGCAGTAGCCTATAAATCTTTACTATAATTAGCCTTTATTGGTAATTTCCCCACACAGAAACTGGAATTCAAGTCTTGAATTCAGTGACTGAAAGGTGGCATGTCTACACAGTTAACTAACAAAATCACAAAATGTTTATACCAACGCTATTTTACTAGTATAGATGAGGCATTGTTTTTTTTTTTTGGGGGGGGGGGGGTTACAAGTTGTTCATTAATGAATAATACTGTACATTTCTTATGTTTACCTTGATGTATTCTCTAAATTCTAAGGGGGCTAGAAATTGAATATGGAACCAATTAAGCCTTCAACAGTACAACTCTTCAACTCTACTACAGGGCTATATTGACATAAAACTTCATTCCTGTTACACCTTACAAAAACTGAGACTGTACTTATTTTTTCTTCTAGTACAGACCTGCTAAGCTAGGTGTCAATATTACTGGGGGGTGGGTGGAAGGATAGGCACACTTTACTTCCCTATGCTTTTATTGTTTCCTTTAATTCTGGGCAGATCTGCTGAGTTAGGATTCAACATCTCCAGGGGGAGGGGGGGATAGGCACACCTTATTTCCCCGTACGTGCAATTCTTAAGGTGACATTCAAGTTTTAAACTTTGGTTAGGAAGATTTTCATTACAAAATTTATGGTATGCAAAGTGGGGGTAACCATGCTAATACATGTAACAGTGTGGGGGTCAGAAATTTGCTAATGAGCAATTTCATTGGTAGGAATTATCTCAGGAAGTTATACAGTTGTCCAAGAACCATACAATATAGGACTATGCTGTGTAAATGTCAAATATTCTCACTGTATCAATCATTGGCACTGTATTTCATCAGTTTTGAATCCTTGATTTGTAAAACTGCTTTTAATAGTCAAGGAATCAATACAGTAAGTCTCTTGGCTTTCTGGTTAATTTTTTTACTGCTTTTACAGTAGTTTACAAGAAACGGTACTACAGTAATGTAATGTGGTTTGGTAACTTACATTTGTTAATTCAGTTACACAGACATGTATTTTAGATATTCACATCATTTTATGTGTATCCATATATATATTAGACATACTTTATGCATTGAAGCTTGATAAAGTACCACTTCAATTTGCTATACTTTGCGTGATGCTACATTTCTGGACTTTCAAGATATGTACTCACTATTGTATTATTCAAGGACTGTTTGACCCAGTAATATAAAAACTCATAGGATTTCAATACTTAAACTCATAGGATTTCAATACTTCTATTTGGTAAACATTTCAATTTGATAGGCTTTGGGTTGGTTCATTGACACTTTCAACTGTTTAGCAAAATACATCACTCCTACTTGTAACTTTATATCTATGCAGCATGCCTACTTCTCTTTACTGAGTTGGGGGTGACAAAGCCCTTGAGCACGTTGAAAGTTTGTAAAGTTAATAAACCCTATCATTAAATAATATTACTTAAAGCACACTGCAATCCTGGTCTATACATTGTATTAGCCTATACCTAGTTAAGACTTGCTGGAAATTAAGTTGTAAGTTGTATTGCATAGCTTACCTAAAAATCCGGCAAATCCAGCCGGATTTAACAAAAAATCCGGCCGAAAGCCGGATTTGGAAAAATCCTCGAATCCGGCCGACTTTGAAATCCGGTACACCCCTAGTAAGGACGGAGGTAAGCTCAATGCCTGGGAAAGGCGATTTCCTGCAATCTGAGAGGTGGTTTTGGCCAAAATTTTCTCGGCACGCTCCGCGCCAACCGATGGTGGCGCTCCGCTTAGATAGTATCGCTCGCGCAATTCTCATGGCCATTATTAAAATCCCCCACGCACCTTTGCAACAATGCAAGCTTTCCAATCTGGCTTAGGCCTAGTCCTCAATCAGGCCCTACACACTATGCTCCATTGGCACTTTGCTCCGTGTAGTAGGCTTAGGCCTAGGCTTGCACAGTAAAAGACTGAAATGAAATGTGCAAATGAGATGGAAAAACAGATGAAGGATAGCCTAGGCTTTGTATGCCTGCCAGTGGTACAATGATGCCTAGGTCTAACTGTTAACGTTAAATCTAACTGTTCGGTTTTAGGCCTAACTAGGGCCCCCGATTTTCCGCTTCACAAAATGGTAAATTCTGTTTTTCACTTTTCATTTTCCGTTTCTTTCAGTTTTCAACTTTCCCTTTTCCGTAGATTTCCGTTTCAGATGTAAATGGCAATTATAAGTTTCTGTGATCTTCCGTTAAATTCATTTTCTCTTGCAAGTGTCCCGCGTGCACACCTACAAGTTACAAACCTGGTTTGTAGTTATTGTGCGACCAATCATGTCATTATCATGTCAGATAAATCGGGAATAACATAGCATGGGTAAAATTTTATCACTCAAAGGATTACCACCACCGTTTTGGAAAACTGGAAACGGGGCTAAAATACACTTCTGGCTTCTGCAAATAACTGAATAATTCCCCCAAACACTTGTTTCTTTATATTCCTGCACGAAATATCAGCACTGATACTCACAAGATTTGCAAAATTTAAAGGTCTCCAAATAATAACGATCATCCAATTGTTGCGTCAAAGTTCACACAGTATTACCTAAGAGGTTTGCATGCCACGGACAATCAATGCCGTTCATCTCCATAGTCTACAAACCATACAACAGGGCGACGTGCAATGACATCGCTACGTTTTTCCAAGTTCCAGTGCTAAATCATATATCATTTTTACACACATGCCTCCTTATCCTGCATAAATTATTCCACTTCCCGCATTCCTATTCGTTACATTTTTAATTGTCATAAAACGCGCGTGCGTACACGTAAATTGCCAAAACAAGTGCGTCACAAATTCCCAAGAAAGTTTCTTGCAAAGTTGAAGTTCACCTTCGTAGTACACCGAGTACGGTGTGCAATACATAATGCAAGGACAGTGTATTGCCCGCACTGTTACATAGGGCATTGGTCATGAATGAACTAAGGGAAGCAGCCCCATATAAATTCATGCATCCCCACTGGCAATTATCCAGGGAGTTGCAACAGTTTTTCGATTAAGGGAATATATCGGGTTTGCGTTTCATTTGGAGAATCTTTTAAAATGGAGGTACAGTAAGTTTTTGGCAAGACAGTTTACAAAAAAATATATTCATATCGATAGGGCCCCATGAGATGCATACTCCAAGTAAATTGAGTGGAAATTTTTGTGGCCTTGAAGTACTAAGATACTGTAACGTTATCGTATTTTTGCAGAGAACTGAGCGGATAGGCTACTAATACTATGTAGCACTACTAACTTAGTACAGTCCAGTACGAAACACGATACATGGAATCTTCCGACGTGATCGGTGAATGCAAACTAACATTTAGGCATAACAGTTTCACGTCACGTAAAATGTGGGTGCCTTTATACCTATTTTTCAAAATGATGTTGTACAAGTTGTTTTATGAATGTTCAGATGACGTTTGACCTCAAAATAGCCCCATTGCACAGAAATTATAGGTTTCACAGTGTAACATGAACACCAAAAATATGTTTGTCCCACTAAGACTACTTATTGAGTTATTTTATATCATTTATGGGTTTTCTATAGTTAATCTGAGCAGTCTGAAGCTAAAACCTCTTGTGATTACTTAGTCAAGGGTTTCATCTCAATTCTGTGGTACAAACAATACGTTCCACGTGTAACCTAGATTGGGAGAACACCAAAGTACTGTAATATTGTATGATATTTCAAATCATAAACAAGGTGGCACAGTTTTACTACCTGTAAGTTAAAAGCTATGTTAAATACTATAGTTCAGCTAAAAATGACAACATATCAAGTTTAGGAAGTAGTAGTATTTTAACTGCAAAGGTTCACTATGTAACATATTTCCGTGACACCAAAGTGGCCTGTCAAAATGCAAAATGGCTATGTTTTTCTTTTCTGTACAATTGCTTCTGTGCAAACCTATATATGCATTAAACAATTGCACAGGCTTCAATCAACCACTAAAACAAGAAAGATTTAGTATTTACTGTAGGTAATTTTTGGAAAATAAGATACTGAAATTTCACACTGTAACGGTAACTCCAAATGTTACACGTGGAACCTATCTTTCGTCGAATCCCAGGAAAGAGAAAAATGTCAGTTTCTCATAAAATATGAGTTTCAAGGGTACAATTGATACCTCATCAACCATTTAAGTTAAAATAACTGAGCAAGATAAGCGTAAAAATAAGGGAAAATCTAATTTCTGCTATGGTAGTTTAAATGTCACACTTTTTGCCCCCAAAATTGCTAATTTTAGCCATTTTTTTCATCAAAATTGGGAGGATTCACTACAATGATACTTATTTTTTGGAAGATATGCACTTACATAAATAGTGAGGACAAAATGAAAGCATAGCAAAGACCATGTGGATTAAAATAGCAAGACAGTTGCCTTTAAAAGCATATTTTACCATTGGTACCCTAATTGAAATAATCACCCAAAAGCCCTCAAGTGCCCTTGATTTGTGGAGAGTAAATTTGTCTATGCTTCGTTAAAAATGCAAAAATCTTGTTCTGTGTTTCCTTTTTTTGTGGACGCGATATGAAATCGCAAATTAAGTAATTTTCCGTAAAAAATCGTCAATTCCCTTTTTTTTCCGCGATCGCGGAAAATCGGGGGCCCTACCTAACTTACACACAGCACATACCACACACAAAACACAACTGAACAGGTTAGGTTAGGCTCACACAAACACTGGAAACAGACATGATCGTTTTATTTCTATGGACATGATATAGCCCTCAACCAGTGCCTAGTTAGTCCTTGAACAGGACTCTATGCTACGTACACTTTGTTTTACTCCGCACTAGAGTCCTTGTCCTGCCTACACAAAAAAACCCGCAGTTAAGGTTTGGGAGGAAAATTTATCAGAAATTGATCGTTCCTACACTAATTGTCATTTCTCTGATTTTAAAAGAATGCAATTCAGTTAATTATCATTATATTGTATAAAAATATGCATTCACACAGCTCACAGGTGTGTTCTAAGGCCAAAACTCACAGAACTCGCTTCGTTGTTCTGCAAAGAACGGCAGCCATATTGTCAGAATGGCTCATGGTAGCGCTTCCACATTTTCATAACCAATTTCCTGATATTAATTGCAGGATTTCCTTAAATTTTGTTACATTTATATAAGTCAATATATACCGGTTTGAGGTGAAGGTCCATTTCTAATATACAAATATTTTCTCCAAAGTCGAAAAATGTGCATCTATACGACATACTGTATCCTTTTGCATACTACCCTGGTTACAACTTTTTACAGGGAAGTCAGTCATGTGACTGCACGGGCTAAAATCTTGTAACTGACTTAGTGTTAAGGTCAGTTTTTATCTCCAAATTTCACCTTCTTGCTCCACCTCTATTCCAAGAAAACTGGTCAGGAAGCATAGATGCAATGACAAAGAACGTTCATGGAAAGTATGGTAATCATAGGTGAATATTTGAAGCTGTGAGGAATGCCGGTCTGCTGGCAGACCGGCTAACCACCGGAAATTTTGTGTATGCAGGACAAGGACCGTGGTACGGAGTAGGTTCTACCGTTAACGCAGTACACGGTCCTGTTCAAGGACTAACGTTAGTGCCTAGTATACTTACTAGGCCTACGCTCCGAACTACACGGATCAAAGAGCTAAGGGAGCGTAGTGTGTACGCAATATCAGTGACTAAAACTGACAATACCTGACAAGAGACGCCGGAAAATGAAACACGGAAGAAAAGCCACCAAAACAAAGCAACTGGCAACAAAAATTAACAACTGAGGAAGAGATGAAGTTTCCAAAATAAACCACATGAAGTACTACACAAAAGTCAAAGCTAATTCGTGAGAAAACTAGCAAATTTACGAGCACCGAGTTATGCACTGTTGTCACTTCGACATCACCGTTTTAGATCCTGGCGTACTATAATTTTATGATTTTTGAAAGCAATTTTTATGTATTAACATCAATCGCAGAATGCGACAGTCAATCGGAGCATTAATTTTAGTGTAAAAAAGTCACACCTCTACATCTTACCAAATTACCAAGAAATGGTGAAAATCCGCAATAAAAATATCTGGTTGGTGGTTTGCGCTCTACACTAATATAAATACTAATAGCACTCGGCATAAGTTTACCTAAAAATCGGGACTTCCATGCATGGTGCATGCACTCAAGCAGAGAAGCATGCTAGCGCTGCGTGACCGATGCGTGCATGTTTGTACAGTAGTGGTTCGACTCATGCACATGCTGTGTGCAAGATTCACGGATTTTCCCGCGGCTTCCGTAATCATACCGGGAGGGTGTATGAGTATTTGCTCATTACAAGTACACCCTCTCAAAGTTTGGGTAGCATGCATGCAGCCTGCCGCTGTACACGCATGTTATGCATGCTCTGGTTGGTAAGTTGCACCTACGTAAGGTTCTTCAGTGTACTTTTAGGAATCTTTTGGTTAATTTAGAAGAAAATTTTCTGTGAGAACCTATATCATTGTAAAAAGCAAACATGAGGAATTTGAATGAACATTTTATTTTTGTAAACTAATTACATTATGTATGCAAATATGCAATTTAGATGACGTCATACGGTTTTCTCTTTGCATAGAATATCCATACAGATCACTATTATTTTGTAATTTTTGATAGAGGAGATTGTTTGGCTTAGTTTAGTTTGCTCTTTCATTTGATACCAAATTTGAGGAAATTGGATCAAAAATGAGAAAGATATGCCCACTTCACTCTGTTTACGTTTTGTTATACAGCCCACACTGAACTACACACAGTGCACAGTCAAAGCTTTGGATCTATAAATAGCACTGCGTGGGCTTTCTAAGGTAGCTCGTAATGGACATTTTAGAGTGAGTGAAAAAGTCGGAGGGGTGTTTTGGGTCTTAATTTTTGATATTGGGAGCTAGGGATTTTGGGGTTAGAAATGTAGGTTTTTGACTGGAATTTACCCATTTCTGAAAACTGCATTTGTTTGCATCTTTGAACTTCTCTACTCCCTACCCTTGCAATTCATTCATATCTCTTGGTGTTTCCTATGTAAGGAATCTCATTTGAATGAAAAAGATCGGACTTTGCGTTGTTGAGTTATGATTTTTATGGGTTGGGTATTTTGGAATTGAAATGTAGATTTTTGACTGGAAATGACTCATTTTTGAAAATTATATTTTAAATATCTCCCTACCCCTGACGTCTAATCATCTCACCAGAGTTGTAATCGAGTCACTAGATTCGTGACTCGAGTGACTAATTGTTCAACTTTTAAGTAACTCGAGTCTGTACTATTTCAATGGGAATTCCTGAATTCTCTCGAGTCACTATCATTTTGAGAAGAAGTGACTCGAGTCGTGAGTCGTGACTCTTTATAACACTGCATCTCACATGGTGTTTGTGTAGGTTCCAAGGTATTCAGAAAAAGGAGTAGGGTGACCTTTTCCTAAGTGCCTGAACTGATTTTTTTTTTAAATTATGACGTCATTTTTAGCATGTTTTACTTTTCGGAGCATTTTTTTAATGTAAACAACTATTTTTCGATTTTCTGGGAAAAATTTCCGTATACAAACCCCCCCCAAAATGGTAGCATTCGATAGATCTATTTGTTGGCTTTAAGTTTTGGTTAAATGAAGGCTGGTGGATGTTGCATGAGTGCATGAC
The DNA here is from genome assembly GCA_029531755.1 of Holothuria leucospilota. NCBI lineage: Eukaryota > Metazoa > Echinodermata > Holothuroidea > Aspidochirotida > Holothuriidae > Holothuria > Holothuria leucospilota. The sequence continues at coordinate 14,383,192 of CM055966.1, read as the reverse complement.
AAAGTTACAATTTTTTAAACATGCTTACTCGAGTTGCGTCACTCAGTCACGCAACACATGTAAAATGTTATATTCAGTGGTAAAAGTCAAGAATTACCGCCCGGCACTGTTTGCCCTGTTGACAACCCTACGGGCCCCCACGAAAAGGCCGTGTAACCCCAGGCGCCCCTGTGGAAAATTTTGGAATGTCCAGTTTTATCTTGTGGACAATTCATTGGGTCAAAATGGCCCAACTTTGAAATATTGATTACCAAAACCGTTATTATTCGTGCGCTTTGCAATTTCACATTTCAGATTCAAAAGAACACTATCAGTGCGCAACAAATATATCCTGCAATGGCATGGGGTAGTTAGGCTCCTTCATATCACCTTCTCACCACCCCTCAACAAAGCGGGGCTGTCGGAACTTGGGGTCACTGGCATGGTCCGGCCCCCTGTTGGAAAATTCTGTCGTCACCCATGGTCGGTTTACTGATTTTGGCTTTCATTACTGCCATAAAACCCAAAATTTCGGTACGCTTTGCCCTCTTTGCCTCAGTTCCGTTACTTATAGCTAAATATAACACAAACCCTTTCCACCTTTTCAAGTAACTTAATAAGAAGAATACATAGATTTATGTAAATGTCGGGCATTTCATCTCATTTTGCTATAAACCTAGTCAATGTTCTCTTGTGTTTGTCTTGTGCTGGTGACTTGAGGAGGGAAGTACCATGTACGTTATGTCCGATAGGACCCAACTGCCTGGAAAATTGACTTGTAGGCTATGCTTTAAATAAGTACAGATTCTTTTTAGTGTAGGCTTACCTCAAAAATTTTCGCGTGCTTCGCGCACTTTGCAGTTTAGATTCGGGGAAAAAATTAAATCAGGGCGGAAATATGTTCCTCTAGTATACACAAATTTTATGAATTATATTCCTCGTAATGGCTTGATCAAGTACACATGCAGGTTTTTTTCAAATCCCTCCTCACCAACCTTTGGGTTGCTGCCCTCGTCGGGCAAATTTTGGCCCCCCCCCCCCTGTGACAGTCGTGCCACCCCAAGTGCCCCCCCCCCCCTTGTGCAAAATTTTGGAATGAACAGGTTTATCTTGTGGACAGTTCATTAGGTCAAGATGGCCCAACTTTGACATTTTGATTACCAAAAGTCGCCCTTTTCAGACAAGTCCAGCTCCACAGCCAGTCACGCTTGCAAGTTGTAATCTACCTTCCTGACTGCTAAATGGGACTCACACCGTTTTTCCATGCATATCTGTCATAGTGCCATCTACTTTGAAGAACTTTTGAAACTTTCTCAGAAGTACCCTTACCGGTGCGTAACAGCCAATTCCAATCAGATAGCAAGCTTAAACTTGTTAACGTACAATATATTCACTAAGAGAGTCCGGCTGAATGGGTCGTCAATTGTTACGAGGTATACGGCATCCCCCCCCCAAAATATTGACTTGACAAGATACCATTGATTCTACCAGTATCATCCGCGGCTTGCGAAAGGAGTTTGTTACTCTAAAACTCATCAAAACTCTCATCAGGAATTCCATGGCAAACAGCAGTTTGAGTAATCTGAGTGGCAGGGTAATTTCAATTGAGAGCCACCGTATTGAAAAGTTAATGTTGCCGCTATCAAGGCTCGGATGAAGAAGATGCCAGACAAAAAGAAAATGAAATCAGGGGGAGGGAGAAAGCTTTGCAGAAAGTCAGGATAAGGAAGAAATCCTGTGATAACTTACAAATGTTAAACAGTATAGTGTTCGGTACTTAACTTCACCTGCATTTTGTTAACACAATACCGAGAAATCGCAACAAAGAAACGCAAGGAATATTTGGTGATTGTGAGGCGATCCGTCTTTTAAAGTGGGGGGGGGGGGTATAATCAGTTGCACTATCTGTGAGCAGCGCCACCATTAGTTGGCGCGAAGTGTTCCAAGAAAATTATGGCCAAAAAATACCCCCGAGATCACGGAAAATGGCCCTTTCCAGGCTTGCAACGCAGGGCCGTAGCGAGTGGGGTGTGGGGATGTCATACCCCCCAATATTTGGTCGCCGTGGGCAAATTTTCGGTCTGTCTGCAAAAAGGGGAGAGGGGAAGGAAAAAAAGAGGAAAAGAGGAAAGGAGGAAAAGAACAGAGAAGAACGGAAAGGAAAAGGAAAGGAAGGGAGTGAAAGGGAAGAAGCAGAATGAAAAGAAAAAAGAGAAAGAGAGAATGGGAGCGCGTGGCCAGCCAGCTGTTATTGGCTATTTCGATTTCGGCTTTTCACCTAATTGGCCCATTCAAGTTGAAGGCCCGTCGGCAAATTTATTATGCATGTGACGGCCGTATACGGCCATATCAACGGCCTTCGGTGTCATTGGACGAGTGACTGAGTCCGTCCGTCGGCAACTCGTGAAAAGAAATGGAATTAAAGGCTTCCGTATATAGGCGCACTATTTCGGGTCATGTGACATTCTGGAAAACCCACTTTCTGCCACATCATTCCTAACTTTTATCATCACCACGGGGAGCACAACCCAGTTACCCATAGAGAGGGCATCCTTAGCCCGTTTTCTAAATCCTAACCGTGACTTCAAACACATTTTGCAAACTCCTGAGGATCGGTTTACCCACAAACATCCTAGGGAAAAAATAATGCATCCTGGGAAAAAATAATGTCTGCCGCGCGTGTCTTCCTTTCACTGCAATCTCAGGCTTTTAACTTTTGAACACCAAAATGAAACAGATACTCTCTAAATGTTAAAGAATGAATTTCACTCTTCGACGATTGCCTGCAATGACCACTCTCTGTTTCGAGTGGCATTCCACTCTGCCCGGAGTGGTAATACCACTCCCAGCAGAGTGAAATTTTCACTCGAAGAAAGAGTGGTCACTGTTGGCAATCGTCGAAGAGTGAAATTTACTCTTTTACATTATGAGAGTACAGAACACATCCTGGCGTTCAAAGCATATTTTGAACGCTTGTGTTAAGATTCTGAACACTTTTTCTCCCTGTTTGAACGCAGGACGCCTATTTGAACACTTACCGTATTTGAACGCCTGACGCGTCTAGTGTTCAAATGCTGAACGCATAGTGTTCCAGTTCTGAACAACAGGTTCAGCTCCTGAAGTACAGTGGCGTGACGGGAGCAATAGCCTAACACATTAAAATTATCCGGAATCTTTGCATTGGATAATGTATTATGAACCAAAATATACCGATCCTGCATGAGATTTAATTTTTTACCCAGAGATTATGCTAAAACCTCAGAGCTCCCGGGGAGAAGCCCCCTGGACCCCCACCAGGGGCCTTAAGGCGGACCCAGTGTTTTAGCCAGCCCCTATTTGTGCGAAAATGTCTCATAAACGGCGACTGATGTCGCACAAAAACAATCTGACAAGCAAATTCTCCCCGTTTGTAAATTTTGAGGTTCCTCATTTGAGCAGAAATCCACTCAAATATTGCACCATTTGCGATCTAGGCACCTTTCAAATTCCAAAAATTTCCAAAGGGGAGGGGAACAACCCCTCCCCAGGACACAGGTCAGTAAAATCGCATTGAGAAAAGGTCCTGGCTAAAACACTGGCGGTCCTCTCAGGATCCCAGCCGCTTAAAACTTTAGCGGCCTGACAAGAGGAATAGCCTAATACATTAAAATTATTGGGGATTTTTGCATTTGATGATGCATTATGAACCAAAATATATCCATTCTGAGACTTAATTTTTCACCCAGAGATATGCTTAAACCTCAGAGCTTCCGGGGGCTTCGCCCGCTGGTCCCCCAGCGGGGCTTTGCCCCTGGACCCCACCAGGGGGCCTAAGGCGGCCCATGGACCCCACCCGCCAAACCTCGTTCTCGCGCTACGCATTACCAAATCTGTCGGCAAAACATCTCTCTCTCTCTCCACACACACACACACACACACACACACACACACACACAAAGATAACACCTTCGCTACGCCCCTGTTGCAACGTGATACTATATGACAACTGTCAGATCTTCTAATTTTTCTGTTCTATAAAGAAGTTTTCTTAATATCTAACTTAACTTTTTTACATGATTTCCAAATCTGCGGGTTGATTTCAAGGGGGGTGGGGAGATATAGTGTACTGTATCCCCCCATGCATCCAGTTCCATTGGGGGATATATTCCCCTATCCCCCACGATCGTCGCCCATAAACGTTCATCCCGTCTGATTAGCAAATTACTACTCTCATGTGAAAAGAGAAGGAACGCAAATTATTCAAACTACTGCAATTTTCAAAAAGCACTGCCATTCCAGAGGGAATTGAACGGATGAAGAAGAATTTTGGCTAATTAACGTAAATTTGTCGCCAAAACTGGTAAACATGGGCGTAGATGCAGGTGGTGACAGCGGGACGCATCTTCACCAACTTTTTCAGTGGTGGGTAGTCTGGGGACTTGATATACCGTGTCCCCACCAATTTGTCTTGAGCAGGGCCGTAGCTAGGGTCATATGTTTGGGGGGGTGTGAAGGTCCCCAATTCCGACTGGATGGATGTTTTTCCAACTGAATGGTGGCGCTCAAATTTCACCATTTTTTTGGGGGGGGGCTGCTTTTTTATATACAGCAGTGGGGATCCTCCCTTTGTCACTACATAAAGGTGCCGTCCTGGGGGAGGGGTCTAAGGGGAGGGGGTGTCCCCCTCCCCTTTGAGAAATTTTTGTAAATTTATGGTTGCTTAGATGCAAAATGGTGCTATCTTTGGGATATTTTTGGAGCTGATCATATATGGCTAGACAATGTCCATAATTAAGTGAATTCTAATTTTTCCGACTGGCTGGATTTTTTTTCCAAATGAATGGCGGCTCGTGAATTACACCTTCGTTTTCATGCGCCCTGCGTTTGTATACAGCAGTGGGGATCCTTCCTTTGTCACTACATAAAGGTACCGTCCTGGGGGAGGAGTGGGTGTTCCCCCTCCCATTTGCTGCAAAATGGTTCTATCTTTGGGATACTTTTGGAACTGATCATATTTGGCTGGAAAATGTCCATATTGTGAATTCTAAGATTTGGTTAGGTGAAAGCAGAGAGTATATTGTCTAAGAGAAGAATACGTTGTCAACAAACCACCTAAAGCCCCCGCCCCCTTTGACTACTTTACTGCCTTCTATTCCGGCGTCTAAGGCTAGCATATACCTGTATAGGGCCTCCTGGAAGCTCTGGATCAATTATGTGAAAAAAGTGTTTAGAAAAGTGTTTAATTCCTAAACACTGTTTTCACAGTGTAGAGTATGACGCCAGGCACTTTACATCTATATCGTATTCTTACTAATTTTGAACGAAAATCTAGAAGAACAGCTTCTAGCAATGGGGAATGGGCGGGAGGGAGAGTATAGGTGCAGAAGGGTGATATTACACCTACCACACAGGTATAGCAAAAGGGGTGTAGGACCAACAAGCGCGTTCCAGAATGTACACCTAGTTTATGCTGTAAAAGTTCACTGGTACGTTTGTGCTTTTAATGTTCATAAGTGATTCAACGTGGATTGTGAGGATTGCGCGTGAAGCACGCCGAAATTTGGGGGTATACTTCAATGCCAAAATTAAAAACCTGCACGCAGGCTCAGCCAGGGGTGGTGCTTTGATTTGCCGACATGGGGGGAGCGCCCTGACTGGGGGCCAGCTACTCTAAGTCACGACAGATGCAATGGGTTGCAGAACTCGAAATATAAGGCGCGCAAAGCGCGCCGAAAAATTTGGAGTTACATTGAAAAAAGATTTCACACTTTTGTTTTCATGAAGGAAAGTTGAAAAAGTTTGGGTTTTATTGAAGAATCTGGGCAAAACCATGAAATTTGTTGGGGCGACGGCATGGTCGTCGTCCGGGATTGGCTCCCCGACGAAACTGAAAATCTTTTCTTACAAAATATGTTTGCCACGATGGCGAGACTGAAGAAAGAATCTTCCAAAAGTTAGGAAAAAGAGGAAAGAACTTCGCAACGATTCATTTTCGTGTTTCTCTAGAACCACGCCTACACGGAAGAACAATATTTTTTTGGAAACATTGAATAAATCCAATATGTTTGAAACGGGGGCGTTACCACTAGATAGAACTATAGATGAAAGAGTGCCTAGAGTGCAAAAATTTTTGAAGTTATAAAAAGAATCGTTACAGAACTTACTGGCTACAGGCCTTATGAATAGATATTTGGAATATTTTCTGAGTATATCTATGTCTTCACCAATATAAGTCTGCAGTATAAAATTTTGCGCAATTTTTTGGGGCTTGGAAAAATTTGGGTGGCTAAAGCCTCCTAGCCCCCGTAGAACTGTGCCTGGTATAATTACCTCAATAATGTTCATGAGACTGATTGTAAATCGTAACGTATGCGCGCGAAGCGCGCCGAAATTTTCATTAAATAAGATTTCCATGACAAAACCTGCATTCAGAATCTGCATCGAGATACTTTCAATTGCCTAACAACCAACATGCCACTCAAAAAGCCAGTCTTTTACCTGGTCATTTGTAAACAGCTTTCAACTTCTGCTGTTGTGCTTCTCCGAAAGTTGCTATTGGAAGATATTGATAATAAGAACAACACTGAGGTAAGGTTTGAAGCGCGCGGAGCGCGCGAAAATTTTGATAGTTTGAGAAGAATTTGCGAAAAAAGGACAGTTTTGATTTGATTTTAAGTGAGGAAAATAACGTTTGGTATTATTCTCACTTGATCTAGTTGGAAAATGTATACAAAGTTGACATAGGCTCAGTCGGAAAAATGTACTAGACTGAGATATCAGAAATTCCAACTGGAATTTCAGATTTTCCGACTATCGTCGCTCTGACGAACTTTGGGGGGGGGGGGTGAGACACCCCCCCACACCCCCCCGGTCGCGACGGCCCTGGTCTTGAGCAAACGCTGCATTTCGAATTCCCTTCTCTTGAACTTCGGCGCAGCTTGGTCCAGCATTGTGCAAATGACATGCTATAAAAGACGACAATTATTACTATTGACACTGTTAGGGGTGACTTTTTCAGCAGACGCCCATGTACTTCCCCAGACTAAATTTCTAAGCCATGAGATCTGAAAATTAAGGTTTGGGAGTGTCATTATCATTGGGTCTGGGAAGTGTTATTTCCGGCGATCTGCACGGGAGGTGTATTTGCCAAAAAATTTCTTGTACGCTACGCGCAAACCCCGGGTCGCGCTCCGCTTAGATAATAGGGAACAGATACCATTTTCCGAGACTGATCTGCCCCGTGCTGGTAAATGTCAAGAAATGAAAATATGAAATGTTCATACTGAGTATAATAACACTTCTCAGAAGTAAAGTAGTTACTCTTGGTGTTTTTCAGTGAGGATAAATTGTGCCATTAACAAATCATGAAAGCATATCACCACTCTCCTGAAGACTGGAATGCAAATTCTGGGTAATTAGGCGACACTTATCTCTCCTGGATTAATCTTCCTGCCAGACTAAACAAAATACGTGACCCTGATACAGAGTCACCTCCATATGTGGATTACAACATGTTTCCTACCAGGGTGTGTGAACTACGTTGCCACCCCCCCCCCCTTGGGTACGCGCCTGAACATTTGACGTTTATATAGCAAAGGTGCCATGTTAAGGTTAAAAGCCTTTCATATCTGACGTACATATATCAGGGCTGGAGTTGAGTCCACTCAATCCGAGTCCGAGTCCGATTCCCTGATATCCGAGGCCGATTCCTGATGTTCGAGTCCGATTCTTAAGGACCGAGTCCCCGTGTAAATTGAACTTGTTTTGATTGTAAGAGGACAAGAGCTACAATGAAATAGTATAATCCTAGCCTTAATTCCTTCCCCTGGCTATACATCCAAACATGAATTAAACTTAACAAAACAAAAGACCACTGGATTTCCTCTTATGAACATAGACGGGTAAGAGAAGGGGACCGACCAAACAATAGAAGAGCACGAGTAGTGCACAAGAAAAAAAAAATCAGCTTTTCTAGCTTTTCAGAGTTTTATGTTACCGTATATGAAACTGAATAATTTACTTCTGACAGTTCCAACACCAAAAATTGACCACTTTAAGATTCATGGCTATGAAGAGAAGGGGCTAAAGTCCCCTGAGCTCAACCTCAATCCTGGTATGTAAAAGACGACAGTGGTTACCTGAACGCACCCCCATCCCATGCCCGACAACCCATATAACGAATAGTTTCGTAAGCTCCGATACAGTATCCTGATTCTCTGCCGTATGATAAGCGTTAAGAGCCCTCTGCCTGGATCCCAAGTAAAGATCAGCTTGGATCATTGTCTTTCTTTCGGGGAACACCTCAGACTAGCCGGCACAAACGAGGTGTCGGTCCTCTCATGTGCCCCCTTCTTTCTATCTGATTGCGCCCCCTATTCGAGGTACCTAAGTACCGTATATTCACGTTGAAGTACCTAGTTACTTTTGAAATGTAGCTAGTTACTTTTCAGTCAAAGGTCAACTGTAACTAGTTATTTTTTCAACATTGTAGGGCCTAAGTAGTAACTGTAACGAGCTACAATTTTATGGAAATAACTGCAGCTATAACGAGTTACTCTCAAAGTGTGACGGGAACAACCCTGCCGCGCATACACGGGTGTAAAATCATGAGAAAACACGTCTGTCGCGTATAAGTTGTTTGACACTGCACGGGCTGTCTCAATAATGCCACATTTGAGTAAATGCCAAATTCTATATTTACTGCCAAATGAAATCTTTAGCTGCCAAACAATATTTTTCTGTCAAATTTGTACGAAGTTGGCAGTGAAAACTGGCAGCTGGCAACCCCGCACCCTATGTCTCTATACAACAACATGGGTAACTGACCAAGCAGAGCCAGCATTCTCAAAAAGTATGTATGAATGACGGTTGGTGCAATTGTAGGCTGCATATACTAACATTTTGTAGAAATTCTAAAAATACGCCGCTCTCACAGCGTCTCTCCACTGAGCTAGTACGTGGCTAGGCGTTTTAGGAGTAGTTGCTGTGAGCGGAGTGGTTCCCCTTTTTAGACGCTTTTATTATATTCAGTCCTTCACATAGATCAGTGAGCAGGCGCGGATGGACAATGTCCAGGGCCCCGAAGGTTCGGGGCCCCCAACCAAATGCGCAAAAATTCTAGAAAAATTGTAACTCTGCCTACCGTCTAACCACCCACAGACCCGAAATTACACTCCCTTTTCTGGTCCCATGCGCATTAATGTCGTCTTCTCCACGTTTTAACACACCTCTTAAAGTCTTCAAGTTAAATGGCTTAATTGTATCAAGGAACAACAGCTTGTAATGTGACGTTGCGTGAATTTGTTTTGATTTCTACGGGGTATAGGATGTCCAATAAGGAACGCTGGGCGTCATGTGATCGTGGATGGGTGACATTGGCCGTAACCCGTCTTTTTTGTCAACAATTGTCTGGAGATTAACGAGGCAGGCGGGGGTGCCTTTGAATATGGTGTTAGGTATAGTTTCGAAGTCAAGGAATATATATAATTATGTGGCGCCTTGACCACCTATAATAATGGCTCCAAACGAAGACGCGCGCCGCGAGCGCCCCCTTAAATCCGCGATTCTTGCTTAAAACTACATACGAAAGGAACCACACAGCTATCAACAACTGCAGAACTGCTTTTGAAGAACTAGGCAAGAATGGGATTGGGAATTGAACCCGGATCTGGTGCGCGCAAAGCTTACCCCGTACTTCCCCATGGAGATTGGAGGGGTCATAGGAAAATGGGATTGTATTACCATTTTTGGGGGGGTGTCTCTTGTCCATGGGGCCCCGAGGGTCTTGCTACGCCGCTCTCAGTGAGAGAAATCCTCAGCTTTAGCTGGAAGGAGCGTCCCACAGTAACAGAACCAAAGATGTTATAAGCATAGATTCCAAATTTAAAATGGCGCGTTGACTCCCCACGGAACCCAAAATATCGGGTCGGAAGTGCTGATCACTGTTCAGTCGTTTAAAAAAAGTACAAGGAAATGAATGTCTTACAAAAGTATTAATACTTGTTAATATTTCGAAACATTGTAAATGTAAGAAGTATCACTCCTCAATACTAAATTCCACTTACAAGATGTTTATTCCTTTCTGATGGCATTACAAATATGTACACTTGAACATGAACGCACAATGACCAGATGACTGGTTTAAAGTTCATAGACTTATTCACCTATATAGACCTTATTCATTGACATCACTGAACTATATGCTAGGAAGGATCATTCCACAATGTTTTGAAGCCATCATGGAGGGTCACGTGATGTAGGTAAGCTTCCTCAAGTCGATTCCACCGCCGTAGAAACGCGTATCTAGAATTGAAACGCCGAGGCAATGATGTACCATGATAACGCACCATAGCGAGCCTTAGCTTCTCTTCAGAATCTTGGACGCTAATTTGCACGCTATCACGCGTTAACATGCACGCCACTGCGCCGAGGTAAAGTTGCCTCAGCAACTTCATGAAAAATCCTGTATCACAATAGGAAGCGTGCACCAAAGCTCAAAAGGTCATATTCAGTGAACGCGCTGGTTGTTCTGGAGGACACCGCGCCAAACACCACATTGCTTTAGTACATGACCTAGCGTCCGCGTGTGCTGCTTGTCCTCCAGAACGCGGTTGAGTTAGGTGACTTTTGCACGCCTAAAACCAGGGAGGTTTAACGCGTGCAAAAGTCAACTAGCTTCCCTTCATGAGTCCTTTTGTTTTTGAGTTAAAGGACGCGTTCGATGCTTTATACAAAACATCTGTGCGCGCACATGCATGGACAGTCAGTAACAAGCGCGCCTACTCTTTGTACTGCAGTAACGGTGCTATCGCGAATGTTCACAGGCATCGCGTCTCGACGCACCATTCGAAATGCGGTCACACGCGCTGTCCTTGGTCACACGCGCTGTCCTTGGAATAGGTAGGACCACTCTCAAAATGAAAAAAAAAAAAAGTTGTAAAACAAAAAACAATCTTTTGATCACGCAGTCATAGGGTAAAAGTTCCCAATTCAGTAGATTACAACAAAAAAACTAGAGACGTAATGAGAAGGGTTGCTTTAGCGTGTACATCGATGATTCTGTGTTACATTACTTTCACTTCTAGATACGCGTTTCTAGGACAGTGGAATCGACTTGAGTAAGCTAACCTACATCACGTGACCCCCAAGTCGGCTTCAATTTCGAGGCGAATTCCGCATTGACGTGCGTCCTCCAGTTATATAGCTCAGTGATTGACATCACACTGACGTCATTTTGGGTGAAAACAATGAAGCACACGTGCACGAACGGCGTGGATTTCGCCGCACGTGTAGACTTCCGCGCGTATACGATTGGTTGACAAATCATCTGTCTGCATTTATTGGTGTAATGACTTGCAATGATACGCTCTTTTCCTCCATTTTCCTCCAAACGAGGGAGCACTTTCTCCTTTGTGACATCATATGCATAAGGTCTATTCATTGGTCAGTTTCTATGGTATCTTTTAGTGACGCACTTTTATATGCGCGTTTAATTTCTTTCACTCACAACGGGAAATCAACTAGCGCGTTTGTTTCACGAGCGCGCAGAAGTGTGCGTCAAGTATTTCGGATAATACACAGAAAAATGTATTCTGTGTGTATAGAACGCGTTGTAAAAGTGCACGCACGCTTATCTCTTGTACCAATGGAATTTTGTGCAACACGTTTATATTTTTGTACGCAGATCGCCGAATACAAGTCCAAAAATGTTTCTGTGGACTCCGTGCACGTATTTTTACGTAGAAACTTTCCCCGAATAGAAGTAGCCAAAAGGGGGGGGCGGCTTCAGGAGGTTTGTTGACAACATACCTTTCTCTAAGACAACATACTCTCCTCTTTCACCTAACCAGACTTTAGAATTCACTAAATTATGGATATTTTCGAGGAATATATGATCAGTTCCAAAAATATCCCAAAGATAGCACCATTTTGCATCAAAGCAACCTTATGTTAATTTATAAATTAACAACAACTTCTCAAAGAGGAGGGGGAACCCCCAGGACGGCACCTTTGACCCCTCCCCAGGACGGCACCATTATGTAGTGACAAAAAGGACTCCACAATGCTCGCAGGGACGCACAAAAAGGTACAATTTACGCAGACTGGGGGGGGGGGCTGAGACGCATTACGTCATCTGCTCTGCCCCCCAATCACCAAACCCTGGCGGCACCACTGCAGGGAAGGGCCTATAGGAAGACACCCTCTTCAAAACCAAAGGGCTTGGTTTATGCAAAGTCATGTATGTTCCCCTGCATTTCAATACCGATTGACGCCCCTGGTCCTGGGGATGGGTCTAAGGGGAAGGGTGGTGTCCCCCTCCCCTTTGAGGAATTTTTGTTAATTAAATGTTGCTTAGATGCAAAATGGTGCTATCTTTGGGATATTTTGGAACTGATCATATATGGCTGGAAAATATCCATAATTTAGTGAATTCTAATTTCTGGTTACTAGGTGAAAGAGGAGAGTATGTTGTCTAAGAGAAGGGTATGTTGTCAACAAACCTCCTGAAGCACCCCCCCCCCCCTTTGGCTACTTAAATGCCTTCTATTCGGGGAGAGTTTTTACGTAAAAATACGTGCGTGGAGTCCACAGAAACATTCTCGGACTATTACGAAAATTTTCCTTTGCTTCATTGTGCATTATGAAAGGGTATCTAAGGTTGTCAGACACCGGTAAAGTGCCTCCTGGAAGCTCTGGATTAATTATATAAAATGGGGCACTGATATGATGATTACTACCTGACATCCAAATGATACTATAGAGTATGATGCCGAGCACTTTACAACTATCATATTTTTACTAAGTTTGAAAGAAAGTCCAGACGAAAAGCTTCCAGCAATGGGGAATGAGAGGGACTAGTATAGGTGAAGGGAGGTTATATTAGACCTCCTTGATAGATACGGTAAAGCAAAATAAAGCAAAAGGGGTTAAGGGCTAAGAGCGCGTTTCAGATTGTTTTTTCGTGGTAAGTGTATTAACAATCACCATCTATACCGGTAATGGCTGCGCACGAAGCGCTCAGTGAAAATTTTTGAAAAATGTTTAACCTCAAATACGTACTTTCAAGCTTCCACATCATGCCAAATGAGATAGCAAGATCCTAGGCCCCTATAGAGGTTGGAGATGCACTTCTGTTTTTCGGAAAAATGTTGTGATCAGAATAATTGCATGTATTATAACCAGTGCTGTAGTCGAGACCGGAGGGTCCGAGACCGAGACCGGCCTCTCAACGGGCTTTACACACTGTTTGCATAGGGACTCGAGACCGGTCTCGGAGACGAGACCGACAATTTCCGGTCTCGAGACCCGATCTCGAGACCGGTCTCGCTACAGCACTGATTATAACCTTAATAATAGTCATGAAATGGAGTAAAAACCGTGACGAATGCGCACAAAGCACCCCGAAATTTTTCATTAAATAAGACAACCATAACAAAACCTGCATTCATGCTCTGCATCGGGACACTTTCAATTCCCCAACAAACCTATTTGGCAATCACAAAGCCAGTCTTTTACTAATTCGTCGGTAAACAGCTTTCAACTTTTGTTGCTGTGCTTCTGCGGGAGTTGCTACCGGAAATTATTGATAATAAGGACAATATTGAGGTAAGAATTGAAGCGCTCGGAGCGAAAATTTTTATAGCTTGCGAAGGATTTGCGATAATGCTGATAGTGTGAGAACCATTTGTGATAGAAAATGGTTATAATAGATCCATTACTCGGTCGAAAACACACCTCACGCTACCCCCTACAGTCTATGCTTAAACGCCTTTTGGGATCATTTTAAAATGTTCAGATTTTTTTAAAATTAACTGGAGGTCACGGGCCCCCATACCCCCGTGTCGGCGCCTCTGCATTTCACGACATCTTTACAACCGGAGTGCAAACATCCGTTGAGGTTTCGATGATATATGTTCTATTTCAAATAATGCCATGATGTCCCATTCTTTCAGTCACTGGTCAAATGCTATCTTAACGTGTTGAAAATATAGTTTTATGTTCATATTTGATCTTGAGAATTCTTGGGAAATTTGGAGTTTAGACCTCAGGTGACTCCAGATGGCGATCTTAGAAATTCTTGGACAATTTTGCTCTTAGATCTCTGGCGACACCAGATGAAGATTTTTGGAATACTTGGGAAATTTTGCTTTTTAGACCTCTGGTGGCCCCAGATGACCTTTGAGCTCCACGAAAGACAAACAGGTTCTTCCTCTGACCATAAGGCATCCACGTATAAAATCTATCCAAGCTTCCTACCTAAGAAATTGTGTTAAGATTTTCAGAGTTTGACCCCGGTGACACCAGATGACCTTTGACATCCACTAAGGACAATATGGTTCTTTTAACCGTAAGGCATCCACATACGAAGTATTAAATGTATCCAAGCTTCCTCCCTTGAAAAATCGTGTTAAGAAGATATTCAGAATTTGACCCCGGTGACCCCAAATGATCTTTTACCTCCACAAAAATATGAAAGTTCTTTTTCTCGCCATAAGGCACCCACATTACAAATAGAAATCTATCCAAGCTTCTTAACTTTAGAAATCGTGTTAACAAGGTTTTCATAGTTTGACCCCCTTTGACCCCGATGAGCTTTCTTTGACCTCCACCAAAAGCAACAGAAGTCTGCTTCTTACCATAACCCATCTATACAGTAAGAATGAAATCTGTCGAAGCTTCCTGCCTTGAGATATTGTGTTAACAACTTTTCAGAGTTGGTGACCCCAGATGACCTTTGACCTCCACTAAAAACAATAGGATTCTCCCACTTAATATGTGGCATCTATGTACCAAGTTTGAGAACTGTCCAAGCTTTTCTTCTTGAGATATCGTGTTAATTAAGAGCTAAGCGTCACAAACACACACATACACACGCACGCACACACACACATACATACACACACGCCATCATGAATGCATAGATTTCTCTTATCATCGAAACCAAAAACCCTAGGCCTACATGGCTCCCCTAAACCTACGAGAACACCTCCTCCGTTACTCTGCAAAGTTTGGAGTCTGCGGTTTATTCACCAATAATAGTCCGTCACCAATAATAGTCCGTCAAATGCGATTAATTAATGTTCGAAATTCAGTCTAAAAGCGAACATGAATATTATAAAATTAACATCATGTTATGTACATGAATGGTAATGTTTGATTTGGCATTGATACATAAACATGCACATGGTATTGCGTCAACACACTTGTAACCCGAAATGAGAACCTGCCCAAGTGTCCATAAGCCTATTCAACAACAAGCTGGGACCCATGGGCGGCTCAAGAAATTTTGTTTTGGGGGGGGGGGGGGGCAAACGCAAGTCCGTATTCAGGGAGTTTCGGAAGACCCCCCCCCCCAGCAATATTAATGGTCAGCTCCGGATAGTACAATAGCCTCAATGGGAGTATGCATAGGCGTAGGGGCCCAAGTTGATGGGGGGGGGGGCTGTAACGATCTGCCAGAAAAATAGAAACAAAAATTACCGCGCGCCCCGCGCGCGTTCAAAATGTTCAAAATGTCAATGTACATATCATACAGGCATGCATCCGTTATCACACCGCATGCCAATTACATACAATAATTTGCCACGTTACTACCTATTCCATATTGGTTATAATTCTGGGGGAAGTCGTTACAATAATGATGACAATAATCAGTGGTGTGGCCAAGATTTCTCTCATGGGGGTGGGGCAGGCACTATGTTGAGTGATCGCCGGCCTGGGGGAGGGGTCTAAGGGGAGGGGGATCCCCCTCCCCTTTGAAAATTTTTTGAAAAATTAGGTGTCCATACATGCAATCTGGTGCCACATATGCTACCTTTGAAGTAAAATTTGTGTGAAAAAATTTACCGTACGTATTTTAGTACTAGAAGAAAAAATAGGCATCACCCCCTACCCTTTGAAAATTTTTGAAAAGTTAGGTGTCCTTACATGCAGTCTGGTGCCACATATGCTACCTTTGAAGTAAAATTTTGTTTTATTTTAGGTACTAAAAAAATCGGCGTCAGTGACGGGGGCATGCCCTTATCATGGCTCCTCAAATACACCACTGATAATCATAATATATGAGTTTAACCATTAAAAAACACACTGGTGAATAAATACCGAATATATAGGCCTAGGTGATGGTGCAATCCAAATCAGAACTATATTTTAATTACCAAGGAAGTTTTTTAAAGTATCGATTTCCGTTAAGCTACATTATTGCATTATTTTTTTCAGTGGGTTCCCGAAAAATTCTCAGAATATTGCCCGAATTTTCACAAAAATATTTTGTTGGGGGAGCTGCAGCCCCCCCCCCCCCGCCTCCTACGCCTATGGGAGTATGGTTATTATTATGTATTACAGCGATGCCCCATGTAGTTTTCAAAAGCTCTTCAAAAACCATTTCACGCAGTAAGTCATGAGCTGACTACTTTAAAAATAAATACAACCATATCAACCGATCGCTACCGTACTACCATAGGGGTGGAGTAAGAGCCTGGTGAAATGGGAAAGGCGGCTTGATCCATTTGTATAAAATGAGCCCCACCTTTAAATATTTTATTGTTTCTTTCATTGTGTCACAATATGTTTCAGCTTTGCCAAGAAGCCATAAAATGCTGGTTTTCTGGACTGTTCTCTTAAACTAACGAAAATTTCGAGCATGAAGACACTTGAAAACGATGAAGTGATAGCACTAGTATTTTGGATCTCAGTACCGTTCCGAAACAATTTTTTTTTAAAGGGGGGGGGGGGGGATTCCCCTAACTCAGAACGACGTCTCATCCTATATACAAATAGCTAGACCACTAGTCAAAAGTCTCATCACACTAAGCTTAGATTGACTGTTTGGTGTGTTTATTTTAAATCAATTGAAACGACGGTATACTTTAGCACAGATGTGGAGAATCTTTTGCTTATAACAGGCCATTTGACAGTCATAAGACCGCTCGTGGGCCAACGGCGCTGTCAGTTTGGACAAAGGAAGGGAAACCTCTCTTTCTATGGGAAACACAATGCTTTTAGACAACATGCCCGTTACAACTTTTTGTAGACAGATACCTATGCTAATCTGGCCAGGTGACACCCGGGCAAAACTGTTTTTAGTCGTGCATGGATGATAATCAACACGACTAATGGGTTGTGTATCTAATGACCCCGAAAGCTCTGAAGTGTCTGCAGAACTATGGGCATTTCACTCCAGCATTACCGTTACACTCTGTAAATGACATTATGATGCCTAAGCTAATCAGATTACAAATATCACAGCGTGATCATTTGTTTTGATTAATTACCTTAGCTCGCACTAACGGCAGGTCCATTTGTGATGTCTGAAGTATATATAGTAGCAAACAAGCAACTGAGAAAACGCGCGCGAAGCGCGCCGAAAAAAAAATGTCGTTTTGAAAGCAGTTTATTAATGTTTACCCTTCGCATTGCATTGGAAAGTTATTCACTTCTTTAATTTTAAGCCCACTCAAGGAAAAGGGAGGGCCTAACCCATCTCGAATTACATGTTTTTTTTATTTATCATTTTTATTTTTGAAAATTGAAGACCATGCGTTGCAAACTTTTGGGGGGGGGGGGCAAATGCCCCCCGTGCCCCTATGGCGAGCCGCTAATGCTGGGACCCACATGGGGCATATATTTGGACGAGCTTACACACACTAAAACTGTTGTTGTCCACAAAAACATATCATAGCGCCTTCAATATCCATTTAAAGTTGGGCAAATATTTGAAAAATTTGAAAACATAATCATATTCGGCCGTCTACAAATACCGTCTACAAAAGTGGGAACCATATGGGGCCCTTATGGGGGTCCCCAGTAGCGTCAATCTTTACTAGAATGTGGGGGGCTTGACCACTTCTGTCCAAAATCTGCTGCAGTAAAAATTTTAAGTCAATGGGTGTATTTCCAAAACGTGGGGGAACGTGTCCCCCTGTCCCTCCACGATTGATGCCCATGGGCGTCACATGCACATTTGTCCATGCGCTATCCCACGGTAATACCATGTGTATTACTGGGTTACCCCAGTGTGTTAGCTGGGAATTGATTTGCTATATCATGTCTGAAAAATTAAGAAGCATACCTCAACTTCATTGTGTTAAAAGGCACGATGATGTACGCTGCACTAATAATAGCGCCCCAGAGGCGTAACCATGACTTTCCGAAACTGGGGGGAAGGGGGTCGCTGAGCTGCTCCATGTGAGGAATTTTATCTAAAGCTTTACATACTGGCAGAGAATCGGTGGTTGGGAAGAGTGTGGCACCAGGAGTTGATCCGTTATTCCGCTACTACCTAACGTTACGCCAAAAAGCGTTGTTTCACCTTTTCAAAACAGTAAATTAGAGCAACTAGGTTTATATTGGTTTGGCAGGATAGTATTTGTACAGAATGCGTCTTTAACAGGACTAGTAGCCAAATTTTGAATAAGACCACATTTTTACTCAGCTTTGATTTAATGTGGAATCAATTAATATACAAATGAGTCCAGTGGTACCACCACGAATTGTCCGACGGGGTGGTGGGAGGGGGAAAGCTCCCACAGGCCGGGGCAACTCGCCGCCCCCAAAATGGTAACAGGTTGCCGGAAAGACAGAGATGTCAAACCCTTAGGCACGGAAAGCGCTGTAAAGTTTCGGGTTTAATCGAAAAAAATGAAAATTCGAGATTTTCATGAAAGAGCATTTATTAAACTTTGGAATATTATTGAAGAAACTTTCAAAAAAGGTGGTTCATTAGAAAAAAAATTGAAAGAGGCGTTTTCACTTTTTTGGTAAAGAATCTGTTCTCCCGGGAGAAGTGCTGCAAGTAAACTTAGTATAGGCGACTGGCGGTTGCCATCAGGGATGACAAATTCAAAAATACCTTGTTAGACCACCCGGCGAAATTGGACCATTTTCCGACGGGTAGGGGGTAATTCCGCTTCCTCTTGGCTCCACCCCTGTATGATCTTTTAAATATTAACTTTGTCGCTCTAATGTTATGTAGATGGCTATTAACATGTCCGTGATAATGCCTGCCGCACACAGAGAAGTTAGCAAAGACATGCCTCAATTGTCATATGGTTTAGCTATATATTTTCACGTGGGAGGCAGATGGTTTGGGAGATTTGTTTTTTTTTTTAACCTCCCGTGGCACTTGTCTACAGTGCTTGATGTTTTTGTTTTCAGGACACCCGTGACCTATTTCCGACCTGGGCATTTCCCTTACGTATTTTCTTGTCAACAACAAGAACAACTTAATTAATTTGTAACTACAAATCAATTATTTGAAATAAAACGTATTCCATTGCAATAAGAAATTCATAATTTGTGTAAAAGTTATGAATTTATAATAACACAACCTTTTTTTACAAACTTATTAATTTGTCACAACTCATTCAAACTGTGTAATAAAATTAATATCTAGTAACCTACCAACAAGTGAATAGGTTTCAATAACAAATTTACATTTACTTGCAACGGCACGTACGTATGGGCTTTCACACAGGAGTGCTTAGTCTTGTTCAAGACTAGTTCATTTCCGTCCACCATATATCGGCTGTGAAGAATACCAACCAGTGCACCCTCTTTTTCGAATTATTGCACATTTAGCTTGCCATACCCTCTACTACTCTACTATCGAACTCTCTGAACTCATAACCTTTGAGTGCATGCAGTTCAGTTGACTTACGCCCTCACTTTGTGCAAAAGGAAGGTAGGAAATAGTGGAAAGCACGGTAACTAACGTCTTGGGGGAAGACTAAGGAGTGATTAGCGACTCAATATCAATGCAGCATACTGTAAAAGCAGAAGCATTTTCGACAAAACAAATAAAAAACTTAGCGATGGCGACCAGGGCAGTGAGACGGTTAAGGACTAGGCCTAGATTATAACCAAAATTTTTTTGTTTTCTAAATTTGGGATTCCGTTTTGTTACTTTTTCATTTTCCGTGATCTTCCCGTTTTCCCCCCGTTTTCCGCGTTTTGTCCGTTTTTCAATAAATAAAAAATTTTTACTATGAATTGTACGGTTTGCTGTGGACAGGGTCTCGGTAGACAGTGGCGCCGGCACGGGGGGGCATGGGGGGCGCGTGCCCCCCAATGAAAATTTTAAAATGATCCCAAAAGGCGATTAAGCTATAGATTTATGTAGGGGGTAGGGTGAGGTGTGCTTCAACCGAGTGATAGATCTATTTAATCATTTTCTATCACAAATGTTTCTCAAACTATCAGAATTTTCGCAAATCCTTCGCAAACTATCAAAAATTTCGCGCGCTCCGCGCGCTTCAAACCTTACCTCTGTGTTCTTATTATCAATATCTTCTGATAGCAACTCCCGGAGAAGCACAGCAGCAAAAGTTGAAAGCTGTTCACGAATTAACAGGTAAAAGACTGGCTTTTTGAGTGGCATGTACTGTAGGTTTGTTAGGCAATTGAAAGTGTCTCGATGCAGATTCTGAATGCAGGTTTTGTCATGGAAATCTCATTTAATGAAAAATTTCGCGCGCTTTGAGCGCATGCTTTACGGTTTGCACTCCATCTTATGACCATTATTAACATAATAATACATGGAACTATAATCACAACATCTGTAGGGGCCTATAGCATCAATATGCGATCTTTCAATCTAAGTTGTTGAAGCATGATTTGGAAAGTTGAAATTATGCCGTTATGTATTTTCCAGAAAACTTTACCGAGCGCTTTGCGCGCAGCCATTATAGGTATAGATGGCAGACACATAGCCAAGGGGGTGGAGGGGGCATCCGCCCCCTGGAGCATATTTTGGGTTTTTTTTTTTAATGTTTTTTTTCAATATTGCTAGTGTTTCTCCTATTTATATGCTGTAAAATAGGCTTGGGAAGTACCATTTCCAGCGATCTGGGAGGCACTTTGGGCCAAACTTTTCTTGCGCTTTGCGCCAACCCATGGTGGCGCAAAGCGATGGAAATCTGTCCATGGGGTTCGCCCCCTTGACAAATTCCTGGTTACGCCCTTGATAGATGGTGATTTTTAATACACTTACGACAAAAAAAGAATTCTGAAAACGCCTTCTTAGTCCTTCACCCCTTTTGCTATACCTATCAGGGAGGTCTAATATCACCTTCCTGCACCAATAGTCTCCCTCCCGCCCGTTCTACATTGCTGGAAGCTGTTCATCTGGATTTTCATTCAAAATTAGTAAAAATACGATAGTTGTAAAGTGCTCTACTCTAGGCCTATATTATCATTTGGATGTCACGTAATAAGCATTATGTCGTTGCTCCATTTTATGTACTTTATCTAGAGCTTCCGGAAGGCCCTATACAGGTATCTGCCAGCCTTATATGCCTTTTAATAATGCACAATGAAAGGGAGGAAAAATTTCGTTATATTCCAACAATGTTTCTGTGGACTCCACGCACGTATTTTTGGATAAAAAACATTGCCAATAGAAGGCGGTAAAGTAGCTAAAAGGGAGTCTTCAGGAGGTTTGTTGACAGCGTATTCTTCTCTTAGACAACATGCTCTCCTTTTTCACCTAACCAAAAATTAGAATTCACTAGATTATGGACATTTTCCAGCTATATATCATCAGCTCCAAAAATATTCCAAAAGATAGCACCATTTTGCATCTAAGAAACCTTAAATAAGCAAAAATTTCTCAAAGGGGAGGTGTCCCCCTCCCCTTAGACCCCTCCCCCAGGACGGCACCTTTATGTAGTGACAAAGGAAAGAAAAACATCCAGCCAGTCGGAAAAAATAGAATTCACTAAACTATGGACATTTTCCAGCCATACAGGTATGTGATCAGCTCCAAAAATATCATAAAGATAGCACCATTTTGCATCTAAGCAACTTTAAATAAACAGAACTTTCTCAAAGGGGAGGGGGTGTAACACCCCCTCCCCTTAGACCCCTCCCTCAGGACGGCACCTAGCTTAGTGCAGTGACACCTGACGAAGGATCCCCCACTGTGTATACGAACGTAGGGAGCACACGAGAAAAAAAGGCATTTTGTGCAGACTTGGGAGGTTAACTGAAGTGCCATTACGACATCATCTGTTGTGCCCCCCCCCCCCAATCACCAAAGCTGGCGGCGCCACTGGGTAGTCATGCGCATGTGTGTACGTTTTTCACGCTGCTAAGCTGTAGTAGGGTAGTAGTAGAGTCTAGAAGACCTTGTAGACCCAATAACAGTATCCATTGTTCTCCGCTTTGAGTGTTCTAAAACGGAAAGTTTACAACTTCTGCTCACATTTCTAATGTTGTTTTTTTCTTTTCATTACCAGTCAAAATGGCGAATTCCGTGTTCTGTTACCGACTTCGTGAATTCTGTCTGTTTTCTGTAACGTGGAAAAATGTAGGCTTTAGCCTAGATCCACTGCATACTGCTCCCTGTCTACTACCTCGAAATCAATATCTGGACGAAATCCAAAGTTATTCATTGAATGAACTAAATGTCGAATAAGTTACAAAAATTGAATTTTTACGGGAGAGACAAGAACAACGTCGAAGCTGCAGAAACCAGGCCCGAAGCCAGGCAAGGTGATAAGGGGGGGGGGGGGGGGGCTAAGACAAGCCCCACAACTATTTTAACTTTTTTACTTTGTACGTAATATTATGTGGCAAACTACGTGTGTTTCCCACGGACTTACCTTCATTTACAATTTTTACTTACCGCAAAAAAAATATCACTTACGGCCGGTAAGTGGGTAAGCGCTAAATTTAATACGAGCCTTGGGCTAAGATAGCTTATAGGAAGGTTTGGGGGGGGGAGGGGGCAAGATGTACAAAAAACATTCAGGTAATTGTATTTTCTTTATTTTCGAGGGGGAAATTTCTTTCTGCGGGGGTGGGGGTGGGGGCGTCCCTAGCTCCCATTAGTCATTAACCTAGCATAAACTTGATTGACTTCTATTGTGTAGCTCCCTTTGGATGGCAATATCGAAAGGAATGACTTCTAATCTTAGCTCCCCGGATTAATACATTTCAAATCATCTTGTCTATAAAAATACGGGGAACCGTGTTACTGATTATTGGTGACTCTGACGTTCGGTCTTGACAGATTATTTTGCGATAAAAAGATATCTAGAAAGATACTCAGGACGGAAGCCTGTGAGGGGGGCAAGGGGGCAGTTACCCCCCTGAGATTTCCAAATCGTAAATAAAATTTGGCCTATTTGAGGCAAAAATATTATTTTAAGGATCTGAGAGCTCGGAATATCACATGTAAGGGTTCTTTTTGCTTAAATTTTTCCGGAGAGGCCCCCGGACCCGGTCGTGGGCGCGTCCTTATATCAGTTAATCTTAGGGCGAATGTATCCTCTTCCTCCTACATAATACACAGCTTGAATACACCTGCAAGCTAAACATCTTTAGTTTTATTTGTCATACCGTGCCACAGCATGCTTTTTGAAAAAAATAACCAAAATAGTATGGCTGTATCCGAGTCTACTCGATTTCGGGCCAATTCCGATTCCAGTGGCCACTGTTCCCGGCCAATTCCGAGTCTATTATACCCTTCGATTCCGAGCCAATTCCGATTCCAGGTCACCCAATTCCGGGTCAATTTCGAATCCGGTCATTTGGCAATGTAACATCTTGTATAAATGCTATTGCACTATTCTGCAATTACACTCGATCAAAGCGGGCATTTTTAGTACGGTAGTCAATTTCATACCCTGGTACACCCTGTAATTTAGTTGATTGTATCTGATCATTCATGTGTTGAGCTGTGCATTAGTAGCAATTTAGCCTTAAGTAACATTAATGATTTCATTTTTGTGGACTCGGCTGCGAGTCAGAGTCCAGTTGTAGCCCATATCGGGCCAGTTCCGATTCCAACACCCCCCATTCTGGGCCATTTCCGAGTCCGACGAAAAACAAACTCGAGTTCGCGTCCGGGCTGGGCAGTTTCAGCCCTGCAAAATATTTTTAGCCCATGATTACCTTACATTTTAAGCTAAACTCAATGAGCTTGTAAAGTGGCTTTTTAATTGTTATCAAATCTACCCTTTCTTCTTGAAATCTACGTTTGTTTCTCAGGCATGAAATCTAAAAATAGAGAATGTTTAGATGCATATTACAAGGTCTAGAATGTGCCATTTGCCCCCATCTGCAAGACATTTTGTCCAATCCTTTTTTTTCAAGGCCTCGGCTTTACGCGTCAAATGATGGTGACACCCTCAGTTGCATACTAAGAGGGAGCAGCCAGCATCGGGTACCAGCCTTGTAGAATTGCCATGCCACAGCCGAAAAATCAGTGAATAAGAATTTCTAATCATATAAACATTTCGAAGCTGTACCAAGAGTAGCACCATTTTAGATCTAGAGTGCATGTCACCTTCTCCTCAGCACCGCCTCCCCAGGATGGGACCCATGCACTGCAGGTGAAAAGGGAACTACACGATCGAGTGTCAGCTTAAGGCACGTCAGTTGGTGCTCCGCTTAGTTAATGTCATGGACTGCCCCCGGCCCTAGGGATCTCGCCCAGGCTACGGCCTCAGGGTTTTTTGATAGGGGGGCAAAGCATGCTGGGTCGGACCCAGCTTTATTGTTTAGGGGGTGCAGGCATTGAAGACTTCCGAGCCTCACCCTACCCCCCCCCCCCCTCACCCTACCCCCCCCCCCCCCCCCGTGTCAGAACCTGCATTTTTGGCGTTTTCATTTTCTTGGACTTTATTTTTCTCTCAAAAAAAACTTTTTTTTCTAAAATAAATATGAACTGTGAGAAGGGTTTGTTGTCTGTCAGTGAAAATCGGCCCCTCACTGAATGAGACGCTTCAACTATCTAAGCGGAGCGCCACCACTGGTTGGCGCGGAGCGTACAAGAAAATTTTTGGCTTCACAAACCCTCCAGATGGCCGGAAATGTCACTTCCCGAGTGTTCTAAGCTGCATGTACCCAGCCTTGAAATATTGATCATATGTATGCAATTTCTCTATTAAGGAGAAAAAAATAAATCTATGAAAAATGGTAACACATATGCGGAGCGCCACTATCAGTTGGCGCGGAGCGTTCAAGAAAATTTTGACTTTGCAAATCCTCCAGATGGCCGGAAACGGCACTTCCCGAGTGTTCTAAACTGTATGTATTCATGCTTGAAATATGGATCTCATGTCTGCAATTTTCTAATTAATGAGAAAAAATTAATCCTAATCATGTGATTTTTTTCTTGCTTATAGAAAAGCCGAATCACTGAGGAAGGGTTATACGCAAAATTGAATTTTATAAAATGGAGAGGAATCATAACTCTTATGAGATAAAATTAAATTTTTACCTATAGTTTTTCGAGCTTTTGAACCAATGATGTATTCAAATTTGCAAGCTAAGGTAAACTTTACGCAAACAGGAGTGAAGTCATTTCCTCACATTAATAGACTGATTTATGTATATGTAATTTAAATCCGATTTAGTGTCCTTCATAATCGTATGGTATCATTACGTAATATGCATAGGAGATATTGAAATTTTGCAAATTGCACCCTCAAGAGTCTTTAAGTCAAAACGATTGAAAGTCACAGAAAAGGGAGAACTGCTCATCAATGTGAGAATGTGAAATCACTCCAGCTTGCTTTGAGTTCTCTTTGCTTTGAAAGTGCAGTTAAATCAACTTTTTTATTGAAAGAAACGCGCATAGAAAATGCATTTTTTTGGGGGGGGGGGGGTCTACAAAGAACTGCCAAATTTTAGCTAAATTTAAAGTGTATCTAAAAGCTAAAAATTCAAAAACATATGTTACAAAGCTTGAAAAATGAATCCAAATGGTCTAACTGCCATCTTTACAGGAATTCCTAAGCTGAGATATATAAAATGTTGGTGCTTATTCAATTTAAAATGGTAGGTGGCGCAATAATTTGTAATGTCATTCTTTTACTACTCAAATTACATTCTTTGTTTTCTTTATTTTTTCCGAAAGTCTCTGCACCTTGTACCAAAATGTGATCGCTTTCTCACTGTTATAGGGTGACTTGACTATACAAAACCTCTCCGTACAACAGTAATTTTTGCAAGGTTATATAAACATTTCAATTTCAAAAGGAAACAAAAGCAAGTAATGTGAGTTTTACAAGAAGATCATCACAAATATTGCGCAATCGACTGTTTCAAATAAAGTGAATAAATTTTAACTTTTCCTATCTCAGCAACAGGGTGAGCTATGAAAATGAGAGCTGGATGAGTGAAATTCGTTTCCAACGTCTAAAATATATATTCTTATACTTCTACACTTTAGGTCCACTTTAAACTCCTAAAATGAAACGTGCATGTATGGGATAAGAGACAAAACTGATTGAAATTTATTTTATTGCAGTATTATTTATGTAAAATTTGGACTTATACCTTAAGAATGGATTCACAGGCAGAGGTATAAATAATTGGTTGGGATGTCGTCACCAGGGAGGGAGAGGGAGGAGGGAGGAGAGAGGAGAGATGGAGATACCGTACCATAACACACGTCAGTCTTTAAGCGCCTGTCACACCTCACCGGATTGCAATAACGGAGAGGAAACGAAGACCCAAAATGGCACTCCGTTGATGTACGTTAGTATCCGTTTAGTCTCCTGTTATCCTCTGCCGACTTCGTTTCATGACCGGGAACGTGCGGTATGAACGGCGAGAGATTTTGAACATGCGCAAAACTTGGACCGGACGTCGACCGAAAAAGGTGTCCCTTACGTATTCGTTACTTATCCGTTAAGCTTCCGTTTTATCATTTTCTCGTGCGTTTCTCATACTGGACTTCTCCGTTAGTATCCGTTCGTCTCCGGTGATTGCTATTTGCTCACCGGATCATTACCGGACAACAAACGGATGAAACGTAGAAGTACAGTACCTTTACCGAATGTTCGACGGACACTAACGCATAAGTAACGGAAGCGTAAAAGAATAGAACGGACAATGAACGGATAGGTAACGTACGTTTGACTGAAGAAACGAAAAAACACAGGCAAAGAAACGTTTAGGGGACAAACATAGACCGAAGATGCAGCGTACTTGCAGCCTGTCCCCTCCTCATACTATAGCTTAACAAACGTTTTTGCCGTTTTTTGTTGAATTTTTTGGGTGCGACTGCATCCTTCCCCCTGCATCCGCCCCAGGCATGAGAGAGTGATCGCGGTTCTGAGGGAGGGGTTAAGGGGAGGGGGTGTGAAAGATTTTTCGACTACCGGGAAGCCTTAGATGCAATCTGGTACAATATTTTGCATCTTTTGAAGTCATTTTTTCTCGAGAAATCTAGTTCGTAGGTAAGTAATCCAACGTTCTTTACTTTTGGCCGACTACAGTTTTCCAATTTTGTTGCACTTATTGTCGACGGTTACATAACAAACGGGCAAGGGCGGCGATTTGTGTTGGCTATTGGGGGAGGAGCGCAGAATGGAAGTTGCCATCGAAGCGGAGAGCCATCATAGTTTGGTGCGAAGCGTACAAGAGAATTTTCGCACTACAGACCCACCAGACTGCATGAAATGGCACTTCTCGGGATCTTGGAGGCAGTTTTGTACCGTACGATGCTTGATACTTGACGATTGACAGGCATGAGCGTGTGAACGGCGTTTGGTTGCGTTGGTATAGAAGCGGAGCGCCACTAACGGTTGGCACGGAGCGTACCGTTCAAAATGTTGCCAAAATGGCTTCTATCGCAATTAAATGGTCCTTCTCAGACCTTTCAAATTGCACTGAAGCCATCTTGATATTGGCATGGTTTCTATTGGCTGGCGCGGACTGCGCCGATAAAATTTTTGCCAAAACAGCTCCCAGATCGCAAGAAATGGCCCTTCCCAGATCTTTCATATTGCACTGAAGACATCTAGATATGTTACACGCCTTACATATATTTTCCCACTTTCACGGAACTGTTTCTCTTCCTCTGGTATAAGCTTCCCTGCGTACCAATTTAACCATTTTGTGATTGATGTGACATGACTGAACAATGTACACGGAAGTGAAAATCCTACCCCCCCCCCTCCTCCCCTGGTTGGATACGATACTGCACTACAGACATGTCACTGCCATTAGCGGCTCGCCATAGGGGCACGGGGGGCACTTGCCCCCTCAAAAGTTTGCAAAGCATGGTATTCAATTTTCAAAAATAAAAATAATAAATCAAAAAAACGTAATTGGAGATAGGTTTGGCCCTCCCTTTTCCTTGAGTGGGCTTAAAATTAAAGAAGTGACTAACTTTCCAATGCAATGCGAAGGTTAAACATTAATAAAGTGCTTTCAAAACGACATTTTTTCGGCGCGCTTCGCGCGCGTTTTCTCAGTTGCTTGTTTGCTACTATATATACTTCAGACATCACAAATGGACCCTGCCGTTTGTGCGAGCTAAGGTAATTAATCAAAACAAATGATCACGCTGTGATATTTGTAATCTGATTAGCTTAGGCATCATAATGTCATTTACAGAGTGTAACGGTAATGCTGGAGTTAAATGCCTATAGTTTTGCAGACACTTCAGAGCTTTCGGGGTCATTAGATACACAACCCATCAGCCGTGTTGATTATCATCCACGACTAAAAGCAGTTTTGCCAGGGTGTCACCAGGCTAGATTAGCATAGGTATCTGTCTACAAAAAGTTGTAAAGGGCATCTAGTCTAAAAGTATTGTGTTTCCCATAGAAGGAGAAGTTTCCCTTCCCTTGTCCAAATTGACAGCGCCGTTGGCCCACGAGCGGTCTTATGACTGTCAAATGGCCTGTTATAAGCAAAAGGTTCTCCACCTCTGTGCTGAAGTATACCGTTTCAATTGATTTAAAATAAACACACCAAACAGTCAATCTAAGCTCAGTGTGATGAGACTTTTGACCTAGCTATTGACCTTTTGGCCTAGCTATTTGTATATAGGATGAGACGTCGTTCTGAGTTAGGGGAATTCCCCCCCCCCCCCCTTAAAAAATTCGTTTCGGAACGGTACTTCGTGCTCGAAATTTTCATTAGTTTTAGAAAACAATCCAGAAAACCAACATTTTATGGCTTCTTGGCAATTCTAAAACATACTGTGGCTCAATGAAAGAAACAATAAAATATTTAAAGGTGGGGATCATGTTATAGAAATGGATCAAGCCGCCTTGCCCATTTCACCTGCCTCTTACTCCACCCCTATGGTAGTACGGTAGCGATCGGTTGATATGGTTGTATTCATTTTTAAAGTAGTAGTCAGCTCATGACTAACTGCCTGAAATGGTTTTTAAAGATCTTTTGAAAACTACATGGTGCATCGCTGTAATACATAATAATAACCATACTCCCATAGGCGTAGGAGGCGGGGGCCTGGGGGCTGCAGCTCCCCCAACAAAATATTTTTTGTGAAAATTCGGGCAATATTCTGGGAATTTTTCGGGCACCTACTGAAAGAAAAATAATGCAATAATGTAGCTTAACGGTAATCGATACTTTAAAAAAACTTCCTTGGTAATTAAAATATAGTTCTGATTTGGATTGCACCATCACCTATATATTCGGTATTAATTCACCAGTGTGTTTTTTAACGTTTAAACTTATATATTATGATTATCAGTGGTGTATTTGAGGAGCCATTAGGCCATGCCCCCGTCACTGACGCCGACTTTTTTTTAGTACCTAAAATAAAACACAAAATTTTACTTCAACGGTAGCTATATGTGGCACCAGATTGCATGTAAGGACACCTAATTTTTCAAAAATTTTCAAAGGGTAGGGGGTGATGCCTATTTTTTCTTTTAGTACCTAAAATACGTACGGTAAATTTTTTAACACAAATGTTACTTCAAAGGTAGCATATGTGGCACCAGATTGCATGTATGGACACCTAATTTTTCAAAAAATTTTCAAAGGGGAGGGGGCCCCTCCCCTTAGACCCCTCCCCCAGTCCGGTGATCACACAACATAGTGCCTGCCCCACCCAATGAGAGAAATCTTGGCTACACCACTGATTATTATCATCATTATTGTAACGACTTCCCCTAGAATTGTAACCAATATGGAATAGGTAGTAACGTGGCAAATTATTGTATGTAGTTGGCATGCGGTGTGAAAACGGATGCTATATATAATATGTACATTAACATTTTGAACGCGCGCTGAAATGTTTATTTCTATTTTTCGGGCAGATCATTACAGCCCCCCCCCCAATCAACTTGGGCCCTTACGCCTATGCATACTCCTATTGAGGCTATTGTACTATCCGGAGCTGACCATTAATATTGCTGGGGGGGGGGGTCTTTCGAACCTCCCTGAATACGGACTTGAGTTTGCCCCCCCCCAAACAAAATTTCTTAGAGCCGCCCATGGTCACTGCATGTGTAGGGCAAGTGTACAACTAGAGCTGGTAGGTCCATGCGTACTGGATTTACACACTAAAATATGATGTAGGCCTACTTCTCCGTGAGCCACGGTCGTGAAGGTAGCCATGGAATTCGTAATAGATACCACATTCGCGCGTAGTCCGAGAATTTACAGAATATTGATAAATACGTCGGTCAAACACGGATTTGAATTAACTTTTAATCACTCAGTCAGTTTAGTGTTGAATACTATGTTTTGCTTGTTTTCAAATAGACAGCAATTTTCACAGAATCTCGCCAGGGTATACTGTATTTTGGCCCCCTATTGTTTACGCTACTAGGTATTAACCCTTAAACGACAAAAAAAAAAAAAAAAAAAAAAAAAACTCAGGGAGAAATTCAATCATGGGTCTTCTGGGATGTAGAAGAGGCCTAAGTGTAAACTTTGAGGTGGATGAAGATAGGCTACATAGCAAATGATGAATGCGTGTATACTCGAACATTCCAAATATTTGCACGAAGGACTATTGCAGTATGGGCGGATGTACAATGAGTTAGACAGAGAAGACAACGCGCGCGAAGCGCGCAAAATTTTCGAGGATTTACATCGAAAATGTCCTATATGCGACGGATAATGTATCACAATACTTTATTCCATGATACCGTTACACCTCATCCCACCCCTACAAAAATTATGTGTCATAAAACGTTATTTAGACGATTTTATTTTTTGGGTCAAAAACCATAGGGGGGGGGGCAAATGCCTGCCCTGCCCCCCCTGTGGCGCCGCCCCTGTACGGCCCTAATACTACGGTGGGATTTTTGTTCACAAAAATGATGGTGATTAACCAGATGTGGTTATTCATCAATCAGCAATATCTTGCCAGTTGACAAGGCCTTTGCAAAGGGGAGGGGGGGGGGCAACACCCAAAAATTTAAAATTTGGAGAATCTTTGTTTTAAAACGTCCAAAATTACTTAGGAAAATGTAAATATTCGGGATGTGAATGATTCAGCCTACTCCCACCCCAATATTAGAAATCTTCCAACGGAGTGACTGGTTGAAAAAGACAGAACGCAGATTGTAATCTGATTTAAACTATAAAATGATGGTTACAGTATGCCATTCATCGCGAGCCGAAGGAACGGGGAGGAGGCAGGTGGCGATGTTGGAGTCTCATCCGCCCGGGTGTTGCTTAAGATTGCCTCCCCAGACCCTCAACCTCCATGGACTACAAATTCGTTTTTTCATTGTAGTAAACCAAAATTACCACCCAAAAATTTGTTGCGGTGAGGGTAGGTGGGACGGGCTATATCTGCTAATATATGAAAGGAATGGCAAAAGAACGCAGATATTTAGGAAGTAACAAACTTCTCAATTGCAGATGACTAAGTAAAAGCTTCGCTACCTCTTATGATTGGCAATTGCATAGGCTATGTAAATTGTTAACAAGCATATAACAAGATTTTAAACATGATAACCATCATTCGGTCAACTGAAGAAAAAATTGTCTAGAATCCATTGAGTGCAATGAATTATTGATAAATCTCATTAATTGTAAACTATTGAATACATGTCTTGTTGGTATAATGTTCTTTTTGTAAACTACTGAATATATGTCTTGTTGGTATAATGTTCTTTTTACCCCAGTAACTTAATAGCTTTACCAACCAGTAGACCTTATGCATATGACATTACAGAGCAGAAAGTGCCCCCTCGTTTGGAGCTAGGCAAGCGCGTATCATTGCAAGTTGCACCAATAGAGGGATTTCATGTGACGTCACGCGCAATGGATTCCCAGGCACTGAAGGGCAAAACACACACGCAGTAAGCGTATTTACAGCACACGCGCACGGCATAACCATAGCTACTACTGTGACACAATGGACGCGTGCCCGTCAAAACAAAAGGACGCGCGATCTTGCCCTTCAAAATTGCGTCTAGTTGGTTAAAGTCACGTGACTGAAATCCCTCTATAGAGGCAGACATCTGGTTTGTGAACCAATCGGATACATGCGCAAGTCTATTATATGCGTCTGCTGAAAATGGTTTTGTTTTCCGATGAAAACTGTACCGGCCAGCTTCGAAAACGTGACACTCAGAGAAGGCACGAGGACTTTATCTTCATAAGGCCCCTTTAGCTACACGATTTTATCATATGGTTCACGTTAAAATGGCCCAATTCGGGTTCAGAAGGGGCCGCGGGAACGCGGTGAGCTCCCCCGAGGGTGTGAATCATTTCACTAGCTGAAAGTGACATTCAGTTCGCTCTAAACAGACCTCGAAACTTGACTATTATTTTTTTGTAATTGCTTTTGTACCACTGCCAAGTGAATTTGATGGTACAAGGGGATTTTTGGTGGGAGATCGGTGGTTGCTGGTAAATGAATTGCATTGAAACAATATAACTATACTCAAACTGTCTAAATATGAATTGGCAATGGCTCAACTGCCTACGATGGGTGCGGCGCGAAGCGCGCCGAAAAATAACATTTTAAAGACGATGCAGAGTATATTACTTCATCTTCCATTACTAAAGTTATCCAAGTTACATTAAAATGCCCTTCCTTTCCGTTTCTTCTTTTCTTCACTTTGCCCTTTCAGCAGTCTGTAATTTGAGTTATCCTTCCCAGTCAAAACCGTCAGGGGCTCAAGTTCCCTGGCAGATACAATACCGCTTGTGGCTCGAAAGGATAGGTGGTGGTAGGAGTTGAATGGGGCGTTGGAAAAATAATCTCTCTCAAGCTGACATGTATAAGACAACAATGCACAATGGCGGATGTGCGCCTAAAAATAGTATTTCTGAAGCCATTTATGTTTACTAATGGTTTAATTTATTTCACACAATTCAGAAGTTATTAATTTGATAACCAAATGTAATCAGAATGCAAAAATGCACAGAGGTTTCGATGATATATGTTTTAACCCAAATAATGCCATGTCCCATTTCTTTCAGTCATTGCTCAAAGGCTATCTTAATGTACTGGAAAAATACAGTTTTGTGTTCATATTTGATCTTCAGAATTCTTGGGAAATTTTGCACTTTGACCTTTGGTGACCTTGGTGACCCCAGATGACAATCTTGGTTTTTCAGACTTTGACCCTCGGTGACACAAGATGACCTTTGACCTCCACCAAAAACAATAGGGTTCTTACTCTCACTATAATGCATCTTTACACAAAGTATGAAATTTATCCAAGCTTCATACCTTGAGATACCGTGTTAACAAGGTTTTCAGGCTTTGACCCCGGTGACCTCAGATGACCTTTGACCTCCACCAAGAACAATAGCATTCTTTGTCTAACCACAACGCATCTACGTACTAAGTATGAACTTTATCCAAGCTTCCTACCTTGAGATATGTTTAGCAAGGTTTCAGAATTTGACCCCTAGTGACCCCAAATGACCTTTGACCTCCACCAAAAATAATAAAGTTCTTCCTCTCACTAGAAAGGTTTCTACCCATCGTAAAGATTGGATGACTGACGGTATTTTAAACTCATGTAAAACCAAGCACAAACTCTATCGTAAATATTTGAAGCATCCAACCCATCAGAATTACAAAGAATACGCAAGCTTTCGAAACATTCTGACTCGTATTATAAAAAATCAAAAGAAACATTTTTACTACAACGAATGTTCGAAATTAAGAGGAAACATGAAAGAAACTTGGAATTTTATTAATACCATCTTAGGGAAAGATTGTACTCCTAAAATTGTTGATGAGATCTCCGTGCATGGAACACATATATCAGATCCAAATTTAATTTGTGCTCACTTTAATGACTTTTCATCAATATTGGCCCGCAACTTCAGTCTGAAATTTTAACATCATCTAATGATGCTAATGCTTACCGTCGTAACCTCCTGCCTCCTTACTCTCAATTTTCTACACCCCTCTTCCGAGGATGAAATTGTTAACATTATTTCAACCCTAAAATCTTCGGCACCTGGTTATGACGATATTTCTCCAAAAGTAGTTAAATGTATTCCTCATTTAATAAGTAAGCATCTTTGTCACATTTTTAATTTGTCTATGTCTCAAGGGATCGTGCCACCCCGAATGAAAGTTGCTCGTGTTATTCCCGTTTTTAAGTCAGGTGACCCTCTTGTTATTTCAAATTATAGACCTATCTCTGTCTTACTATTTCTCAAAAATCCTTGAAAAGATCATATTCACTAGAATGCTAGAATTTTTAATAAAAGAAAAGCTATTTTTCGATGGTCCAGGCTTTCTGCCTAGAAAATCAGGTTCTCAAGCTCTTGTTTACCTTTCTCAATCACTTACTGATGCATTTGAAAAGGGCTTTATGTCAATGGTACTTTCTTAGATCTATCTAAGGCTTTCGACACTTTGGACCACGAAATTCTTTTAAGTAAACTAAGCAATTACGGTATTAGGGGGTTGCTCATACATGGCTCCGTAATTATCTCTATAATCGCTATCAATTTGTCAGTAACAATAATCACTATTCAATACGTAAAAAAGTTCTGTGTGGGGTTCCCCAAGGGTTCCATTCTTGGTCCTCTTCTGTTTTTAATGTATATTAATGATCTTCATCGTTCTAGCCAGAAACTTACAATGATTACTTATGCTGATGACACAAATCTCTTTTATTATGATGACGATTCTGCTAATATTATTTCTACGGTTGTGCAAGAGTTAAAAAATATTTGTCTGTGGTTCCAGGTTAATAAGCTTTTTCTTAATGTAACAAAATCCTGTTCGGTGATGTTTTCTTCTCGTCGTAAAATTGTGCCCCCAGAGTGTCGAGGTATTGTAATTAAGAACGATTTCATTCCATTTTTATCGCATGCTAAGTTTTTAGGCATTCTTATAGATAAGCATTTAAGTTGGGAACCTCATGTTGATTACATTTCAAGTAAGATATCCCGAGGAGTAGGTATATTGAACAAACTAAGACACTACCTCCCTTGTAACATACTGCTTTCGATCTATAACGCTATCATTTTACCGTATTTTACTTATTGCAACATTGTCTGGGGAAATAATTACTCATCCCGCATACAGAAACTCGTGTCGCTTCAAAAACGAGCCATTCGCTTTATTACCCATTCAAATAGTAACACCAGAAGCAACCCAATCTTTTCTTCTCTGAATACCTTGAAAGTCTCTGACATCAACAAACTCCAAATAGCTTGTTTTGTTTATCAATACAACAATAGACTCCTTCCTAACTGCTTTGATAATCTTTTCAAAGTCCGAAACTCTATTCATAGCTATAGCACCAGACGAAATGACCATTTCAATCTACCTCTCAAGCTCTTGACCTCCTCCCACTATTGTATCCACTTTTCAGGCCCTAAAATTTGGAATTCACTTAATGAAAATTTGAAAGGGACATCCTCTTATACCCGCTTTATGAATCACTTCAAAAGGGAACTAATTTCTAATTATATGTAAAATTATCTCAGTTTTGGACTTCCCTGTGGGTGTGGTGGGGGTGGGAGTTGTTTTTGTTTAGCAGAGTAGGGGATCAGGTGTTTGGTGTTGTATTGTATCTTGTGTAATTTGTGTTTTTTTTTTTCTGTTTGATGTAAATTTTGCCTGTTGGTTTGTTATCATTTCTATTTTATTATTATAGGGGTTCCCTTCCCCACAAGTTTTGTTTTTAAACTTTCTTTGGGAACTCCTCAATCAATGCTCTTATATATTTCTTGTGTCATACCATATATGTTATTCGAATTTTTATGTGCATTGATTGGAATAAAGTGAATTGAATTGAATGCATCTACATACAAAGTATGAAATTTATCCAAGCTTCCTACCTTGAGATATCATGTTAACAAGGTTGTCAGGCTTTGACCCCCGGTGACCCCAGATGACCTTTGAACTCCACCCAAATCGATAGGGTTCTTCCTCTTTCCATATAACACATCTACATACTAAGTATGAAATTTAACAAAGCTTCCTATCTTGAACTATCGTGTTAACAAGGTTTTCAGAGTTTGACCCCAGTGACCCCAAATAACTTTTGCCCCCGGGGGAGGACTTGCTCCTGGACTTCTCAACACCTTTCGCTACCTTTCCAAACACCTTTCACTAAATAGAAAGACATGGTAAGGGGTAGGTTTCAAATTAGGGGTGGGCTAGGGGACATTCTCCGCTCAAAAAATAATGAAAAAGGGAGTGAAAGAAGAAAAAGAGAAAAGGAAAACAGAAACTAGACGAAAAAATAAACTTTTCTAAAAATGTGCTAAGGCTGTATAATTTTGGGTAGGGGTAGGGTGGATTTTTTTTGTAAGTGATCAGATATGCTTACTAGTTAACAGTGGCGTAGCGAGGGTTTGTGGCGCCCAAGGCAAGAAACGAAACTGGCGCCCCTACCCCCATCTTCAGAGGGAGGCGTAATCTTACGAAAACTTAGACAACTCAAGATCTTAAATAGAACAAGTGTCCATGGGCGTCCGCAGAAAAAATTCGGGGGGCAAAATTTTTCGGGGGGCCCAACTTTTGTCATGGGAAATATTTTACTCCCAGAAAAGAGTTTAGATGCTACTTTTTTCACACAGTGTTGATAAAGGCGTAGCCAGGAATTTGTCAAGGGGGAGGGCAAAGGCCATAGACAGACTCTCAGCGCTCCGCGCCACCATGAATTGGCGCGGCGCGCAAGAAAATTTTGGCCCCAAATGCTTCCCAGATCGCTGGAAATGGCACTTCCAAGGCCTATTTACTGCATATAAAAAGGGGACAACGCTAGCAATATCGTAAATATTATGTTATTAAAAGATGAAATTGCTATATCAATATCGTGCTCATGGCAAATGGTAGTTCCAACATTTTAAGTGATCTCGATTTGGCGCCCCCCTAGAGGTGGCGCCCGGGGCACTTGCCCTCCCCTAGATACGCTACTGCTAGTTAAAACCATATTCAATAGCAATTCCGAGATGTTGAAGGGCCTCATCATGAGCTACATTGAATGAAGGGCAGCTAAGTTACTTACAATTGATGCTAATTCACAGATCGGTGGGCATGAATGTAGCGAGAACTAGTGGTGTACTTACAGGAAGGAGACATGCACATGGTAAGCGTTGAACTGTAGTGACAAATAATCGTCTTGAATGGTATGATTCCATGCAATCTAGGGGTTTGGAATGCTTCGCACACGTGGTCTATCTTTGCATTAAGTCAAATTTGTGCAAAAACTTGCAGTGAAAAGCAATGCCAAGTGCATAATGTATTCCTAACTACTGATCATTTTGAAGCTATATATTGCATAAAAGCAGGTGCGTAGCCTGCGCCCCCCCCCCCCCCCCCCCCCCCGATGTTTGCTAGGCCTCCCAAAATTGTGTCCTGAAAAAATGTGTAAGAATTAAGGACGGCAATCAATGCCACCATCCCCCATTTGATACTAAGGTCCCCCTAAAAATTTCATCCTAGCTACACCCTGGATAAAAGTCTTGCAAAGTGTAAAATCTAAAATCTTTACCCTGTTGTAAAACATGATTGCTACAAACCTGAGACATTCTAAAGGACTATAAACATGGCATTCCTATGAAAGATTCTGTCCCCTTAACATCAATACTCACTATCACAACTTTGTTAGCTAGGTATAACAAAGGGTTATACTCACTAAAGGTTCACTAAATCGAAGGTTCACTGGACCCAAGATCCCTTTTTCTGAAAATCTACTTCTGGTTAGAGGTAAGGTTAGGACTCAGAAACAAAATAAGTTAAGGATTAGAATAAGGGTCAGCCTCAAAAGGATTACGGGTTTGGTTAAAATTATGATGCAGGGGTAGGATTAAGTTTAGAGTTAGGATGTTCATCCAATGAACCTTCCATCTAGTGAACATTTGATCTAATGAAACCTGCCCATTGCAAACAAGCTTCATTTCACCTACACAAATACACAATGTAACACACAAATGCACACCACACCATCTTCTCACCATAAGCTATGATGTAAAACACAAACTGAGGTAAAAGTAATAAAACTTGCCTCCCTTTTCTCATACCATAAAATAAACCACAGATTATTTATATTGTAATTATTATTATTATCATTATAATACTTGCAAAGGTTAATATTGTCTATCTTCCGTGGATTAAATACTGTTGCACAGATAAATATGAGGTCAGATAAAGAAACCACTATGAACAGAAATAAAATTACGACAAAAGAACATAAAAATGCCCAAAGGTAAAAAAAACTTATAGCAATAGCAAAAGAGACATGATCCCAGAACTGAAAATGTTCAGTCCCAATAACCCAACTAGCATTTCAAACTAAAAGATGCACGGTAACACTTGATGAACTCAGGTCAAAAGGAAAACTGGTGAGTTGAGTTTACAATTTAGGAACAATTATATGTTGAAAAAGTATTTAAAAAATAACATAACCATATGTCATATGATTTTAAGGTAAATTTGCCACTATTTTAGATGGAAGATGTCTGCGTATGTGTTTGGTAAGTACAGGCATTCATTTGATGTGGTTTTGTAAAATTCAAGCACTTTTCAAGGCCTTGAAAATGAATGATTCATATTCAAGTACTTTCAAGATTTTCAAGGACCATGTGCGAACCCTGATATGAAAACTTAAAAAAGGTTAAACTTACGAAAAATACAACTTCAGTGTAAAAGAATAAGACCAAATACAAGACATCCTGTACAACATGTGCTATGAAAAACTTAAATAGTAGAAAACAAAATCAGGACAAAAACAAAACAAAGGACATATGTAAGAATTAAAAAGTGAGAGGAACTTATCACAAATAAGAACTAAACCTGATAAAGAAAGCTTACTACTACCTTGTGCAAGTACTGCTTAAGTATGTGATTCCTGTTGGAATTTTTTTTTTTGTAATGGTCAGCACCTGCAGTTGGAGATCTCATCTTTGCACACAGGGTGATGTATGTTTGTATTAAAATACCAAATCCTTGTTCATTTCTTTCTTCCTTCTATTTTTCTTTTCTTCTCTTTATAAGATGTAAGTTATCCTCCTTCATACTCATAATAATTCTTTGGTGCCTTTATGGTACCCTTAAAAAGGGGTATGACTGTACAAGCTTTTCAGCTTTTTCAGACCACTATAATTTAGTTATACTGTAAAACTTTGCAATTTATGTATACATTATTTTTGAAAACTATCTCAATACAATACAATACAAGACAATACAATACACAATACACTTTGCTGCTGGGCAGGATTCAACTCCAAACTACACCACTAATGGTGCAGCAGCTCAAACCAAACCAAAAAGGAGACAGTTACACTAAATTTTAAAAGATCTATCAACTGCTAGTTCCAAAGCAATAGATGAATTAAGGTTTCAGTCATCATAATACAATGTCCTAGTTTCTAAAACAATAGTTGTATTTGGACAATTTTTTAACTATATTGTTGAACATTTTCTTTATGATGGGCATGATATCAGTGGTGCAACGAAGTGGGGGGGAACTGTGTCATACCCCCATCGATGTCCCCTGCATTTACATATACCATGCACATAGTGCAAAACTGAGGGTACAGTGTTTTGGGGACATGTCCACTCCCTGGCAAACTTTGAGGTTGGCTTCCCCCCCTCTCCCCCAAAAATTCCTGTGTACACCACTGAATGGTGTCATTGTTGCAGGTAACACATGATCAAAACAAATACATGTCTTTCCCAACATTAAAATGACTGTAGGTTTTATGCATTTCAATGTCAACTGTGATTCTGATTAGCAGACCTTCCCTGCCCTGTACAGTACTTGAAGCCAATGACACTTTGTGATACATTTTCCTATTAATCTGCATGGTAGCTCTCAGCTGCTTACGCCATTCAGGTCTGCCGAAGGTAGTTCTTTCGATGTTACAAGCAGAACAAAAGCCTTCGTTCACTCCCTTGTGAGAGGTCATTTTAGGTTTGCTTTAGATGTCATTTTACTTCTGGTGTACAATTTCATCAGGAAGCGCAAATAATCATTACCCATTTCAAAAGACATCTTGTACGGATGGAGCTGAGAAGTACAGTGCTTTGGGAGAGAAATGTAATTCCACAAAAATGTTGGCAGTTTGGGAGAGAAATTTCTTAAGCAACCCTCAATTCACTAACCCTTCAGGAAACATTTCACAATGCAGTCTTGATTCTCTAATCCTTGTTCAACTGATCGTACCATCATCTTGCTGTGCATAGGACCAACTTTCAACAAACCTGACAGGACATTGATGGCAAGAAATTCAGCTGAAAAAAAGAAAATGAAAATGAATGAAAAAAAAGAATTCTCACTAAAAAGTACTTTAGACTTGATTTTGTTCTTGTATGATTTGTGTTTCCTTGGATGAATTCAACCTCACAGATCAAGAACATTTTTCAAAATTCATCTTCTGTAGATGGTACACTTTAACGTCTACGGAATAAAATTTTGTTCTAACACTCTGTTAAGTTCTAAAGTTTTTGCTGATAACAGTATTCCCACTTTTCATAAAAAGTGAAGGAAATCTCTAGGGATGAAAGCATATCAACAAGAATTATGTTTGACCTACCCCGCAGAGCGGACTCTGTTGCTCAGCTCCTCAGCTTCCCAAACCACTGTCCCCCAAAGCGAAGAGGACTGCGTCCAATTTTAGACGCAAACTTCATTACCTTAATATGACTTATTCATGTACTCTCTCATTATTCATGCTTTTGTTTTTGAGTGAGTGTGTATACTTGTGTAGTCGTAAACTGAAATCCGAGACTGAAACCTGAGAAGTCCTATCATTACTGTGTTGCATAACCACCTGTGCAGATGGGCACTACCAAGAGGGTATTTCAATGACATACCAACTCTGTGGGTGGCGTAGGCTACTGCATGATTTAAACGGGACCAGATGTTGCCTTCTTGTAAATATTCACTAACATTCAACCAGTCTTGAGGCCACATATTTCTATGAATATCCAAAAGAATTTGTTCGGTATTCACTTTGGCAGGCTGTAGGGATATGACTGAACAAGGAATATGCCGCACAGCCTGCTACGTAGGCAATGTTTGACCAAGCGACCCAAAAAGATCTTTGATATGATATCTTTATAAAATTGCAGATTTTGGAATAAAAGCCATGATCAGTTCTGGTCAGCGCCTCCATTCTAATCAGCTTCTGAAGGCAAGTCTCTGATTTGTAAACTGCTCATAACTGTAGGTCAACACACAGACTCAGAGACATTCCTTCACAGACAAACAACAGACAACTAAACAATAGTTTTGAAGCTGGAAACTGGTATCATCTTACTATATGATAAATTTTGCTTAAAGTGGGCATGACACGACCAAATTAAGTTTCTCAGGAAATAATCTTTGGATACAGCTTGAAACGAAACCAGTGTTTTCCAGACTAAAATATGTTCACATGTACCGGAATACGACCATGTGAATTGCCAAAAACAGGCCAGGCACAGCTCATCTGAAACCCCACAGTGAAAAAATGTATGAGCACTTCTCACGACATGACATCATTGACGGCCTGGTTAGTAGCAAGATGATACCATGAGTCAGTCACTTAAGAGGAGTTACGCATTTTGTACTTAATGACCAACTCAAGGTACTGACCAACTCAAGGTACACTAACTCACTATATATAACACTACTAGGCAGCTCACCCATCACTGCACACACCTCTGCCATACCACAATGGGGACCAGTCAAGTCGCCCCCCTAGGAAAGTCACCCCCTTGGCCAACAAAGTCACCCCTTAGTAGAGTTGCCCTTACAAACTCGCCTCCTGACAAATTACCCCCCCCTCCCCCCAGTTCAATTAAGTTG
Source organism: Holothuria leucospilota (assembly GCA_029531755.1). NCBI lineage: Eukaryota > Metazoa > Echinodermata > Holothuroidea > Aspidochirotida > Holothuriidae > Holothuria > Holothuria leucospilota. The sequence goes on along the minus strand of CM055966.1, from coordinate 14,341,274 downwards.
CCACCGGCAAAATTTCATTAAAAATGATTCAAGTAAATTAATAATAAACAAAAAGATAATCATTCAATCTATGTTCATGTACCATTTATGTGTAATAGGCCTACTTACCCATGCCTTGGTCATACTACAGTACGTATGTACGTATAGGGATATAGAATCATGTACTATGTTCCCATGCTTACTGTACTTACGCACTCCCGCATTTTGTATGACTGATTGACTTTTCACAGATCTGTCACCAAATTTACACCTCATATTGAATTTTAAGTAACATTTAGTATAAAAGAAGTTAACGTTTTAAATAATTAAAATTATAGGATTAATTTTCTAAACTACAAGAACAAAAAAATTGCAACTGATGTCGGTTTCAAAAACATTGTAGGCTATGCATAAGGCTTAAGCCTGATGTCAAATTAGCAACAAATGAGCACAGGTACTTGATAACAGCTAATTAAAACGGTTACTGTATCTTTTGTGTTTATTATTATTATTATTAATGTTTTGAAGAAATTTTGGCTGCGACCACTTCTTGAACTGAGGGGCGACATCATCAAGGGGCGACTTTTGTATGGGGGTGACTTTGTTAAGGGGCGACTCTGTAAGGGGCAACTACTTTGCTAGGGGGTGACTTGACTGGCAACCACCACAATACTAGACAAACGCCTGTGACCACATTATGAATGGTGCATTCAGTGCGCAGTGTAAGCTTAGCATTTGGGAAAACACCTTCACCAAACAGTACATATGCAGAGTATAGGCGCAATCATTATTGACTGTCCATACAAATGCACAGTTGTTCTGTATAGCATGCCCAAATTGTCCTTTTTGCACAAAACAAACCCAAATCTTATGAAGAGAGGCTTACACATGCATATTGGCCAATGATGTGCATTGAAGCTCCCAACAGGGTCCGTGCTTGGTGCTCTGTATGTTGTACGGGTATTGTGATGTAAGCCTTTCTTCAGTTATACAGATCTGTGTTTTTGCTGCCAACTGCATCATAAATTCAGGTGACCAGTTGTGGCATTTTCAAAACTGGATGTTTTTGATGTTTATCATCAAATTCTATTTGTGCCCAACTGCACCAGTTGAAACTGTTTGTGAGTTGATGCTCATACATTATTGTATCCAATCTTGCATTATTCAAAACTTTTTTAGATTGTATCATGCTCACTTTAAAGCAAATATGTGATGTATAATTAAAGAGTAATAAAAAGATCATAAAAGCTACTTTCACAGGAAAGAAGTTATCACTATACTGCCAACAGGAGCAAATAGAGTAACCATAAAGCTTAACACCTCTACCTATTAGCATGCTGCATATCCAAGCCAAATACAAAGCCACACAGTCATCCTGATTGGCAGATATTGTCATTTTAAAATTTGTAAGCTTAGCCCCACCCACTCATTACTACAACAGGGCATAACTTCACAGTGTCAACATACCTACCAAGTATGGTGTATAACATACCTTTCCCACTGCGAGTTTGCGTATGCAACAGTTTGGGCATCACATAACATACACACACCCAATCCAATTTAGGAAGATATAAAACACAATGCCCCAAAGCGACTGGGGCATTGCAATTCATCTTCTATAGCCAGAATGGCCCTAAAGGTCAGTCATATTGTCAAAATGGCTGGAAGATATTATTTAAGTGTTAAGTTGTAGCCATGCAGAATGGCCCTAAGGTCAGTTGTAATGAAAATGGCTGGAAGATATTAAGTGTTAAGTTGTGCAGACAGGCATGGGGCCCATAGGTCAATATTGTGGAGTGTCCCTTGTATGGGTTCCATGTTTGAAGTTCCTGATGATCACAGTGTGGGTACTTTCTGGTAACAACTTAACATGTAAAGCCATTAGGACCATACAACTGACCTTTAGGGCCATTCTGGCTATAAAAGAAGATGAGTTGCAATGTGAAAACCAGAATGAAATTTCCTATGTGTTCATTATAGAGAGCTTACAGCTGTGGTCAAAGGGTCAATACTATGTCTGTGCAGAGAAACTGTATATCCTCAGTGATAAATGAGCATATGTAGACTGTACATTCCACACTGCACCACACATTGTACTGAATACTGAAAAGCGCAGCTCTCTATTGTGAATATACACACATATATTTTGTATATGCATGACTTTGTCCAGGCTGTACTTGGTTAAATAGCTGCAATGAGCAAAACCATGTTACCATGCAAGTTTCCTATGGCATGCACCAAACTGGTCACCACAAAACTGCTCCTATGCCATAATAGGTTATACTGCATAAACATTCGGTTAAGCAGTTGTACAAGGTATGATAATTAAGAAGTGCAACTACAGGTTCAGCTAACTCTTGCCCCTCAACAAAGGAAGACTAAACTTGGATACTGAACATCTATGGGGTCTGTCGGTCATCCGGGTCTTTTTGTTACCCTAGCAACTTTGGAGTGAAAACAACAACTGACTGCAGTATGAACATATGGGAACACTTTACGCACGACACTCCTGGAGTGAAAACAATCCCTGGACTACACTACGTGCCGAATACGCGCAATACATTGTTTTCACTCCAACATATTGTTGTCATGTGGAAGTGACGTGTCACCGACTGACACCATATCCAAAGAATGGTGTCTAGAAATGTCATCTATTTAAACACCTGAAATATCTAATCATCTTACAAGCATAGCCAGAGATGACATCAAACTTTTCTGTCACTATAACTGTACGCATGACCAATACATGAGATCAGAAATAGACACAGACTTAACAGTCATCCATGCTTCTTAATCTAAAGATGCAAAAATCTTTCTCTTAAATTGACATATTTCCTTCCCCTTTCAGCCCAATCAAATGAGCTATGGTTGCCCCTTAAGGATAATATTAAACAAAAGAAGCTTACCAAATTACAAGATCACCCGCATTCTGCCACGATTACGTTTTATGACGTAGCATCTGGAGAAAACGAAAAAAAATTGAATAAAATCAACAGGAAAAAATTGATAACAAGTAAAAAAATCACAAAAGAAAAAGAAGAAAAGGATCAATGACATGTGAAACTTTTCACTTAAAATTTAACCATTCAAAATGTCTAAATAATTAACTACATAAAATATTTTGCAGTTCACAAGTAGTTTCATGTCTGGCATTTCTAATCAGAGTGCAATTAATGTATTTTAACTTTAATAACTACTGACTTCTGTTTGTTTGCTAGAAACAGCTCTGTTGTTGTGAAGCACCATTATGATCTATCTATGACCAGTGCAAGGGATGTCCACTAGACCATAGGTTCACTTGTACTGAAGATCCACTTCATAAAAAATCTTTTTAGGTTAGAGCTAGCTTAGGATTCAAATTAAGATACAGAATTAGGTTAAAGAAGAGGATAAGGGTTAGCCTTGGGTATGACTATGGTTTGGGAAAAACTTTTGTTTAGGGTTAGGATTAGCTTAAGCATAAGGACATTCAGTCTAGTGAACCTTCGATCTAGTGAACCCTGCCCACCAGTGCTGTGGTGAGTAGATAAAGCAGGAACATTTGAAGCATTGAAGCTTAGCAGCCAGGAGCTTAAGGGTTCAATCTTGCATCGTTGCAAGGTGGGTTTTCCATCCAACACAATCTACTTTTATCCCATCTGAACTGGCTTTAAAAAGGAACCAAATATGATCTAAGTTGTTGGGTTGGTTAGCCACTGGAATTATTTTGTAATTTATAAAGCCATAGGCTTCCTCCCTATCATCCCTCAGCCTTGTAAAACAACTGCCCTCAAAGTCTGAAGTATTATTTCAGGACACTGGTGAGAGTAAGAGTGAGTTAGCGAGGTTTTACAGCTCAGTTTCTAACCAATTGGTTTAAGTCGGGCCGGCCACAGCCTTTTTTCCAATTGTGGCTCACTGGCTTGTTTTTCCCTACACCATTGCTTATGCTGAGCACCAAGCACAATGGCAGTAGGTTCCATTTTTAAAGTCTTTGGTATGACCCGGCCACGAGTTGAATCCCAGACCTTCCGGCTGCAATTCGGATGTTCTAACCACTTGACCATGCAGTCGGTCACTGGTGAGAAAACTAATGTTGCATGTTTGAGATATAGCCAGATAATGAGTGACCAAAGGCAGTGTGAGGGACTGTGTAAACCAGGCTCTGTCAATTTAGGAAATGAACCAAACAGTGGACATACTGTTTGTACAAAGGACAAACTATTACCAGCTCATCCCAATGTCTTCTGGGTAAATAAAATTGCCTACTTTTTCATGATCTTTCTAGATTAATGACCTCTCATGACCGTTGACATTTAACACAAACAAATGGAACCTTTTAAACAGTACCACTGGCAGCTACCCCAGAAGTATGAGATTTATTATCAAAAGTTCTCTTCTTATGTCAAATTACCAGTTTCTGTTTTAACTATGCTGACCTTAAATGACCATTGACCTCCACCAAACAATAGCTATTTTATTTGAACTTGAGTAGTGACAAATGCTACAGATGAGATCCCCTTCAAATATTCTTCCTGAAAAAAATGTGTTTACCAGGTTTTCACAAGTAAACCTCATGACCTCAATTTATTTCTTGAATTGGTTTCTGGAACTATAAATATGGCACATCTACATGGTAAGATTGAGATCCATTTGAAGGAAACTTTACCTTTGTGAGACAGCATGTTCACACTGATTTCACTGCTTAAACTCTGATGATCCCAAATGACTCTCAATTTCCAGCAACAAATAATCTGGTTCTTCTTTTGAATATGGGACATCCACATAAGTATGAGATCCCTCAATCCCTCAAAGGGCCTTCAGATATCTTGGTTAGAAGCAATTTAATTGCTCTGGGATTTTGTAACTTCACCTCCAGTGACATCAGATAACCTTTGAACTCTATCAAAAACAACAGAGTTCCCAGCTTCACTCAGGCTGGGGATTGGCTGCAGCAGAATGACAGACCTTGACATTTACTAAGCTTTTGTTTTCTAGAACATCTGTTGTCTGATTCACTGCTGGAAAAACAGTCCAGTTAAGTTCTGTCATTATGCATGATGCTGGTCTGTGCAGGTTGGAGGGTCAGAGCCAGAATGTAAGACCCTGCCATTAACACTTATATTACATAAGATATATTATGCTCACAAGATTTCAAAGTTTGGCCTCTCATGACTTTATAAAACCTAATTCTACATAGAATTTCATGCAGGGCATGTACATGCAAAGTAAGACATCCCACAAAGTTGTTCTTCTTGAAATATCATGTTTCTGAAGTTTTTTTAATGAGACCTTTGGTGAACTACAATGACATTTGACCTCCTTCAAAAAAATTAAACCAATTGAATTTCAATCAACCTCTATGCTTGAAGTTACACTTCAAGAGATACCCTGTTTATGAAACTTTCACAATTTGACTTATGATGACCTCAAATGAACTTTGACCCCACCAATAACATTGGGAGTCTTGAAATTTATGTAAGGCATCAGCACACTAAGTATGAAATCTCTAAAGGTTATTGTTCTTGAAATATTGTGTTGCCAAGTTTTTCACAATTTTTCTTCCTGACATGATGTCAAATGAACTTTGAGCTTCATGAAAAGTGATGCTTTCCTTGAATGCAGTGTGAAGCATTTGTATGCTAACTATGAGATACATCCACAAAACCCTTAATGAGATATTGTGTTTTCAATGTTTCATCGGTGACTCCATATTACCTCTGACCTACAATAAAATTTACGGGATACTTGAACTCAATGTGGGACATCCACATGTTAAGTAAGACATCACTCATTATTACCCTTCTCGAGATATTATGTTTACGAGCAGTTTGCAGATATTTTTTAGTTTCATCTGTCGAGACCTCTGGAGACCTCAAGTGAGCACTGACCTTCACCAAAAACAATAGGGTTGTTTCTCTCAATATGGACAAAAATTTACCTATATACATACACATACATGAGCCCTTCAGTCTGCGAAGATTCCTTTTGCCTTCAGGATGGAATCAAAAAGGGAAAAATTCTTTTCCAGGTTTCCCTGATTCCCCAAAAAAGCGAGGACGCCAAGGAATGTTGGGTGAGATCTGTCCTTTAAAATGAATTAGAATGACAGTAAACATGTCCTTGGATTAAATCTTTGTTGAGTATAACTGCAACAAAGGTAATTCCAGTTACCTTTTGCCCATTTCTTTTGCTACCTCCATTACAGCAGGTTTAAGGACTGATTTTTTGCGTTTACTTCGATTGCCCTTTCCTGTTATAAACTCAAAGTATTCTAGGGTTGGTGGTTTGGGTACATTGTTTAGGATCCATCGTACCACTTCTTTGGCCTCAACCTTGTTGAATCCATGGAGATTCATCACCCAGGAATAATTTTCAAACTATTTTGGAATGAAAAAAAAAACTAGAGCACCAAAGGTGCTGAAGCTCATACCTTCAACCAATTAAGGGTCCCTGGCTTCTAGTCTTTATTAGTACAAGCATCATATGACTTTAAATGACGCCAAATGGCTTATGAACCCAAATCTCACATGCCCTGATGGCACCTTCCCAAATGTCACAAAAAATGTGTCATGCTGTGTCATGTTATCTTTGTTTTGTAAGTTGTTTCAGGAATACAATTTAAGAAAGCAAAAGCCCCTAGGGCCCATCTTTGGCCTTGGACCCCAAATTTCAAGTATCATTATGACAAACCATCAACATTGTACAAGAGAATCTGTGGCTGAAGCTGCACTATTGCAGATTTCACAAAAGAGCCACAGGGCCCACATGGGATCTTGGGCCAAAATTCCAGAAAACCATAAACAGATCACTAACCAAGCATCATTTTATCAGACCATCAACTCTGTTAAACATTAACTTTCCAGGAAAAGTTAATCACTTGCAATACTACACAAAATGGACCCTATGGTCTATCTTGTGCCTTGGACCCCAACTTGTAAAACACCCTGAAGGTACCACTAACTGAATATAATTATGACAAACCATCAACATTGAACAAGACAATCTACAGGAGTGACTAATTTGCAGAATGTCATAAAAAGGGCCATAGGGCCCATATGGGACCTTAGACCCAAACTTTTAGAACACTATAAACAGATCACTAACCAAGCATTATAATGACAGGCCTTCAACTCTAATATTAACTGGAGGGTGAATTGACCATTTGCAATATTTCACAAAATGGACCCCAGGGTACATCTTGGCCCTTGGACCCAAAATTTCTGTACACCCTAAAAGAACCATTAACAGAGCATCATTATGACAAACACACCCCATCCATGCTCTGTCAATGCACACACAATGGAAATACCCAATGAACATCCCATTAAGCAGCTCCCTTTAAACTAGCCCAAACAACTGCACAGGATTGACCTCTTCTACACAGACAGTTTTAAAGAGGGTGCAGTACAGAGAAATATAGGCAGTAAAGTGATTTTATTAGACTGGTAAAATAGAGGGGTGGCACAAAATTGGTAAGAAAGGCATCAATATTCTTCATCCCAAATTGGAGAAGTAATTTGTAAGAACCATTAACAGAGCTTCATTATGACAAATCATCAACATTGTACAACACAATTTGTAGGAGAAGAAGAATTTTGTAAAATTTCATAAAATGAGCCATTGGGGCCCACATGGGTCCTTCGACCAAAATTCAAGAACACCATAATGAGATCACTAACCAAGCATTATAATGAGGGGCTGTTACCTCTCTTTAAACATTAAATAGAGAAGAAGTTAATTACTTTGCAATATTTCACAAAGTGGATCCTACGGCCCATCTTGGGCCTTAGACTCAAAATTCCTTAAACACCCCAAAAGGACCACTAACAGAGTAACATTATGACAAACAATCAACATTGTACAAGAGAATCTGTAGGAGGAGAAGCATTTTGCAGAATTTCATAAAATGGGTCATAGGGCCCACACAGGACCTCGGACCACAAATTCCTGAACACCCCAAATGGCCTACAACCCAAGGTACATTCTGTCCAAGTTTCAAACAAATCCATAAAAGTATGTGGATAGATAGACAGACAGACAGACAGACAGAGCGATGCCGCATGATCAAAATAGCTCACACCTAGGTAGGTATGAGCTAAAAAAATCGAAAATTGAAACATTTAAAATAATCATTTAGACAGAAATTAACAGCAGACCTATAAGATGAATATACTTAATCTTGGTGCATTGTATGACCTCTTCTGTAACTGTTTATCAGATAGGCCTAATGATGGGAATGTGTCTAAAAACCAGTCACTAATAAACCCCACCACATCACATTCCTATAATTTACACACTGAACCACCTAAAGAATAACCAGAAAGCCAAAAAGCTTAGTGATTCCTTGCCATATGGATATATTGTAACAAACATGAATCATCCATATGACAAGCAGAGGTCCTCACAGTTATACTTCTTGAGATATCATGTTAATAAGGTCAAAACCTTTTGAAATCTTGTGTGATTAAATATGAACAATCCACAGACCAAGTATGAGGACCCTCATAGTTATCCTTCTTTAAATATCATGTTTACTAGGTTTTGACCTTTTGTGACCTCAAATGACCTTTGACCTGCACGACAAATAACAGGGATCATCTACTCAATATGAACAATCCACAAGTCAAGTGTGAGACCCCTCATACATATCCTTCTTAAGATATCGTGTTTACAACGTTTTGACCTTTTGGCCTCCACCAAAACACTAGAGATAATCTACTCAATATGGCCAATACACAAGCTATGTATGAGATCCCTCACAGTTACCCTTCTTGAGATACAGTGTTTACAATATTTTGACTTATTAACCTCTGGTGACCCCAAATGACCTTTGGCCTCCACCAAAAATGATAGAGATCATCTACTCAATATGGCCAATACACAAGCTATGTATGAGACCCTCACAGCTAGTTACCCTTCTTGAGATATAGTGTTTACAATGTTTTGACCTATTAACCTCTGGTGACCCCAAATGACCTTTGACCTCCACCAAAAATAATAATAGGGGTCATCAACTCAATATGGGCAATCCACAACCTATGTATGAGATCCCTCACAGCTACCCTTCTTGCAATATCCTGTTTACAAGGTTTTAACCTTTTGACCTCTGGTGACCCCAAATGACCTTTGACCTCCATCAAAAATGACAGAGATGATCTGCTCAATATGGGCAATAGACATGCTAAGTATGAGATCCTTCACAGTTACCCTTCTTGAGATATCGTGTTTACAAGGTTTTGCCCTTTTAATAACTGGTGACCCTCAAATGACCTTTGACCTCCACCAAAAATAATAGGGATCATCTACTCAATATGGGAACCCACGTTCTATATATGAGATCCCTCACAGTTACCCTTCTTGAGAAATGTTTACAAAGATTGAAGCTTTTGACCTCTGGTGACCCCAAATGACCTTTGACCTACACCAAAAATAATAGAGACCATCTACTTTGTATGGGCAATCCATATACTAAGTATGAGATGCCTCACAGTTACCCTTCTGGTATCATGTTTACAAGGTTTTGACTTTTTGACCTCTGGTGACCCCAAATGACCTTTGACCTCCACCTAAAATAATAGGGAACATCTACTCAAATGGGTAATACCCAAGGTAAGTATGAGATCTCTCACCATTACCCTTCTTGATATATACTATTTACAAGGTTTTGACCTTTTGTGACCCCAAATGACCTTTGACCTCCATCAAAAATGACAGGGATGATCTGCTCATTATGGGCAATGGACATTCTATGTATGAGCTCCCTCAGTTTTCCTTCTTGAGATATGTTTAAAAGGATTTAAGCTTTTGACCTCTGGTGACCCAAAATGACCTTTAACCTCCACAAAAAACGATAGATATCATCTACTTTGTACGGGCAATCCACATGCTAAGTACGAGATCCCTCATAGTTACCCTTCTTGTGTTTACAAGGTTTTGACTTTTTGACCTCTGGTGATCCCAAATGACCTTTGATCTCCACCAAAACAATAAGGATCATCTACTTAATATGGGCAATACACATGCTAAGTATGTGAGGTCCTTCACATGTATCCTTCGAGATATGGTGTTTACAAGCAATCTCCAGGGTATTTACCATTCGACCTCTTGTGACCCCAAATGACCTTTGACCTCCACCAAAAATGATAGGGATCATCTACTCTATATTGGCAATCCACATGGTAAGTATGAGATCCCTCACCATTACCCTTCTTGAGATAGAGTGTTTACAAGGTTGACTTTTTGACCTCTGGTGACCTCAAATGACCTTTGACCTCCACCAAAAAAATAGGAATCATCTACTCCATATGGGCAATCTACATGCTAAGTATGATATCCCTCTGAGTTACCCTTCTTGTACCATGTTTACAAGCAAAAGTGTCACACACACGCACACGACATCACCACTGCATAGATTCCTTTGGGAATAAAAAACTGGTACATCTCAAACACAAACCCCTGTACCGCTAGCAAAATAACACTGAAAGCAGATCAACATTGGATAGAACTTGCATTGCAGACTAGAAGTTTCAAAGTGTTTGCTGTGGGGTGGAAGAAATTATTGGGGGAGAGCATTAGCATGTAAATTGCAGTAAATGATAACGCTTTGCCCTTCCCCCTGGGGGCCATTACTGGAAAGTGGAAGTATGCCGAAACATCCACTATGGCAAAACTAGACAACCCAAACAGTTATTTTGTGCCAGTAGAGGAGACCTAGTCCCTAGAGTCAAAAATGGTTTGTTTCCATGTTCAACTTATGGTCTTCTTGAATCTTCCAGAGGCAATTTTAGTACACTGCATATTGCAAAATGGCCTGCAGGCTGCCATAGGAGAACCTAGGACCCACACTGCTTTAAAGAGGAATGACAGAATGTCGGAAGCCATTTAATGATGTGGTTGAGACTTCTTCCTTAATGGAATAAGATTAAATCCATCAAAGTGTATGGAAACAGTAATAAGGAAATATTAGATAGATATTTCGCATAGAAAATGAAGGGGTAACTGTGGTTTCAATGCCTTTTTGATTCCTTGCCAAAGGCCCTGGGATCTATGCCATATAAATGTTTTGTTTAGGGGTTTTCTCTTTAAACACATCTTTTAAACCAGTATCTCCAGATGGGTAACCTTGAGGGATCTAATACCTGGCATGAGGGTGCCCCATTTTAAGTAAAGGAGCTCTATCAATTTTTGAAGGATCCTTTTATATTTTGAAGGTAAAAGGTCATTAAAAATCAACAAAATCATATGGTGTCAACCTTAAAAACTGTTTGCAAAGATGACATCTCAAGAAGGGTACCCTTGATGGATTTGATACTTGGCATGTGATAACATCATATCATTCTATCTGATCCACATCTATGGATCCCTAAAATTTTGCACCAAAAGCCAAGAGAGTAACTAATACCTTTCACAGTGAAACTGTCAACTTGAAACTACAGCACTAACATTTTATTTCGGTGGTAAGGAATCAATTAACTTCTTGGCTTTGTGGTTACAAGGGTAATATGGCATGTCATCCAGACTTGTCATGTGAGCACAATGTTTTGTGTATGAGTACAAGTGTAGTATTTCTATATGTGAGTATGAGTACCAGACTTGTAGTTCGAGTACAATGTCATGAGTATGGGTACAAGTGTAGTGTCTCTGGCTGTGAGTATGAGTACTAGACTTGTAGTGTGAGTACAATGTTCTGAGTATGGGTACAAGTGTAGTGTCTCTGTCTGTGAGTATGAGTACTAGACTTGTAGTGTGAGTACAATGTTCTGAGTATGAGTACAAGTGTAGTGTCTCTGTCTGTGAGTATGAGTACTAGACTTGTAGTGTGAGTACAATGTTCTGAGTATGGGTACAAGTGTAGTGTCTGTGGCTGTGATATGAGTACCAGACTTTTAGTGTGAGTACAATGTCATGAGTATGAGTACAAGTGCAGTGTCTCCAGTATGGCTATGCAAATGAAGTTCCTATCAGTTTTCTGATACAAATGAAATGCTCATGCCATGAAAATGCCCATAAGTCTACAATCCCGAGTAGTCCCCCACAGCCCGGGAAAGTCTTATTAGTGATGGTCAGTAACTTTCACATTCTGTGGTTTTAGTCCAGCCAGTTGTATCTTCACAACCGTGCTCAATCCGGACATATGATCCAGCCAAGCCCTCGTAGCCTCTGGAACTACTTATTAAGCACCACAAGTCATTATTCGCTTGAACGCACATTGTACTGATAGAGCTGGAGTTCTGTTACCTTGTTATGATGCAAGCCTGATTGACTGTGGTCAGCTTCTACAAGAATTTGGACTAAAAGGACTTTCATGTCATGCTTTTGGCTCAAATACCTGGGTGCATTGGTTTTCTTGTAGTGATAGGCAGAATAAAAGATCTGTCCACTCAGCAGGATATGAATGCTTTTGTGTGTTGCAGAATTTGACTGTCCAGCATCCAATGTACCACAATTGTATTGATAGTTTGTCTTAAGTGCACAGCTTCTGCACATGAGCTGTAAGTGTCAGCATGATGATGATGGAATATGTACTAATCCTGACCTTAAATTTAAAACCTGTGCAAGGATCCTACATGTAAGGACCCAGTAGTATGACTTACCTCTACAATAGATTGCTGCGAACTCTTGTCACGTTGATGCTTTTTTCTTATTACTGTTTGCCTTCCCTAAGGTGGAAATGAAGGTTGCTTTTATGAATCTTAGTATCTTAGAAGATAATCCAATCTTGACTAACAGATACACTCATACCAAATAATTTTCTTTAGTCACCTACAAGATTTAATCAATACGTGGCTTCCACGTAAGTCGATGAGGGCACATACAAATCATCATATGTAATTTTTACCTGAGAGTGAGCCTTTTGCTGATGAGAAAAAGGGACTACATACCTAAGCACAAAGGGCAGCATTCTGGTACTTGTTTTTTTGCTGTACTTATGAATCCTATGACAAATAAGTACACATTTGGGTTAAAGAACTTAAGCAGGTTACGGTACATCACTGCAGTTATCACACACTTACCTCTCCTAATACCTGTACATCATCAGATGAGGGCACATGCAAGATATGATCATCAGCCAGAGAGTTTCTTTGAGCAAAATCATTCTGTGAATGGAAAGTTTTACAAAACTCTTGAATACTGTTGAAATTTACATCAAAGCACAAAAAGGCTCGGGTTCACGGAACAGGTGCCATTTTCAATTTCCTAATAAGCATTATCAATCATTGTTTGCATATAAGTTAGCTTAATTGGGCAACATTGTGCTCCATTTTACGTTATATTTATATATTCAATAGTTCTTCAGTTTTCCTTCTTGCTAAATCATTATTTTCAATGCTACTTTTTTATGATTAAGTTTAAATAACTTCAGAACTGCTAAGCCATATGAAGACAACTTTATGTGATATTTTTGTCACCCAAAGATATAAACTATTGGCCATCAAGTGTCATCTTTTATATTCAACTTCTTTTGGCACTGATCATCTCAAAAGTCACCTCATAACTTAATTTGCAACTGCCAAACATTTATAGTTGATTGTAATAAATAATCATAGATTATTTTCCTGTAATTACTAAACAAGGTCTGCTTAGAGAGAACGACGGCCAGGGGTGAAAATTGATACGTGGAGAAACAGAATTGAAGATAAATGGGCCTTGTTATCAAAACCATATCAAACAAATAATGCAAAATACTCAGGGATTAAAATTGCCCACTGAGGCTCTAACTGGATCCTGGCATGCTTATTAGAAGGAATGTTTTATCTAGTACCATGTCTTATTTTCCTATGCAAACTGTGATAACAAATACAAAATATGGAACAGACTTTTGCGAGAATATCCCTAGGTTTTCAATAGTAAAAATACTGCATAAACTAGAAATTATTACACAATATTCAACACCAAATTGTTCCCTACATAGAATATGATTGAATCTGAAAAATACCTAGGCTTAGAATTCAAAGGATTATGACATCATCTGAGAAACCTGGTTATTGCAAGCAGAGATCCTGAGAAGGGTTCAGGTGACTCCCCTTCTAGAAGTTGCAACAGCCAGAACAAGAGATCTATATTAACAGATCGTCTGATAATGTAGGATGTTTGAGCTCAGCAATTAGAATGGCTAGGATTGTGTGCAATCCTTTAAGTGAAAATTGTCTACTTCCTGAGTTTTAATAAGTCTATGTAAGACCTTTCCCAAACCAAAATTTTAATAGCATCAACAATATAAACCACAATAACCTGATGTGGAGAAACCCCATGAAAAAGTTAGAAAAAAAAAGTTGTGAATAATTTAACAACTTAAACTATCTTACAAAATGATTGATGCTGCATTTAAGAGTATAAATGATCTCACCTGGACAATGGTATATTCTGGTTGACTTGTGACTTTTGGCATATTTTAATTTGACGAGACAGATACTGTCTAAAATAAAAGAAGTACAGTTCATAAAAAAAGTTACTCAACTACATATGCAGAGAATACAAGGTACACCTTTTGAACATTAAAGGGGCTATGCATCCCCCAAACCTATTTAGGAATAGCTCTATAGTTCTATTAAATTATAGGCCAATTTCTGTTCTTCCTTGTTTTTCAAAAATCCCTGAACATATTGTTTATAATTGCCTGAACAATTTTCTGTCTATGAATGATATTCTATATAAACATCAATATGGTTTTCTCCCAGGCAAGTCCACAATACATGCGGTTACTCATGTAACAGATCTTACTATTAATAGTTTTGAGAATAAAAAATTAGCCTGTGATGTCTTTCTGGATATGTCTAAGGCTTTTGACACCTTAGATCATAACATACTTATTTCAAAACTTTGTCACTATGGTATTCGTGGTATGGTCCTTAACTGGTTTATTAGTTATCTGCATGAATGCTCTCAGTTTGTTTCATTCTCTAATGCATGTTCCCCACCTCAGATCATAAATACTGGGGTACCACAAGGGTCAACCCTGGGTCCCTTATTTTTTATTATTTACATTAATGATTTACCGAACTGTAATCCAAGCTTAAATTTCACTATGTATGTGGATGACACCAGTATTTTTTATAACGGAACTGACTCAAACAGCCTAATTGCTGGTATCAATGCTGCACTCCCTAGTGTTATTAACTGGTTTTTAGCAAACAAACTTCACCTCAATGCCAATACTTGAACCATTTATTGCATTTGTATCCACAGTAATGTAACAATGACATCATAGTACAAGCGGTAATTCTTAGAATGCAATAAGCATGCCTACGTGGAAAAGGAAAAAAGTAAGCTCAGTGAACCAAGTATTCACCAGGGAGGGGGGCACAATCCTAGCACATATGACTTAAGTGCATTCAACGTGGCCATATTTATGGGCACGTTTTTTCCATATATTATTGGACCCAATGGAGGCACTAATGCTGAGTATTTGGCAATAGCTTTGCTCCTGCTATTTGGGAAGCCCAGCATCTTTAGACCGGAAGTAACTCATTTGTGTATACTTCCTAGACTACCAATTACAAGCACGATAGTCTTACAAGAATAGGGAGTGTCAAGGGTGATCAGTTCATTCAGTGGTTGGTAGTTTTTAAATTTGGCACTGTAACAGGTATTTATAAATGCATCAAATGGGCATGAGATCTCAACAATGAAAGCCTTCCTGACTAGACGATCACAGATAAGAAGATCTGGTTTTCTGTGATGAACGCAATTAAAGTCTGTTTGCGTATAAAACATATCACCTGTAATGATCTGATTACTATAAATATCGACATTAGGGTGTTTCTTCATGATCTGATCTCTAATAAGGGAAACAATTCTATCATGTCTGGCAGTGTAATAATTCCTACATTCCATACATCCATTCATAATATGGGAAACCGTATCAAATGGGTTATTACAAATTTTGCACTTTTTTGGATATGAATTTGGGTAGTATTTATGAAGAAGGGAATTACATTCAAGTAACTGCATACGTGATTTAAATATAAATCTAATAAGTTCGTCACTCAAAGTACAGTTGGAAAAATATGCACAAGACAAAACTACGTTACAATCGACTCTAAGTATTCTTCCTTGTGAATAAAGGTTACGAAGCCTGTTAATCCTGTTAAGTTTGTTTAAGGTACTTGGACAGTGCAGTGTGAGAGCGAAAAACTAAAGATACACTATCATGTTCAGCGA
Source organism: Holothuria leucospilota (assembly GCA_029531755.1). NCBI lineage: Eukaryota > Metazoa > Echinodermata > Holothuroidea > Aspidochirotida > Holothuriidae > Holothuria > Holothuria leucospilota. Next base: position 14,325,152 of record CM055966.1, on the reverse strand, counting down.
CAATGGCATACACGTCATTGTGGACCTCAAGTTGAAGTTTCTCACGAATGCAGAGCTCATTAAATTCCACCCAAATAGATTTAGGCCAATTAACCTTACCCCTTTTGATAACCCTCCCCCCAGAATCCACCCCGTAACCCCCAAACAGTGGAACACCTTCATTAGCATCATGCAACACCTTCATTAGCATCATGCAACACAGCTTTCCTCTTTGACATATGAAGTTGGAAAGATGACCTTGCACTGTACTTTGTTTGCGGATCATCAGAATTTAAGGCCTGGAGCAGAAAAGACAACTTTTTGGAAACATACATTGACGAGGGGCTTATAACTCCAAGGCCACCTTTGCTAGATGGAAGAAAAATTATGTCCCTGTTTGAAGACTTATTTAAATGAAACCATTCCCGAATGTATTTCACGATGTTGTCCTCCATGTTGGCTAGCGTCTTCGCGGGGAAGGTGATATTACTAAAATAGAAATTTAATTTTGATATTGCCATGTCATTAACCACTTGGATTTTAGCAGAGACAGGCAAGGGACACTCGTTAATTTTTCTAAGTGTGTTATGAAACTCTATTGCAATGGAACTGAGTTGAGCTTCCGAAGCCTTGCCATGTAAACTAATATCGTGCCCAAGATAGGTGTATTTGCCGCTTTTGCCTAATTTCAGAATTGGCTGATTTTGGATGGTAATCTGAATTCCAGATGTACCATACATACATACATACATACATACATACATACATACATACATACATACATACTGACTTTTATACGGCGCAAATTCCATATGATCAATGCGCTTACCAAAACAAGAAAAATCAATGCCAACAAAATATCAGTCAATTAAATAGGTAAGTCTTAATAAAACCCTTGCCATGTTATTTCATCATTATCAAAAATCTGTTCAATTGCATGATTGTGGTATTATTCTACAGGGGTGTGTTATTCCTTTTTTCCCTGCTACAAAATTTCTCGGTATCATTATTGATAGTAACCTTTCGTGGTCACTTCACATTAATGTTATCTGTAATAAAATCTCTAAAGGAATAGGTATTTTGTATAGGACAAGGGATTACCTTCCTAAATATGCCCTTTTATCAATTCATAAGGCTATCATTCTCCCATACTTGTCTTACGGTAGTCTTCTTTGGGGGTTTTCTTTACCTACTCATGTGAGTAAAGTACACACTTTGCAAAAACGGATTGTACGAATTATTTGTAATGCACCGTCTTGTGCTCATTCTGCCCCCTTCTTCTCCCATTTGAATATTTTAACTGTATTTGACATTTGCAGGTATCAAACAGCAGCTTTCACTTATGCATATATTAATGGTTTGCTCCCCTCTAACTTTGACAATTTCTTTGAGAATCATACCTGTAATTATCATACTAGGCAAGGAAGCACTACTTCCATTATGCCCCACTTTTATAGACTGAAGGGTAGCCAGCATTTTGTTAAATATACAGGTCCAAAAATTTGGAATGCTCTTCCCATTGCAATTAGAAGTAGGCCCTCCCTTGTTTTAAAAGTCACTTGAAGAGTTTCCTCATTGCTAATTATGTCTTTTAAAATCAACCTTTGTTCTTCTGTACTGCATTTTTTCCCTTCATTCGTATCGAATGGTTCATAGTTTGTGCTTTATAAATAAACATTATTGTTTATCTTTGTGTTATTTTGTTACCATACATAAGCTTTTTACAAGCTTCTTTGGTTTCCCCTCAACCTTTTATATTTGTTATATGCATATTTTTTCTATCTTGAAAGCTACTTTAAGTATTTGATTGTATTATATTGTACCATATTCAAGTATTATGCCGACTATCGGTTGAAATAAAGTTCGACTAATTGAATAATTGACTAACTGAAAGATACTTGCAAGAGAAATAAGAAGAAATTTGTGAGATTTAACTGTTGATTCAAAAACAGTTTGGGGCGACTGCTTATGCAGAGCAACCTGATCAACAGAGGTACCACCCTGACTACAAACATTATAGGTCTGTGGACATACAACCAAACAAGCTGTCTAAATTACTTAGCAATGATAGATTAAGATCCCCTGATGAAATATCTATTTAAATTATTTGAATATTTTTACTGTTCTCAAGATAAACTTGTTCAAAGTTTTACCATCCTTTTCTCATTAGCTGCATGTGCACAAATTATCACATGGAGTGTTGCACACTGTCTGTATGTTAATATTTTATACATAACCTGTGAATTACTGACTTGCTAGTCTCTAGTTTTTTGTTTAATGTGCACAACTTCAAAGTAGACAACAGCTACTTCCAAAATAAACACCACAGGGCCTAGCAAAATAACTGTCCTGGAGTGAAGGTTAATGGCTCTATAATCTCAGCCCAGTCACAATTCTCCCTACTAAGTTTACTTCTAGCCAGGGTGACCAGACGTCCCGTAAAATACGGGATTGTCCCGTATTTGGTTCATTTGTCCCGCGTCCCGTATTGAACCTCCCCGGGACGCCTATTTGTCCCGTATTTCTATGTTGCTGAAGGGGGTTCCTTACAAAATAGACACAAAAAAAGGAGACAACTCTGGTAGAATGGACGGATACAACTACTGCAAGGAAAATTGAAATCTACTGTAGAGTGCGTTAGCAGCTTTTCAAAGCCTGCTTACCCCAACGTGTTTATGTATTACAATTGTGGGCCAACGGTAGGATAGTGTCGAGGTTCGTAGTCAGTTCCGCAGTTTAGTCCCGCATACCACTGGTGCCTCTGGCATACCAGTCGTATGTAGCCTGCAGAAATTGTTGTAGTGTCTCCCTTATTAAATCAGAACTGCAAATTGTAACTTTTATATGACATGTTCTGAGTTTGTTACATATGCCCAATCTTATAGGCAATTACTCAAAGCTGTGTCATCAAAAAGAAATATAACTAGTCTAGTAATTGACATTTTCAACACATTTTTGGACATTGTGATTTATAACTTGGACCACTCTAAGTACGACTTTCTGGTGCTTTGAATGCACTCAAATCCAGAAGCTTCCGGGGGCTTTGCCCCTGGACCTCACCAGGGGCCCTAAGGCGGGCCCCTGGACCCCACCTGATGGAGGCTTCGCGCTACGCGTGCACACAACCCACCTTCCAACCATGCAGTATCCCGTATTTTACTTTTAAAAATCTGGTCACCCTGCTTCTAGCCTCACTTCCAATTAAACAAAAAAACACCTTTCTAGTACATCTCTAAGACAGAGCGGGGATACCCACCAGACCTAAGATCCACTAGATCGAAAATTTGCTAGACCGCAGATCCTCTTGAATTCATATCTTCTTTGGGTTAGGATTGGTTAGATACAAAATAAGGTCAAGGATTTGGGTAAGGTACTAAGGATTAGCTTCAGGTAGGAGTATGGTTTGTATAATGATCTAATGGTAATGATTATGCTTAGCATTAGGATTAAGTTTCGAGTTAGGATCGTCGGTCTAGTGAACCTTTGATCTAGCAAACCTTCAATCTAGGGAACTCTCCCTGACAGAGCCACAGAAGTCTGCATTGAGTTTCAATTCCTCAAGGCCATACTGAAATAAACCTGTGTGTGTTTAAATTTGGCACACAATTGATGGAACAAGTCATCATTGACCAACCAGAGTGGAGCTATTGAGTAAACAAATGTCAATCAAAGAGCAGCTATCACCAATTGTATTTAGAACAATAAGGCAATTCCTAAATACATTAAGGGGATGCCACAGCCCCTTTAAACAAAAAGAGGGGAGCAAACTATCTCATGAATCCCACTTTACAAATTTGTATGGGCAACTCATGTTTGTTAATCATCTAAGAGCAAAAATGGTAATTTTCTTGTAAAATGGTCAATATTTGATGGTTTTGATTATAAGTGTGACCATTTTAATGCCTGCTTTTTATATCACATGGGTAGGTAAGACATCTACTGAATCTTAAGTGGCACTTGCACAAACTGCAGGATTCTGTACATGTGCCATAGATACTGTCTTGAAATAAAAGCCTAAAGTACTGCTGGCCTTCTTGCCACAGTTACACCTCTATGTTCCAATGTCTCTGTCTTCCAACACACGTAACCCTACTACTTACCCTAACCTTACCTTTATCCCAACACTGACCTCAATATAGAGACATCGGAAGAATGAGACATTGCAACACACAAGTCACCCTTAGCTGCTGCCACGCCCATTTATGGACAACCACTATTAGTTGTTACTGCTACCAGTGATGGTCCAAGGCCCTTGCTGTAATACAAGAAATGCTCCCTACAGTGTAAAGAGCTACTTGTGAAGGGTATGACCGAAAGCTGGGCTAGAACGATGTAAACCTCAATGGCAAATGTTTACCGCAACTGTACTGATGTAGGCTTATCCAGTATGTATACACAAAAATCTCTTCCTTATCCATGCGAAAACACCGACGAAAAAGAAAATCAAATTGCTTTCGTATTCAGTCACCATGTCAATCTCAGCAAATATAAAAGCACTTGCCAGGTTTACAGATATGTGAAAGGATGTATGAGTGGAACTATAAATATACAATGGAAGCAATAAACAGAAATACCTTTGCACTCATTCTTTCAAATCTGATCCACATAAACATAGCCTCCTATAGGTACAATGAGTGTAGGCTACTGGGATAATGAACTAACATACTCATTTGCAAGCAGGATCGACAGTGCGGGTCAATCGCAATGGAGTCGTTAGAGGTCACCATAACAGATGTTTGAACTAAGGAAAACCGGCCATACTCTGGTAACCAAATTTGATGTTTCCAAAAAATACAGTAAAATTCTCTTTATTAGGCACTAAAAACAGAATCTCAAAAGCATGTTGCATTTGGAAGACACTAATTATTGAAGAAAATTCAGTTTTGATACACAGTACATGGATACACAGAGCATGATGGGAATCTGTGATGTCATCAGGCAAATTCGGAACACAAATAGCATTGTTTTCTCTGTGATGTTGATATAACCAACGTTTGGCACATTTGATGAATTGTTTACTGTACCAAAGGTATGGAACTTTATAATACTAAACGGTACCACAGAATATAAGGCATTTTTGGCTGAATCTGGACTTCGAGGTTTATATTTTTGAAGGCTGATTCATGTAGTTCTTACCCTTAAAAAAAAACAATTCTGCCTGCTGACATAGTAGCAGCATTGAACATTTTTCCCTAGCAATGAAATTCAAAAATGTGATGAAGAAAGAAAAAAATTATTAAAAATATTTTTGACACAAGTGCCCATATTGTCTATACATATTCTTCTGAACTTTTCTGTTAGGATCCAGGTCAACCAAGAGGGCCAAAAAAGCAAAATGGCTCCAAATGGCTCCCTATATAATAGTATCTTATTAAAATAATGAACAAAATGAGCATTAAAATATTTTTAGCCAATTGCTCTTAATATCATTCAATTTTATGATAAATATTCAGAAATTATTTGTAGGCACTTTTCTGTCTGGATCCAGGTCAACCAAAATGCCCCCCCCCCCCCAAAAGAATGGTCACAAATATTATAACAATATATCATAACTGTATCATTACAATAATTAGGAATACTCATGAAAAGAATTTTTGACACTATTGCTTGCAAAATTGGTGCCTAATTTATGATATAGTGTCATAACTTATTTTGCTGAACAATCAAGACAGCCAAAAAAACAAAATAGCGGCCAATTTTACAATAGATATAAATAAAAATAAGAATATAATAATTAAGCTATTTGGACACAATTACTACTAATATCTGTTCATATTTTATGACAAAGATTCAAAACTTATTTGTCTGACCTTTTCTGTTGGAATCTATGTTATCCAAGATTAACCAGATTAACCAAGATGGTCAAACAAAAAAAAAAGAAAAAAATGGCAGCCCATATTAAAATAACAATAATAAATTAAAATAATAAAGGAAATGAACATTAAAAATATTTTTTACAGAATTGCTTTTAATATCTTTTTAAATTTTGTAATAATATTCAGACCTATTTGAATAAACTTTTCTGTCAGGATTTAGGTTAGCTAAGATGGCAACAAAGTAAAATGGCCACCAATATGCTGACAATGTTTTTTAATAAGTAAAATACTCACTAAATATATTTTTGACATACTTGCTCTAAAATCTGGTCATAAACAGTCTTGAATATTCATCATAAAATTTTAACAGACATTTTCAATGATTTTTCTTTATTTTATTATATACATATTGGCGACCTCTTTGAATTTTGTTGTTAAGGGAATATACCCAGTGCTGCTTCTGTGTCAACAGGGGAAAATGTCTTATTTAGGGTGAGAATTACATGAATCAGCCTTAAAAACAACTGTAAACCTCAAGTACAGGTTCAGCTCAAGTTCTGCTGGACTTACTAGATCTACATGGAAAAGTTCACGTATATAGAGTTAATTCTGTTGTTAATAAAAAAGTCCGTTTTTACTTAATTCTTTCACTCAACTTTGTAACAGCTTCCATTTTCTTCTTAAGAGCATCTCTTCACTTTACCTTATTTACTAGGAAGTTCAAATTTTCTATACTTGCTAAGTATTAAGTCCAGTTACTACTGAAGACTTATTTAACTTCTCTTGGCTGGCTTTTTTATAAAGGCTGCTGTTTGGGGCTTCCTCCACCAGTTTCTGTATATTTTATATCAGTTTTTATTGTACAATATTGTGGAAAATAAATGACATAAAATGAAAATATCCAAACATCACCTCAATATCAAATTTCAAGTACAATGGTTTAAATAAAAAATATATCAAATGGACTCTGTGTTAATTTGACCATGTAACATCACATTCTGTGACCTTAAGGAAACTGGGAGGTACTTCTTGACAAATGACATCAGTCTTCAAAAAGAGGTAGCCTATCTTGAGTTAGGAATGGAGATTTGGTACAGGGTTGGATGACATGTACTGAAGAATTTGTCTCTTTCATAAAGGACTCCTTACAAAATGCCACCACAAAAGCCACATAGTATTGGAGACTGGAACAGGGAAATGATGTATTTCAGACTGGAACAAGTAAGGCAATACTTAATGTAGTTTATCAATGAAATTTCCAACCTACTGAAAATCTAAACACATTCAGCTTTCTTTAATACAAACAAATTTTGTCTCCCTTTTTGACTTGAAAGTACAGCTCAATAGGTGGTGCTTTTATGTTAACATAATATATGCAAGTACATTTATGTGTTTACTTTATGTAGGCCTAAACTTTCGTATCACTTTACCAAACTTTTAAATCATTTTAAAATTTTGTATATTTTGCAGCAGGACAACACCTTTTCAAACTGATTGTGGATGAACTAAATTTATGTCATCTTATGAATCTTGTCTCATTGCAAAAAATCTCTTTCACTAGAATCACTGCACTGGTATTTATGATTCCAAATATTTCACGAAAACAAAATTCCCTGATTTTGTCTTCAACAAAAAATTTTCAAAATTCAAAGACAATCTTATAGCATAGATCCAGTTTCATATGTCTTCAAAGCCCCCTTTATTTGTCACCTGATAAGTATGGTGCTGGACATGAGGCAAAGTATAAAAGATATGGCTGCCTTTTTTCTCTTTAGGACCAAAACCTGCCCAATTTTTTCTTGATCTGCATTTCATTTAAATTCCTTGACATTTTTAACTAGACAAAGGGAAAACTCACTAGAGTGAGCTCGTTTTTCCAGTTATTTTTTGTAATAAATCAGGGTGTTCCATTCAATCCAATGATATCTCCATAGTTACAATTTTTTTAAATCTCAGGCCAAAGGCACAAGGCATTCATGCAAAATCCTCCCCTAAAATCCTCTCTCCCCCCATCCTTCCCAAAATCCACCCCTTTAACATTGACAAGCTGGGTGTTGAGCCTCTACATTTCAATTTATAATGGTTATGACTCTAATGTTCCGATGTCTGTATGATCCGAAACCTGTACCCAACATCATTTGCGGCTCACCATAGGGGCACGGGGGGGGGGCACTTGCCCCCCCAAAAGTTTGCAAAGCATGGTCTTCAATTTTCTAAAAAATAATAAATAGGCCTAAATAAAACAAAACATGTACTTCGAGATGGGTTAGGCCCTCCCTTTTCCTTGACTCTGTTTAATACTAACGAAGTGAATAACTTTCCAATGAAATGTCCCGAAGGTTAAACACTAATAAAGTGCTTTCAAAATGATATTTTTTTGGCGCGCTTCGTGCGCGTTTTCTTAGTTGCTTGTTTGCTACTATATATACTTCAGACATCACTAATGGACCTACCATTAGTGCGAGCTAAGGTTATCAAAACAAATAATCAGGCTGTGATTTTTGTAATCTGATTAGCTTAGGCATCATAATGTCATTTACAGAGGGTAACGGTAATGCTGGAGTTAAATGCCCATAGTTTTGCTGACACTTCAGAGCTTTCGGGGTCATTCGATACACAACCCTTTAGCCGTGTTGATTATCATCCACGACTAAAAGTAGTTTTGCCCGGCTGTCACCTGGCCAGATTAGCATAGCTATCTGTCTACAAAAAGTTGTAACAGGCATGTAGCCTAAACGTATTGTGTTTCTCACAGAAGAAGAGGTTTCCCTTCCCTTGTCCAAATTGACAGCACCGTTGGCCCACGAGTGGTCTTATGACTGTCAAATGGCATGTTATAGTTCAGTTCAGTTCAGTTCAGTTCAGTTCAGTTCTACTTTATTTCGGCCTTCCATGAAATATAAAAAAAAACATTACAAGATCACAGTAAGTTGTACAGTAATACAAAGAACAAAGAAGTAGGAAAAAAGCCGGGGAGATTTCACAGAAAGCTACTTAAAGCTTGTAGAAGTGAATCCCCTTTTAGACAATATATATAAAAGTATCTGTAAATATATAAAGAGATCAAGAATAATCACATAAAGGCATCCAAAAACAATGCAAGCAAAACATGAGAAAAAAACAGGCAACAACAACGAGAATAAGTTACCAAGGGACAATGGAAACAGGCTAGACACAGTTGGTATGTGAATATACTTAACTATAATGGGTAAGTAGGTACAGTTTGTGACGTCGCTTAAATGTAGGAAGGGTGGGAGAATTTTTTATTTCGCCAGGGAGTGCGTTCCAGGTGAGAGGCCCTAAATACCTAATGTGACGTTGGCTGATTGAGAGTCTACACAATGGGATTACAAAATCTAAAGAATTCCTAGTGTCGTAAGGGTGACCGTGGTGGTTGAAAAGGTTGATAAAAGAATTTGGTAATAAGTTATGGAAAGACTGGAACATAAATACAGAAGTGTGATGTTTTATGATATCAGGCAATGACAAACAATTATATTTCTTAAAGATTGGCTTAGTATGTTCGAGAGGTGACTTCTTATCAATTGCACGAAATATACGCTTTTGGATAACAAATAGTTTGTTTACATGAACATCGGCAGTATTTCCCCAGATGATGGCACAATAGGATAGCAACGGTAAAATAAGAGAATTGTAAATTGTAAGAAGAATTTTGATAGGTAGTAGATTATGCAACTTAAAAATAATACTGGAGCCTTTAGAGAGTTTCTTGCAAAGGTTTTCAATATGGGGTATCCAGTTTAGGTGAGGATCAATGGTTACTCCTAGGAAGTTGGCAGAATCAGAGAAGGGTACAAAGTTGTTTTGAATTAAGATACCGGCAGTGTTACCAACAAAATTGATTCTTTTCTGGTATGGCCTAAAGAGAATAGCTATTGATTTCTTTGCATTTAAGAGGAGCTTGTTTGTAGCAAACCAGTTTGTTACTTTAATCATTTCGCTGTTAAGATAATGTAAAAGTAAATCAATGTCAGTATGTTCATAGGAAATATTGGTATCATCCGCATACAGGGTAAACTTTAAACGAGAACTTACGGATGGTAAGTCATTTATATAAATTAAGAACAATAGAGGACCAAGTATAGAACCTTGCGGAACGCCTGTTGTAATACTACACATGTGAGAATTAACGGTTGATATATTAACATACTGAGACCTGTTACTAAGATAGTCATTAAACCAGTGATAAGCAATACCGCGAATACCATAGTGATGTAACTTATACATAAGAATATTATGATCCAGGGTGTCGAAGGCCTTTGGAAGATCAAGAAAAATACCACAGGATAACTTATTATTTTCAAAGGCGTCGATTATTTTGTTGGCAAAATTGATCAAAGCATGAGATGTTGACTTTTTAGGGAGAAATCCATACTGGTGTTCGTAAATTATACCGTGCTTTTCAAGGAAATTTAGAAGACGAGTATAAACAATTCTTTCAAGAATTTTGGAAAACACCGGAAGAACAGAAATTGGCCTATAATTACTTTTCAAAAATTTGTCACCGGATTTATAGATTGGAATGACTCTTGCTAGTTTTAAATCTGTTGGAATAGTACCATTTCGTAGGGAGAGATTAATAATATGACATAGGGGTACAGAAATGAAACAACCCACAGATTTAATAACTTTACAATGAAGATTGTCATGGCCGGGGCTAACATTTTTCAGATTCTGGATACAGTTGTAAATTTCATTTTCATCAGTCGGGTGTAAGTACATTTTGTTATAAGCAAAAGGTTCTCCACTTCTGTGCTAAAGTATACCGTTTCAGTTGATTTAAAGGCATTTTCCAGTGGCTTTTCACAAGGGTCCCATGTGAAAGAGAAAAAAATTTCAGTTTATACCCTCCTAACCCCGTAGCAATACACTTTTCCCAACTAGAGATATCTAATGTTAAAGACTACTTATTTTTGTCAAAAAAACCTCCAGTTCTCATCAAGGTCACAGAATGTTATGTAAAGTGGGCACATTGCCTCAGATTTCTTTTGTTTTCCTTTATAATTGAATGTCCTGTTGTCCTTGAAATTTGATACTGTTGGAATGTTTGAATATCTTTCCATGTGGGTTTAGCATAAATTTACACCATACGTATGGCATAACAAACAAAGTTGCTGAATATTCCCCACAAGAGTGCCAATATCATAAAATTCAATGCTTTGTCAAATTAATGTGCCGAGATGACATCACAGATCTCCCATAATGCACTTCATCTTGAGAAAAAATTGCATTTCTTTGAAAATAAGTATCTTCCAAATGCTACAAGCTATTGAGATGCGGTTTTCACCTCCTAGAAGAGAAAAATTTTCTGCAGTTTTTGAGGTCATTGATTTTTGTTACTGGCAAATCCCTTTAAAATAAAGACACCAAACAGTCAATCTAAGTTCAGTGTAGTGAGACTTTTTGGCCTAGCTATTTGTATATAGGATGAGATGTCGTTCTGAGTTACGGGAATTCCCCTCCCCCTTTAAAAAATTTCGTTCCGGAACGGTACTGAGATCCAAAATAGTGCTATCATTTCATTGTTTTCAAGTGTCTTCAGTGCTCAAAATTTTCGTTAGTTTAAGAAAACAATCCAGAAAACCAACATTTTATGGTTTCTTGGCAAAGCTGAAACACATTGTGTGACACAATGAAAAAAAAAAACAAAATATTTAAAGGTGGGGCTCATTTTATACAAATGTATCTAGCCGCTTTGCCCATTTCACCTGCCTCTTACCCCCCCCCGATCGGCTGATATGGTTGTATTTATTTTCATAGGCGTAGGAAGCGGGGGGGGGGGGAGCTGGGGGCTAAAGCCCCCAGTCAAAAATGTGAGGGGGCTGAAGTATGCTTCCGCACCCCAAGATCCAAGGGCGAATCCCCTCATTTGTCTCTTCTGTAAGAAATGTCAAAATTTGCTGAAATTTTCCTTAAAGTTTGTCCAAAATGTTGCACCAAATTGCATCTGAGGACCTTCAAATACCCAAAAATTTTCCAGAGGGGAGGGGGACACCCCTCCCCTTAGACCCCTCCCCCAGGACGGCGATCCGAAACAAGGTTCAGCCCCCCAGTCTCGAAAAGCTTCCTACGCCTATGTTTATTTTTAAAGTAGTCAGCTCATGACTGACTGCCTGAAATGGTTTTTGAAGAGCTCTTGAAAACTACATGAGGCATCGCTGTAATACATTATAATAACCTTACTCCGGTTGTATTATCCGGAGCTGACCATTAATATTGCCCGGGGGTTCTTCCGAACCTCCCTGAATACGGACTTGAGTTTGCCCCCCCCCAAACAAAATTTCTTAGAGCCGCCCATGCCCAACATACTATCACCCTAGCCTAACCCTAATCTAACCCTTATCCTAATCACTTTGTGTAGACTTTTGGAATATAAATATGTCAGAACAAGGAGACGTCGGAACAGAGGGAGTAGTTCCCATCCATCACCTATTGATTATTTGTATTTTGCATCAGTAATAGATATGCAACGACTTCTATGTTTACTTCTTTCTTTTGTAATTCTGTGTTCTACTACATAAAGTTGTTTCATTCAATACACTGATGCTTCTGCATTACAACCTTTTCATTTAGAGGCCTGAAGGCAGAGGTCCATGTGAAATCCCCTCCCAACCCCCCCCCCCCCCCAAAATAGAAACAACAACTCTGCCCATCCAAATCAAACTCCGTCCCTCTAAAAGTGACAAGCTGACTACACTGTCTCTGTACACCTCAACCCATCAGCCTGTGTTTGGCTATTGGTGATTTGTGTAAGTCATAGATGTAATTGCTTCTACATTTAAAATACAACAGGTGAAATATGATAAGAAAAGGTATGGGGATACTATACTTTCCCATCTACAAATTAAAATCAAGAGAACATGCAGTTTGAATATTTGAATGTGTCAATATTACTAGCAAATTTGTTTATTTTTTGTACACTTTTTGGGCACAATTTTGATTAAAAAATTGCAAAGCATTTTCCCTAGTGAATTAAAGGGAGAATGCAGTCACCCCAGTAAAGAATTGTATGGTAGACTGTCCTATTTCCTGAATGGATCTTGAGAATCATGTGACAATATTTTTCTCACTCAATTGTAAAATTTACAAGGAGCAACTGCTTGGTTTACCTTGAATATGCAATATTTATGTCCTAAAATATTATGAAAGATACTTGGAAGAGAAATAAGAAGAAATTTGTGACATTTAGTCATTGTTTCAAAATAAGTTTGGGGCGACTGCTTTTGACCTTTAATAAAGAAAAGTATGAGCGATTTTCTTTGAAATGAACAAAAACAATGAACACTGAGAAACACTTGTCACTGTTTCAAGGCTCTTCTTATCTTGAATTTTCCCATCTGCTGCTAAAGTATAGGACCATACTTTATAAAGGAATTCAGGTTTGCATAAGCCCTCCCCCAACCACACACAATTATACTGCAAATTTAGTCATCCCAATCTGAATTAATATACCACAACATCCTTATTCAGACATCATTATTTTTCATCATGTGACAAACATTTTGTTACATTCATGCAAAGGACATCCAAAAAGAGTCATATTGGAGATTATGCTGATGTTTAAAAGTAAGTTCAAGCAGCTGCTCATTCATTATGTCCAGAATCCTACCCAAGAGTCTACTCCTTTCCATTTTATCAATGCATCAAAATATTATACTTTGGTCCACATTTAGAATTTCTGACCCACTACCCCACACCCCACCAAGGCCCCCACAAAAAATTTTCTAAGAAATTCTTCAGTACATAAAGGACCTTAAAAAGTTCCCTATATTTTCAAAATACAGCATTTGGGGACAGAAGTAAGTGGTAGTATATACATTCATAATTTGCTTAGAATAGTAACATCGGTACACAACTTTTTAAATAATTAGACTACGGTCTTTTGAAAAGCACTGGTGTCAAAAGGCTTTACATAAACATAATTAACTATACTTTAAATCAGGAGTGGGAAACCTCTAGACAGTGGGCCATATATGGTCTGCAAGACTAACTGATCCATAATGCCAAACACTTTTCTAAATTCTATTTCCTTAAGTAATGAAAGCTTATCGTTTAATTCACCATCTAACCTACTCTTCATTTCTGAAAATGTTAATTATGTAAATGAGTTATACCCTATGTAATTCTTCTACAGGTATAGTAGCCAATGACATTATACATGCTTGGGAGTTTACCCACATTTGAAAACTTTGTTTGGCCCACCAATGATTTTGGAAACATCAAAATAGCCCTTTACAGGCATCAGAACTACATAATGATTGTTTACCAAAAGGGTACACTGCTTAAAACCTGTTTGAAATATTGTAGAATTATAGACGAGAAACTGAACAAATATGTAGAACTTGTTGTAAGCCATTGTGACTGAATTAAACTCCATTTGCGGTCTATGACACATTGTATTTTACTAAACTGTACAATCGTAAAGCAAGTCAATGCGTGTGCCTTTATCCGGGTCTTATCTCAGCTTACGAATAGTCGACAACACTTCATCCAAAGAAACGTTCTTCTACCTTCTTCACTACGAAAAATCGACATTATTTACAAACTTCACCTCATTTCTCTTAAAACAAAACTTAAATCTGTCGTTGTTGACTGGTTATAAATTTAGTATAATAAACTAATTAAAGAGTCTTGGATTAGTACTAAAAACTTTAATAAATCTATCGTAAGGAATTGGGCAGGTGACATTCGAATACTGCACTTGTTTTTCTACTTGAAGAGCAAACTTAAACTTATATATAAATTCATTCAACATTGGCAACTCAAAGTTTCTTTTCTTATTGAATATGTAATATTTCACATGAAATAGTAAGAGATTGTATGGATGGTGCGGGATAAGCTTATAGCCAAAGAAAAGGTCTTGTTTTGAAAACACAAATTGATGTCCAATGAAGCACTGCTCTACGTCTAAAATAAACTGTGATGTAATTCCACATTCCCAAAATAAATGATCAATGGTTTCCTCCAGCTCCCCACACAATGAGCACAACGTGTTGTCAGAGTATATATTTTTAAATTCCCTTGTCGTGAGTGTGTGTGTCTTGTATTTCGTAAAAGACACAGCACATAAGTATAACTTTCAAAGGATCCTACAATAAAAGAGATGGAAAAAAAAAAAAAAGCTTACGAATAGTCACCGGACATGTGACCTATAAAGGTCATGCTGTTTATTGTAGGATTTCTGAGAGGGGTTCCCGGCATTACATGTAAAATTGGTGTATGCAATATCCATTTTTATTAGCTAATAAAAATGCTATGCAACAAAAAAGGTGTGCTCTCTGTAGATCGTCTACTTTGCAACATGTCATGAATGGTGTGGGAGGCAATTCTCCTTTTGCTTTTTAAGTTTGGCAAAGTCATGAGACAAAGTATGACATTTCCAAAAAGGAGGACATTTGAAATTTGGTTATAAAAATGTAGGAC
This sequence comes from Holothuria leucospilota, assembly GCA_029531755.1. Lineage (NCBI taxonomy): Eukaryota > Metazoa > Echinodermata > Holothuroidea > Aspidochirotida > Holothuriidae > Holothuria > Holothuria leucospilota. The sequence goes on along the minus strand of CM055966.1, from coordinate 14,309,913 downwards.
ATTCAGGTATTTCAAAACAATTCAGCTTCGAATACTATTAATACTTTTCATCTTATAAAGCTGAATACATAGCAGACTTTAATCATTGCTAAATGTGCCCAAGGAATCATGGGATGCAGGAGAATAAACAATGGGTTTAATCATTGCTAAATGCACCCCAAGGAATCATGGAAACTGTAAGTATAAATAATGGGGAGCCCATTGTTTATACTCCCAGTTTCCATGATTCCTTGGGTGTATTTAGCAATGTTTAAAGTCTGCTATTCCCATCAAATTTCATTAAACTTCTTGGAAGCATTTTTTAGCATTGAAGCACCTACCAACATAATAGCAGTAACGTATCAGCAAGCTCCAGTTTCTTTGGTTATAAGGTAAGGCATTTTGAATAAGATAGGACATTTCCAAATTGGGTATGAAAATGCAAGATATTCAAGCATGTAAAAAACACTTTAGCAACAAATATTATGCATATTCCATTCCATAAGAGTGATTACACTCCAACTAATTACATTCTACTTGTTAGAAGTAATTTTAGCATTCAAAACAGGTCACACCCTATGATTTCAATAGTAACAACAACTTCAAGACATGACAACAAAGTAATCAGTGATCAACTTCAATTTAACACACAGTGTGTCTACCCTTTCACATTCATCCGATAGCCCTGTAAATCATTGATACACCAGACATTGGCTTTTATAACACGAAAACATATATGGAGCAGTAGTAAGTACTGATCCGAATTATTAGCAGTTACTAACTTTGTGATCCACTTGGTAGTTAGCTCTGACTATGCAATCCGCTCTCCTCCTCAAGTTTTTGCAAGGTCAGCAAGAGTGCTCCGTACTTCCCCCCTTTTAAAGGGTTAGACAGGTACTGGGTATAGATCAGTGTCAGATCAACCTCTCAGTCCTATTACATTCACATTAAGTCTGTCATATGTTGCTTTACTCCTGACTACCTGAAAAGAGTACTGAAATACTTCTCATTGTCCGAACTACACAGATGAAAAGGTACAGTAACAATTAATGCAATGTTAAACAGCACAGTTGTTCGTCTTAATTGTGTTAAAGAATACGAAGAAAGACTGTACAACGGAGCCACAATTCAACGAACAGCTTATACTGTCACTACTCAGACAGAACCTTCTACAACTAATAATGTTTCAGTAGAAAAGGCAGTGTTTGTACTCACCTTAAATCACTCCCCAACTTTTTCAAAATCTGCCTAAATGAGAGAAGAAAATACTGAAAATGGTTAATATATGCATTTATTTTGACCCTTCAGTGAACTGGAAGTGGCAGAGCAAGACCCCTTATAATCCTACTAGTACATACTACACTTGTAGTGCAAGCATATTATCATGAACATAAAATGAACATCAAGAATACACGTAGCTACTGTACAATGGTTGAGAGAAGGAATAAATTCCTGTTTGTAAATACATGAGCAAAGACTGTGATTATGACGAGTAAATATCCAATCTAATGCGTACAAGCACAAGCAAACATGCCAGAGCAGCATGAAAGCAGAAAAAATTTGGCTTTAATTTGGGTATTGGTCTTTTGCATATTACTGTAAGAAACCTGATTTAAGATCTAAATGCAGAGGGTGCTAAAGACATTCTAATCATTGTTGGCTGTCTGGAGGGGGAGACGAGGCAGGCCTTCAAGTTAGCCCAATTATTTTTTGTGGCTTCGGCTTCAGCCTTGTGAGGAAAGCATGATATCCTCTGGCCTTCAAAATTTGGCCAAAGCCGTATGAGATTAGCTATTATAGGGCCCTGTACCTACTAATTTCCCAAAGATATCATGCATTAATGCATTATTTTACCTCTAAGAATTATTCTTCCCTTTGCAGATATTTGAGGGCGGTGTATCTACTGTCAAATAATATCAAGTTACATAGGCTACACAAACCAAAACATTTAAGTGTTAATTGCCTTGTATATCATATCAGTGTATGGTTTAACAAGCCTCAACCTCAAGAGGGTATGCCCTCAGTCCCAGTCTGGACCTTGGAGGGTGTGACCTCCATAAATGTGACCGACTGGCTCAACACAGACTACAATAAGATATACTGTGTGCCTTTGTTAATGACTTGATCAAATAAAAGAGCAATTACCTTGTATCATCAAAATAAAACTGTTGTCTAAACACGTCAAATTAGGCTATATTCTTGTGATAATTAATATTTATGTCATGCTGAAGTATGAAGTATCACATGCAAATCCCTGCAGGTTGCCAAAATACTGCTCACCTAAGATGCCAAGACCACTTTTCAAGAAACTCTGCCAAAGTTCACCACTACAAGTGATGGCCCACATTCTTTGGTATCTAATAAGGACAGCTAAGTGTTACCATTAAGAGCTGTTTTCACAGGATTCGACCAAGAGGCTAGGTTAAGTGAAAGCCTACTGAATGATCCAGTGTACAGTATGCAGAAGTATAAATCACTCAAGTTCCTTATCACCACAATCAAGCACTTAATAAAGGACTTTAAAAAGCTTCCAGTCTCTGTTATCATAGAACTCATCGAACAGCATAATATGTTTGTTTGGAAGGATATTATAAATAGTATAATATATAAACAATTGTATGCAATAACCTGAAAATTTGGATACAGCTACTTACAAAGGAACTGTAGAGTAAGCATACAGAAGCGAAGTTTGTTGAGTATGAAAGGTTACGTCAATCGATCAGAACTTCAGTCTAATTGTTGGAGTTGAGCGAATGGGAAGTTGAAACTTGGAACTCAGCATTCGAGATAAGAATTTTGTAGATTGGAACAGGGTACTTGATGGGTTACATTGTCATTACCAAATCTGTGAAAAAGCTTACAGGGAAAACATGATCGAGGTACGCACCCAATTCCAATATGGCGGATACTGACTCGTCACGTTAAAGTTCACCAAGTGCAAGTGGGTGCATACCAGTACTACAAGCAATACATCTCAATACCATACAGTTCTTTTCTTCTTTTTTTTTTGTTTGTTCCTATTTCATATCATTAACTACTGCATGCCTAGGCTTCTACCTGTATATATGCTGACCTTAAATTTTGTATTATTTTCTGTACTTTATTCAATTAAAGGTTTCGATATGTTTTGGTACTGTGCAACAATTTTCCACACTGATTGTGGATGAAATAAATTTTATGCTTTTATATCACCACAATCAAAGTAATGAAATTAATGATTCCTACCATTTCATGACCAAAAAATTCCCTGATTCAGTTTTACTGTCATTAATTTTTAAAATTGCATGGTATTGTTTGACATTGATCATTTCACTAATCTTATACCCCTATTACTATTCATCTACTAGATATTTTTACATGAGAAAAAATTTGACAGACATGACTGTCCCTTTTCTCTTTTGGGCCAAAAACTGCCTAATTTTTTCCTGACTTGTAGCATTTCATTAAAAATCACTGCCTCTTCTCCTCGACTGGTAAAAGGTGCACTTACTTTAATGATTCCCTGATTTCAATGATGGCTGCAAACCCTGGAGAATAAGGTGGGGTAAGTAGAATTAAGGACAAATAAATGGGGCACATAGCCATTGAGTGGGGTGAAAACTGTCTCCTACACCTAGCAGTTTGCACATTTTTTCAGGCTTTTGTGCATTTTTGCTCATGAAACTAATTCATACATGTATAATAGTCCTGGTTCGCAATGAGCTCATTTTCATAGTTACTTTCATCATCTTCACATAAACTTGTCCAAGTCATTCCACCAATATCTCTGTACCTCAGTTTTTCTTTTTTTTTTTTTTTGGTCTTAGGGCCTGAAGGCACAGTATTCATGGCAAACCCCCCCCCCCACCACGCATCCCCCCAAAAATCTGCCCATCCAAACACTGACCCTCCGACATTGAGAAACTAGGCACAGTGCCTCCATACTTCAATTTCATTGCCTAAGCTTCGCTACTAGTGATTTGCATCAGTCATACATACAAAAACATTTTAAGTTAATTCTATGTATTCTGTTTCTAAGTAAACTGGTTTCATTCAATTTACTGACACATTCTACATTTTTTTTTCTGTAGGCCAGAAGGCAGGAAGGTCAATCCATATCTCTCCCTCCTCCCCAAATAATAAAAAAAATCTGACCATCCACTCCAAAATTGACAAGCTGGCTTAAGTGTCTAAACCCATCCACCAATATCTGGCTATTTGTAATTTTCATCAACCATAAATATGCAACTATTTTAAAATCAAATAACAACAGAGAAAATTCTGGAATAAAATAATATAGACAATGCTATCCCTTTTGGTAAAATCAAGAGACAAACCAGTTTGAATATTACAACAAGTAAACATTACAGGCAAATTTATTTCACTATTTTGTCCACTTTTTACAAAGCATTCCCTTTAGAGACTGTTGATGCACTTTTCCAACGGAAATTAAATTATTACAAAAAAGTACGAACATTTGAAATGAGGAGAACCAAAAGCAGTGGAAATGAAGAAACACCCCTCAATTCTTAAGGTATTTTGTAAGGACATTTCATGCCTTTCCTCTTTCTCACCCACACTTAACTCCCTAGGCCTATACCAATGGAGGGCTCAGCCAGTTTGCATCACCCCTTCTCTGTCCCCCCCCCCCCCCCAACCTTACACTGCAAATGCAGTCATCTATCATATACCAAAACCTCCTTATTCATATATCACCATTTTTAATCATGTGCAAATGCTTTTGCTAGGTCCATGAGAGCAGCTCCTTGGTACACCAAGCAATACCCATGTTCTTAGATTATTGTGAAAGGTACTTCAAAAGGAGGAAATTGGAATAAATTTGTAAGATTAAGCTTGATGCAATCAAATTTAGTATCTGAATTAAACAGCTTTTCTTTTATCAGTTTTCTCCCTTTTTTTCACTCTATCCCTTTGCTTCTCACTTTTTTTCAGATCCTTTTGCTTTTTCTTTTGTATGTAAGGTTAAGGACCAGATAAGACAAGTTTCACCTTATTTCTGGTTCCTCTACTTCCATCTACAGACAAGTTTCTTTCCTATGTATTGCCACACATACTCTGTTCTTAATGTATTGTATTGTTTACATAATGTACTTAACTCTTCTTTGTATGGAAGACAGAAATTAAACTTCAAAGTTGAAACAGTTTCCAAAGTAAGTTGGAGCAGCTGCTCCTTCCTTCAAGTCCAGAATCCTACCCAAGAGTTCTCTCCTTTCAATTTTATCCCGGCAATGAAAACTTATACTATGGTCCATATTTTGAATTTCTGACCCCCCCCCTCCCCCTCATGAAAATGCCCCATGAATTCCAGAATAATGGCTGACTCACTCTGCTTGTACCCTTAACATGTCACTAACATGGTCTGACAGTGAAGGCATCATGGTATGAGCCATCAGCAGTGTCAAAAGTGTTTGGAAGGTTCCTACATTTTCAAAATGTAATATTTAGGGAGACAGAAGTTTCTAGTGGCATAATCATTGTTTGTTTGTTTGGAATAGTAACAACAGTAAACAATATTTTAAATAATAAGATTATAGCCTTTTGCAAAGCCATATAATCAAAAGCTTTACATATTAAACTTAATTAAACATATTTTAAATCAGAAGTGGGGGACCTCCATCACACCAGCAATATATGGCCTGCAAGACCATTTGATCCACACTGTAAGAAAATTTAAAAATTCAATTTCTTTTAGTCATGAAATAATTTTTTAATTCACCCATTTTACCTACTTTCCATTGGTGAAAATGTTACTTCTGCAGATGCATAATACTCTTGTAATCCTTCTACAAGTAGTGGAGCCAACAACCTCACACACTAAGCATGCTTAGGAGCTGACCAACATGTGACAAGTTTGTTTAGCAAAAGAATGATTTTGTAAATATCAAAATGGCTCCTGATAGGAAAAAGTTCCCCATCCAGTTTCTTTCAGTAAATATATTAAGTTTATCACTGGAGATCAATGCTTTTAACTGTAAGAAATCCTTATGCTTTACAAAGAGACATTCCTTAAATATGTAGCAACCATCTCCCCAAATTTCACATTTTCACACCCACCTAAAGCAAAAACAAATTGGATACCTTCACTAAATCTTGTGATAACAGATGAATGGCTCACCATACTAAATAACATATGTTGTGTATCTCTATAGCAGGAGATACCTAACATGTTGTTACCAAAGAAAACACAGCTGTTTAAAGTTTGTTAATCAATGATCAGGAGAATGTTTTTCTGTACCAAGCTACCTGTCCAAGGATTAGGATGGATGACTAGTAAATTGCACAAAACTTGGTCACAGCTTTAAAATCACAAAAGTTTCCTATAGAGGTATTTCATATGACGTCACGCGATTGGGGTTCCACGGCTTTGCCATGCACAGCATATGCGCAGTATGTGTATTCACAGCACATGTGCAAGGCATAACCAAAGATACTACTGTGACACAATGAACGCTTGCCCAGCAAAATGTCAAACCAAAGAGATGTGGAATCACGTGACGTCATTGAAACACCTCTATTGAGTTTTACCACTGTTAGTCCCACAAAAAGCCAAGCAACAGTGGGATATGTTCTACATTCATCAGCAATGCATTTTTACACTCAAATCACTATAGTTGTAAGTTTACAACATTAAGAGTTATTGTTTACTTAAAAAGGATCTGAATGGATAAAATTGAGCATACAACCAATGAAATTTCATTTTTTAAACACCTTTCATGCATGTATTACTCTATTTTCTTTGGGGTATTATCCAACCACAGGCAAAAATGATATGTTCCCCATACCAAAGAACTGACAAGTTCAAACCATCATGTTTTCTTCAATTCATATTTTCTGTGCATCTCTCTTAAGTGGCATGAACTTCATCTTTAACCTGAACAAATGACATTCTTGAAAATGATTCATGCAAGTGAAGCAATCTAACTGTGAAAGAACTGCTTGCTCCTCTAGGAAGAGTGTTTACATCTTGTGAAAACAGGAGCAGAAAGGAAACAAAACAATAAGAAATCAGGCAAACTAATTCCTAACTGTACCTGCTTACTTGGGTAAGAGTGTGCATGGAGAAAATCAAAGCTAGAACCTGAACTTCTGCTGTGGAGCTATGACCTCAGATAGATAAAGCACCTTGGAATCAACCTCTCAGCCCTATGACATTTAGCTAAAGTATGATGTATGAGGCTTTGCTCCACAATAGCTGAAAAGGGTAGAAATATTACCCATGATCTCAGCCAGAAGGCTGAAATTGGTACAACATAGCAAAGCTTAAAAGCACAAGTATGTTGTCTCTACTTGAGATATCTGATGACAAAGCCTTCCTTTTATCATGACAACAAAAATATGAGTTAACATCAGTGTGTGTACCTCACACTTAGAATTCACACAGGTGCTGTGAGGACAGAAATACGTCATAAGTATTAAGAAATGACACTGCATTCACAATAAGCCTGCATAAAAGACCTATAAAGGTTGGTACTTTAATACATCAAATCTAAAGCTGTTGAAAGCTCCCATACTGCTTACTGCAGTGCACCAGCAAATGGACTCTACAACTTAAATACTAAGCTGTGTCAATTTTACAGCTTTTAAATGAAGTAATGTATTTCAACAGGCACAAGCTACTTATACAAAAGATTGCAAGAAGGCATTAATGTTGCGCTCAGACATCACAGCTATGACCATAGACACCTTTTCCAAAGAGTAATTACAAAGATTATGGTATAAAGGTTTGGTACACATTGCTTTTGTCCATGAAATTTTACTTCAGACAAAAACAAAGCATATCGAAACTCTATATCACAATGCAATTCTACTTGGAAAAGACTATTGAAATTTTTAGTTACACAAGCTTCCATAATAGAAGCTGGCTCTTACCATCAACTTCAACTAACAAACAGATAAATTTGGAACTTGTAATGCTATTATAAAACAAGAAATGTAGCAACAGCGACTATATTACACACTGAGGGCATACATGTGCATCACCCCAAACCAACTTTCTTCACACCTATAAAAGAAATAGGTAAAATATGTATCATTTCCTCTGCCATTCAGCAAAAAACATTTCTTTATCCTGTACCTAATATGTTACATGAGGATTACATTGCATGGTTTATCAATCTGTTAAGTGGTCGATGTTTGTCTCAGTCATTATGAACAGACAACTATGATAGAAGAGAAAGATTTCCCAGGATTTCATTTATATAAAATTTCCTGTTTTTTCCCTGATGACCTTAAAAAATTTCAGGATACTTTTCGTGCCCATTTCTAGCTTGACATATTTTCACACTGTTTGCATAAGACAATTCCCACAAAACATACCTCCTGATTGATCATTTTCTCTTTCAGGTAATCAAAATCCCGACCTAAATCCTGGCTGGAAAAGGAGAAACTTATTTTCCAGGGTTTGCTTTCTTTCCAGCATGGCTAGGAATCCAGAGAAAAGACTTTGGGAAGTTTCAATTGAATAATGTTGTGGTTATACCAATGTGTCTTTAAAGGATCCATGATCCCACCAGAGATGGTGTCAGTTCAGAATATCACTGACCCCACACCAGAGACATATGTTGAAAAGTTACAACCACTACAAGAACAGTAAGAATTTTTGTAATTACTCGGACAAGATGTAGTAATCAATACTTATAAAACAAGGATGGTTATCAGCCATAATCTCCAAAGTTTACCCATTTTTGAAGCTTCCTGAATCTGCTGCTTACTTCATTCCTACAAAATTTCAGCAGTAAATGATTCCTTACGATTTTGTTCAAATGAGTTACATAAAGTACGTAACATGAATATGACATGAATATGAGATTTAATCCCTAGAAGTTATTTATTCTCCCTAATTCATTGTAGCTTGCAAAATTACATGTTTCCTCTTCATATCTTCTACAAGTTTTTAGTTTTTGGCAAGTTACTTTTATCTGAGCAGTGCATACCAATATGATCTAAGGCACGCCGTAATACAGTATTAATGTGAATGACAGCTTAGAAAAACTTGACATTTCTTCCATTTGAAACTTTGTAAGAATTCCACATCAATTTTTCTGACAGCTTTATACTTAAACAAACCTCACTTAAATCTATCATTTACTCAGTTAGTTACTGTAAACACGCAACTGCTGAAGACAACCGCTGACATCATCCTCAGGTCAATACAAACTGTTCCACTGGACTACCTTGGTTTCTAGCATTTCTATATCTGGTACATACAATGAAACTGCAGTATGGGGTACTTAATCAATTCTCCATTGTAGTAATGACTTTGCTGTTTCACAAGTAGCCAGACCACTTCCATGATGGTTCAACATTTAGAACCTTTCCTCTCCCAATGTTCCCGTTCTTCAAGAACTGAACACCATCAACAAGCTTGCTTCAAGTAGATGTCATCGTGGTACTCTATTCTTTGTATTCCATCAGCTGTGTCAATTGCTTCTTGTACTCCGGGGACAAATGGATATTGCTGGGAGTTGATAAAGACAAATAAATAATATTAATCACTGTAACATACATTGTAATGGTAATGTATCTACACACTGCATAACAAAACCACTAAGACAACTTAGTATAGGTGCGAGATTGGTTTCTTTTTATCACAAAGAACTCATGAGAAGAAATGACATTTTGGCCTGAATGATATAAAGATTTTCTTCTAAAGTCCAAACTTGGCTAAGACCTTGAAGGGCAGCCATTTCTGTTTTTCATGACACAACACGACACCAAACAGGGAATAAGACATCCTGGGTATTCTACTACATTTTGCTACAAAAATGTCAAATTGTTTGCGAAAGCAAAAATGTGTAACTTTCTTTCTTTAAGGTTCAGTGTTAAAATAGCAAAGCTGCAGCTGCCTCAGCCAAGCTGCAGGCTGCAGGCTGCAGCCATGCTTTGTAGCTATACACATTACAACAGAAGGGTTACAAGTAGTGGATTAATGTACTATTGCACTCTGTGAAATGCTGCAGCCCCTGCGATTTGGCTGAGGAAGCTGTGACCAGAGATTTTGACATGGTGTCTAAACAAGTGAACCCAAGGTTTTCTCAACTTTAGGAGAGAAACCAATAAACCTGGAAATTGTTAGAAAAATTTCAAACACAGAATTGTACCTGATAAACTGCAAGCAACAAAACAAGGACTTCTAACAGACAATTAACAGTCAAAAGAACAAAAGCACAAATTCACTTAGTTCAACTTGGTCTATTTTTCTGTGTGAAAATTAGTTCACATGGTGAAAGTATAAACTTTTCACATGAAAAAGGGACCATACTCAGACACAGGCAGTAATTGGGCCCCTAACTTTCCAAATTTTCTTGCTTAAAATGGCACCCACTTTTCACCATTTCACCTGTAAAGGGCCCCCTCCTTTTTGGCAACATTTTCACCACAGCACAAAATGTATGAGGGGGTAGGTGATCAAACACCCACCTCTTTTCAAAATAAAATTAATCAGAATAAATTTTTGCTGAAAACTTCATTTCACATCCTTTTCAAAGTAAGAGTGAAGGCAAGAAGGGGGTGGGAGGTTGCACCGATGCAAAAATTATGAAAAAACAGGATGACCTCTAAGATGTATCAGCCAAAATGAAACATCTCAATAATTTCTCAATTTCTAAACATCCAGAGATCAGGACCAACACTGCAAAGGGTCAGGTAAAATCTATACTTACTGTAGGTTGTGTCCAAATGTTGCAATGATGCCATGCAGGGATGTCTTCAAACTTCCTCGAAGGTCAACCCTCAGCTGAGCCACTGAGGTTGAAGATTTCAATGACAGTATGTCCTTCAACTGTCCATGCTCTTTAATGTTAGAGAGGAGCTTGAAGTGCTTGTCAAGGGCCTAGATGTGGGATGGATTCAAAACCAAAAAGTAAACTTCTGAAAACCTGGACTCAGATCTTTTGGGGTTCAAGACATACCCTGTGTTAAAGGTAAAGAACATCATGATGGCGGGAGCTCAGAAGTCTACCCCTCCCCTTTCCCCAATATTAAGGTGATACCAGCTGAGAAAATGTTACCCCTTCCCCCAGACATCATAGTGGCAGTGGTTCAGAAAATGACATTGTAGTGAAGCTACCGTGAGACTGACTAGTGCAGCAGGTTGTGAGAATGACTAGAAATATGCATTCAGATACTTACATTATTCAAGGCCAGCATAGAGAGAAGGATTGTTGGTATGGTTTGTTGTACAACACCAAATGTGTCTTCACTGTAGGAGCAGATGACCAGTGCGGAGAGAGCTGACACAAAGAATGGAAATATCGATCACAGATAGCAATGTGTAAGACTCACAAAGCTTTTGACAAGACATAATGAAGGTACTATAAAACATTGAGCTATCCTCTACACATGTCACAAATATGGAGAAAAATGTTCTTAAGAAGGGGGCAGGAAATGCTAAGAAAGATTATTATTGAAGATACAAAGAAAATATACAACACTGAAAGTGTGCCATTTGTTTAACAGATCATGGAATCATTTGATTTAGAGGTTCACCTTCTAGGGCCCAAATGTGTAGCTGACAATCAGTAAAGAGGGCTCTGCTGGCTGCATCAGGTAGTGGCTCCAAAAGGTAGGCAACCAGCCTAAGCTGCTTCAGTCTCTGTAGTCGAGTCTCCCTGCGATACACAGGTGGTTGGTCTGTTCTTACAGAATCATCTGCAAGAGAGGTGAAATGCACTTTAATTTCCCAGGGATAAATTCCCTAGATGACTTTCCCTCAAACAATCCCTGCCAAGACAATTCCCAATTGAGGCAACTGCCCCTCAGACAATTTCCCCCACCAGAAATCTGAAGGAGTGGGAACTTGCTAAGGGGTAGTCATCCAGGGGAAGTTGTTGGGTTGGGAGGTTGGTGGTAGGAGGGAATCACCTAGGTGGAAATTGTCTGGGAACCATGCAGGCATTGGTCTAAATTTACATACTACATGTCTACTCTCTGCCTCAGAAAATCAGTTAATAAAGCCAAAAGTCTCTGTCAATTGAGTTCTAAGTAAATTTTTCATGAGCAAAAGCATTGGCAACAGCAGTGTGGGAAAAATGAAGGATGTAAGTCACTTGCAGTGAGTAAAAAGTAAACACACTTACTTACACTTAGGTACATTTGCCTGTACTTTCATGCATGAAAATGAATTTATGTTTGTACCCATACTCATAGCAAAGCATTGGTCCTAAAAGGAATTTTGAAAATGCCTGAACAAAAGGAATGTCCTCACAGTCACAGACACTGAACTTTAACAAGCATTCATACTGCACTCACAATACAGTTTGCTACTCATACTCACACACAGAATCACTGCACATGTACTCATATTCATGACATTGTACTCACACTACAAGTATGATATTTATACTTCCAGTGAGAGACACTACACTTGTATTCAAACTCATGACATTGTACTCACATTGCAAGTCTAAGACTCATGCTCACAGCAAGAGACATGCCTCTGTACTCAAACTAATGGTACTATATACTCACACTACAAGTCTGCAATGTATGTAAATGCTGGACACTGCAACCTTCGCACACTTGATGACATATATAAGGGCACATCAGAAAAGTGCCCGTACCCATGGTACTTTAAAATGATGCCTTCCTAACTTACCAACCACACAGATGGCAACAGTTGCCATGAACTTCTCTAAACTTTTGTTTTGCCTTTGTTGTGCATTTTTTTCTACATCACAAGTACATGCATTTTTGTTTGTGCATATTACAGTTGAAATGAAAAATAAATGTGCATCCAAAAGTTGTGTGAAAAGAAATCTAAAATCCCTTAAAAGCTGGTCAAGAACTTGCTCTCTGAAGAAAGCGAAACAAAGAAAGACCAATAGCCAGTGGTCAATCTCAATACTTCTGAAGGGTACCTGTGAAATTTATGGTCATTGAGAGTGACTTATAATGTCATTTTTGAGATTCAGTTCCTGACAGGGTGTCACAGAGGTGAAGTTCAATAGTTAGGTAGCCTCAATAATTATTTCCAAAACTGTACCGTACTCTTAACCAGTGGTTCTCAAGTATTTTTAATCTAAGGGCCTTTTTCTTGAGTTCTTTACTTTGTAGTAACAGTAGAAACCAAAACTGAATCACCTAGTTTATTTTCTCATTAAAATTTTGGGTCCTTTATTTCTTCTGTGGGTCATTCTACAGCTTGCAATGGGCCACAAATAGCCCAGGGTATGCCACCTGAGAACCTAGACTCTTGACCTTGAGTTCTCAAGTGGTGGCCAGTTGGCAATCAGTAACTTGTGAAGTACATTTAAATGACCTCTGGAACTCACCACAGTATGTGGAAAATACAAAAAATTAGATTATTTAATAAATAAAATAAAATAAAGTTCTGGCAACTGCAATTATAACAAAGTATTTAACTCGAGTTCAAGTGGACTTTTGCCTAAAACTCTACAAATTTATAATAAGGACTACACTGAAAAGTTAAAATGACATACCACTGTGGATGGGACGCCTTCTCAATTGTGTAGAATGGGGTTGATAACATTCATGTGCACTGCTGTATGGTGAGTCCACTCCAAGGTTCTCGATACTCTGGTACCCCTCAGTCCAGATGGGCCTGGAATATGTCTGACTATAGTCATGGCTACCATTAAGTGCAGTCTGGTATACAGCAGGATGGTCTACACTGTTTGTCAAAACTAAAGGCAAAGAGAATTCACAAATTCATGGTGAGGTGCTGTTGTATTGCAAGATTTTCCGTGCAGAGGTTGGGAAGGTCGCCTACATAGCAGGATATGCACAGGTGGAAAAAATTAGGAATCTGGGAATTTTCTCACCAGTACATTTGGGTATTTGGAGGGCATTTGTGGGAAACAGGGTGAAATTTGTCCTTTTTTTTTTTTTGGTACATGAAAATGTAAAATTGTGGGAGAATGGACTTGCTTCTAGGCAAATGGACATTTTTAAACTCCTGGACCTGGTTTCACACAGGGTTAACTTACGATAAATCTTAAGTTTGACCTCAACAGGACAACTGCATGGCAGATCAAACTTAAGATCCATCATAACTCTTTATGAAACAGGGCTCTGGACATATTCTTTGGTCAGTCATATTCTTGTGGGTTTAGGAAGCCTAAAAGAGTGACTGCGCAAACGCGTCCCCCCTCAAGGGTATAGGGGAGGTTGACCATGATGGTTAACTGAAAACGAGTTAAATGACAAAACCTGAAATGTCAAGGAAAACTGACATTTTTTTTTAGTTGGGATGGGGTACAGATGAGATAACAGAATTACTTTCAGTTGTAAGACAAATCCACTTTAGAATGTGTTCTGAAACATCTGACAGAATCCTGCAAAGACAACTATTTCAGACAGATGGTCTCCCCCTTCCTTTTAGCTAGTGTACATTATTATGTTGAAAGAAATCCTCCCCCCCCCCCCCCCTCAAAATTTGAAAACCTTTCCAAAATGTTTAGGAATGGGGGAACCAGGAATATAACCTTTTAATTTCTAAAAGCCAGTCAGGCCATTCACTCATGACTAGTGAGAAGGATGTATTGTATGAAAGGTCCATGTGGGTTACATCCCTATGATAGTGTAGGCTACATGATTTTGCTTCAGAAAAGCTACAAACCCATTTCAATTGACAATGTAACAAAGTTCTTGCTAATTTTCACACTTTACATTAAACCTTAATTTTTTCAATAAAAATAATAACAATCATAATAACTAGTCTTAGGTAGTCCAGACTCCAACAAGAGTTATTCAATGAGCTTTACAGGTGCTGAAAAATGCAAAACTGAAAGAGATTTGGGAGAAAAGAAAAGTTTTAAGACTACTCCTTAATTGAAACATGGAAGCCAAAGACCTAGGTTCAAGAGAGAGGGGAGTCCCCAATATGGGGTGCAGCATTTGTGAAACTAAAGTCATCAAAATATCTTGTATGTAACATTGGAACATAAAATTGATGGTGTAAATGTACTGGTCTAAAATTAGCTTGCTGTTGTAATAAGGTTGGGGTACTAGTTTTAATGGCCCTCACAGATGGAATGAAGATTTTGTACTCACAACAGAGGGAGGTAAGTAGCCAAGTGTACGTCAAGGAGTAATATGGGTAAATCTGCTCATCCAATGGACAATCTCGATAACTGGGAGGTAGCTACCACAAACAGAAGAGAGTTGCCATAGCCAAGCCAACCTGAAACTACAGCATAAGCTTTTCAGCTGCAGGCCTATCAAGATATTCCCTAAGTTGCCCCAACCACTTTTTCTGTTATGTCTTACAGTTCGTGACCAATACTGGAAACCATATTGGGGTATTTTACTACTGTGTCACAATTTTTTTTTTGTCTTAAATTTTACTATATTTCTTGGCAATATTACAATTGAATTTTTGGGTGGTTCAGTGACAACTTACACAAAGTTTTAATGATTGAAGCATTTTGAGAAAGGTTGCACTACATGCTTTTCTGGGCCTGTTTTCAATATTATTGCCTCAATGGTTGCCATGGAAACAACATGGGGACAATCTGATTTCTTGAAAATAAAAGATACTGGCCTTATGACTTCACGGAAATTTGGCAAGGATAACTGACTACAGTTTTTGAGTTAAACAGTGCTTCAAGTTGAATTAAAAAAAAAATAGGACACACAAAACTTTCCATCTTAATTTCACTAAAACTTTTCCACGAGACTTCTTTCTACCAACATTTTTTAAAACAATCAGTGACCCATCAACTGAACACAAAACTGAACTAGTTACAAAAGGCAAACTGTTTTCAAAACCAAAATCATTATTACCATTAGAAGACTGGTTAGCCTTTTGTCCAACAGAAGGAAACTGCCTCTGTAGAGACTTGCCACTGGCCAGTTCATCGTGGTATGCCAAAAGCTGATTGGTCAAAGAATCAATAAGCTCAACACACTGGCTGTAGACTCTATTCCACCTGTGTGGATGACCCCCTGAAAGAAAAATAAGAATACATCGCTATACGATGGATCCACAAAATATAATAAAAGTACTCCTTACTCACACCCTGAGTGGCTGACTTAAAAGGGAAGGGTTTAAGCACAAATTAATTTTTGATCTGTGAAAACAGCAAATTCTAAGTCAATTCCCATCCACTGGTGCTGGAGATATTAGATGAAGTCATTACATATGTAACCTAGAGTGAATGTAAAGCAGGCAGGAGTGATGTCATTTCCTCACACTGGTGAGCAATGCTATTTTTCCTATATATTTCAGTTTATTATTTTGACTTTGCAATAGATACAGAAACGAGATTCCCATGGGAAATGTAATGTTTGTCAAATTCCAATGCACCGTGCCTCATGTGCGCTGACATGAAAGCATAGAAAATTGGTTAAATAAAAATAGTTTAAAAAATAGAACATGGCATTGTTTATTGTGAGGTCATAATGTCACGTGTGCTTCAAGTTCACTTTGGGTTGAAAATGTGATAACTTCATCTGCTAATATCTCCAGAAACCAAACTGATTGTCACTTACACTAAAATGCATAATGGAAAGGTTTAAGCAAAAAATTAATTATCAAATGTGAAAGAGCAACTATAAGCAATTTGGTGAAACTTCCATTCAAATCGGACAAGTGGTACTCGAGATATCAGCTAATGAAGTGAACACATTTGTGACCAAAAGTGAGCTTGAGGCAAGCAGGGGTTATATCACTTCCTCACATTGATGAGAAATGCTTTGTTTCCTTTGTTTTTTTGGTCTGTTGTGCTGACCTTGAAGTACATAGGGACAGGGCCTCCCCATGTGGAATGTGAAGTTTGTAAAATTTCCATGCTTCTCATGCAGTCACATTCCGATAACATGGGATTGTGAAGGAGAAAATCAGTTATAAAGTTTAAAAAAAACAAAAGACTGCTCATCATAGTGAGGCTATGATGTCATATGTGCTTGCTTTAAGTTCACTTTGTGTTGAAAATGTGACAAGTTTAACTGCTAATATCTTGAGAACCACACATCAGATTTCAATGCAAATTCCACCAGAATGCTTGGCATAAGTACCCCTCAGACATATGAAAACTTGATTTAAGCTTAGACCCTTTTCTTAAATGACATTCCCCTCTAACATACCACAACTGAATTAAAGCATTAACCCTTCTTTTAAATAAATTTCCATAAAAACTTAGTGACTTTTGTTTTCTTTTCCTTTGCATGAAAAACTATAACAATGTTAACAAAAGAAACCCCCCCCCCAACAAAAAAAAAAAACTAAAACTAAAACAAAGCAGAACGAAACCTGCAGCAATGTTTTGATGACTTCAAAATAGCAGTCTTTCTTTCTTCACTGAAGACTTTATGAATCTGTTGAAACAAATTTAAGTTGTGCCCTGTTTTGCTTTACTGGCCCAAAATGTAGCTGAATCAGGTCATCCTTCTGTCAGTGAGACAAACTAAAGATATAGTACAAACTGCTGGCCTCAGATGACCTTTCACTTCAAAGAGAGAGAAACCACAAGGTATATGTACTCCTATAATATTGGAAAGTCCATCAAAGTTACCATTCCTTTCATATTGTGTGTTATGCACTTATCAATTGAATGATGCACCCCACTACCCCCGGACATGGTCATTGTCCACAACAGTGTTGACAAAACTTGTACAGTGACGTACCCCTCGGTCACTTCTGTGACTGACAACTTAATGTAAAATGATTCAAATCTCAGTCACAAACTTGATGCACAGTTTGCAATTTTGACTGACATGTGGGTCACCATATATTGACTGAAAAATTGAGAATGGCAATTGGTATCCCTGTATAAAGTGTAACAAGTGACTCACAATGATCCACCCCTTGGTCACAACAGTGACTGACCATTGAGGATGAGGTAATGTGACTCACCCCTCAGTCACACTGGTGGCTGACAATAGTGGTTCAATGACCGACATGTGCGTCACACTGTCATTGGTCAATGACCCACATTTGACCGACAATGCGGGGGGTAGTGGGGTGTGTCATTCAATTGATAAGTGCATTATAAACTTCTGTTTTAAATCTGCTGACCATCAACCTCTGCCCAGGCCCATAGTCAAGGGGAATGCACTGCCTCCCCCCCCCCCCCCCCAAAAAAAAACTGCTAACAAAACTTCAACAGCCTTAACATATCTAGCCCCCACTAGAAAATATCTCCCCATCAGTCAGGAAGGTATCTCCCCCACCCCTTTCCCTTTTAACATATTGTTAGGCCATGGGCCTGCCTCTACTTGACAGTAAAGTTTGTTTTATTCTCCATACATCAATATGCAATTACCCTACTACTACTCTACACACAATCATAATGACAAGGGATTCTGTTCCATTTAAACCAAAAATGTGCTCAAGGACCCATGAGCAACAATACCATACACAATACACAATAACAGACAACAACAAGTCCTTTTTCCAAGAAATATTTAGTGTACATCTATGTTACCTTTCTACAGAAAGGTTGTTGACCTCTCTTTCCTTAGCCTATCTTATATGCTATTAAAATGAATATTCAGATAACCATAGACACACCTGGTATTTCTATTTACAGACACAGGTGTTCATCCCTGGTGGATATGCAGGATGTAAAACAAGCACCTGTAACCTATCCAGGGGGTGGGACTGACAAAAGGCTTCCATAAATTTACAACCATAAATAGAATTAGGTCAGAAAGAAAGCAAAAGCACAGACTGAGAATAAAAGATGTAAACAGGTGTTTGACTTCACCTTAACTACCAAAACTATAAATAGATGTGGTCAGTAGGGACACAAAAGGAAGAACTGAAAATATATGCACACAGGTGTTTGAAACATGAATAAGGTCAACTTATTGAAAGTATCAAAGTTTGATAACCTTTCCAGTCATGGGAAGAGAGATGTCATCAATTGGAGATGAATGCAGTATTGAAGTCAATGTATAAGGGACTTCATGAATATTCATTAGCACAAAAAAGTCCACACAAGCACATACATGATTGGTGCTCACATTAAATGTCATAAAAAGATATGCATGTATGGCCACTAAACAATACAACAAAAGAGGACCAAAGACTTCAGGAAGCTCAGAGAATTTAATGAGTTCAGAGCTAATTTGAATTAGAACCAGAATGCGAGGCATTCACACTCACGAATGTAAAACTGAGGGAAAAAAAAGTATTCGACAGATTCACGCAACAATGGGGAGCGAACCGCGTACCGCCAGCGTGTGAGTCTTATGCCCTATCCAATGCGCCAACAGGAGCAGCTGATTGAAAGACATTTGAATAATATATAAACTCTTTAGAGCACCTTGCGAGAATAAATGCTAACAAATGTGATGGAGTTATGCATCTAGTGGAGGGCTGTCTTTTATGTTATTGTCTTTAACGATGGGAAGTGCTCACTCAAAGGTAGTATGTTTAACTGGGGATCGTTCGACAGTTCAGCAAACACCCTTTGCTGGCGATGAACGACACAGAAGGCCTAAGTACTGTGGATAAATTGAAGTTTATAAAAATGACAATATTGTACAAGAAGTGCAGGACATAACAAGACAAGAGAAATGTCACCATATTGGACCTAACAACTGTTGCAAGTCCAAAACACGACAGATATACTTCGCTATTCGCTCGCAATAATAGACTATCATTACTCCAAGTCCACAACTGTATCAAATGTCGGGTCACGTGGGTACCGGCAAAGCAAGCACCTATTTGCAAGGGAAATTCAAGTTTCAGAAGAAACTCCTGTGCTAGAAGATAACTACGCAGTTAGTATTGCACAATTTTTTCATCTGGGACACTTCGTTATTTTATCCGTTCACTGTGTCATAACCTACTGGAAGTCTTAGAAAATAAAACGTAACTCTGTAGTTTGTTGTTCTTTTTCCAAGTATGTTTGATCTATTGTAAGGAGAGTTCACTCGTACAATTTCTTGCCCACAATAACACATAAACTTTTACTTCAACAGATCGCTCAAACGTTTCAAAATATGAGCAGATAAGGGTGTGCGTCCATTTCTACAATAACAGCTGTTGACAAAAACCATAGAAAAGGCCGTTTAAGAACGTGATACAGTCGTTCCAGGAACCGTACAATTAAAATATCTGTCACGGAAAATGCCTCTAAGTGTAGTAAAGCTAGAGACACCCTAAATAAATTTACTCTATTTATTACTAACATCTATTTATCTACAAACACTTATAGATTAGCAAAACCAACAAGACACAGAATGAAAACACTGTGACAAGTCCATAAAGCTATACTATGCTATACTTCGCATTCGCTCGTAAAAAGGAAATTGAAGTTAACACAAGGAGCAAATATACACACACACACACACATGAGAACAGAAATAACAGAGCTTCTGGAGAGAGTAAGTAGGTCATTGACAGGGCAAGTTCAACTGCTCTGAAGTTTGAAGCTACCAAAAAAACAAACCCTGTCTTTAAAGGTTTAATGAAAATCAGGGTATCCAATGACCTGCTCAATTTCTTACCCACTTGTAGTTGTTGTGCAAAAAGTGAAACCTAAAATGACCAGTTAAAAATAACAACCTTGGTCAAAGAACAGATATGAACCTAAATAAACATCACTAGAAACATGCATGCTCACATTTAGTTACATTTTTCTGTCATGGTTACTGCCCAGTAATCCTACAGTTTACTGAAACTTCACTTCAATCATTCTACAGCACATTAGTCCTATAGCCCACTGGTTCAACAGTTAACAGACTTTTGTATGTACTTATAAAGTGCACCACAAAAGGGATACATGTAAGTACCAAAATGAGCTGTGGGGCAAATGATCTGTAGGGCTGTACAGAAATCCCCTTCTGACAGTCAAATTCCGACTTTTCCCTGACTGGGAAAAGGCAAATTCATTTCTTTGATCTTCCCTGATTCTTAGAATGGCTGGACACCCTAGTATGATGCAAAGGAGATGCCTACTAGGCCAAAGGTTCACTAAATCAAGGTGCACTAGACTGAAGATAAGCTTCACTGAAAATCAATTCTGGAGTTAGAGGTAGGGTTAAGATTCAGGTTAGATACAGAATTAGATTTAGGAGATTAGGATAAGGATTAGTCTTGGATGGGATTACAGTTAGGGTTAGAATTAGGGTTTGGGTTAAAATTAGGTTTAGAGTACAAATTGCATGATGCACCCACACACTAAGTATGAGAAGTGTTAATGATTCCTACCTTGCAATCATGACATTACATTTAACAAGATTTTAGAGTTTGACCAGTGGTTACATAATATGACCTTTGTCTTCCAACACAAATCCAAAACTGCTGTGAAACTTTAATGACTCCCTAACACTACAATTATACTGCTTTTTCACCACAAATAACTCTCATAAAAGTTCTGAACGACTGTTTTCCTGTACTCTTTTGCTGAAATGAAGAGAAAGATCATTCTGCTGTGGCAGTACAGACCTTCACCAAAAGCATGTGTTCTTGCACTCCATAAACAAACACACACATTAAGTATGAGAAGTATCCATGCTTCCTACCTAGAAATAAATTTATTTACATGGTTTTAGGAGTTTGCACTCTAGTGAACCCAAATAATCTTAGACCATAACCACAAACAACTTGCTTCTTGTACTTAATAGAATATCAATGTTCCCTTACTGGAGATATTGTGTTCACAGGGAAGTTGTTAGGAAAGACATCCATGCACAGGATTAATTTGTTAAATCTTTCTCAGCCCAGCACCACTTATTAGCTACAATACCTGGCTGGCTGAGGGAGTAGATCCACTTCCGTCTCTTCTTAGAGTGTTCCGCAAGGTTATGAAGGTCATGGAATGCTTGATACTTGACAAAAGGGACATTTGTAGACAGCACCTGATGTAGACACAGTTCCTCTTGTTCCAATATGGGTGCCTCCATCGGAAATTCATAGACCTTCACAGAAGAACATATTTATAGCATAAATTAACATACACAACCCAATAACCAGGTTAACCATTATTTCTATTAGTCCTGATCTTGTTAATGAGTTTCAGGCCTTAATTTTGAGAAAACATTTAGGGTTGTCCATTGGTCAACCTGTCTGTCTTTTTTAATTGTCCTTTAGACAATTAAGTTTCCCAAAAAGAATGGTTTAGTTGTCCTGGATGCCATCTGTTTTCTCCTTTCATGAAATTTGTTTATCCATTGGTCAACCAACCTGTTACTCATGGTTGTCTGTCACAAATGTTAGTTGTCATAGGCAACCAGACAACTAAATCAAGCACTAATTTTAAAATGAAACATAGATATGATCTTAAAACAGGCTTTTTGAAAAGAACTATGAAAAACAAAATCAAGCAATATTTAATTATTTAAACTTTTCTCAAGCACATCATACTCTGATAGTATTTTGAGATTGACATGGTCAAAACATTGAAATAAAAAAATTTAACAATGCTCTAGAAATATGTTCAGTGAATGGAACTCCAGCACTTTTCCATGACCATGGTCTGAAAGTAACAAACTTAAATATGTAGGCAAAATAAAAACTAATTTCAAAACATAACTGAAGTAAATTAATCTTTAGGGAGAGGTAAAGGACTTCTCCAGGAATGCAAGAAACAACAGACTGAAGTATTTCCAAGGTGTTGACAATTATTTATTCAAATCCAAGCACTTAACAGTTTTCAGTGTTGTTTATTAATTGTAAAAGTGCACCAAAAGTTACTCAAACAAAATAAAACTATGCCTACACAAAGATGTTTCCCCAGTGGCATGGGCAGTGACATGGACAGTGGCATAGCTGGAAAATTTTTCATGGGGGGAAGGGGATCCACCATTTCAGTGCAGGGCACCAAGTACAAAATCCCTCTACTTTTTCACTCTTCAATTTTCCGATGGTGGGGGGGGGGGTCCTGAGGTGACAAGACATGAAAGGGGGCTTGCTCCCCAAAATCCCAATGCCCCCAACCCCTTTGCTTCACCATTGGGTACCTGCAGATTCTACAGTCCAAGAGGGTATCACAAGTGGTGGTCTCACATGGTTTAAGTGTTTAATTATGTCGATGTTTAACTTTTTTGACATGGAACAGAACAGAACCAGTCTCACTCACCCCTCCTCTACCCCCTTACTCAACCTTCCATCAAATTACACCAAATATTGGTATCATGGTTACTCACTGCTGATGACTCCTTCTGATAAATACGATACATCATGGGCAGATGAAGCCAAACAGGAAGGAGCTATTGTACTGATTTTTCATCTGAATAATTATTCTGACTCTGATGCTAACATCCATTCTTAATTCTGAGCTTTTTCAAAACTCTTGTCCTTAAAAATTTCCCTTAACTTTTTAAAACTGGCTTATTACTGATTTGACTGAATGCATGTAAATAATGATCATCCACACATAATCCCCATGCTATTGACACATCTGTAACAAAAGCTTGGGAAACCCCTCTAGGGATTAATTATAGGAATGATAAAAGATTGGATATGTATGAAAGCCACATCAAACACAAGAACTGGCTACTCCTCATGAAAACAAGTCCATCAATTTCACATCAACAAGTCAGGAAATTAGTCCTAGGTAACTCCTCAACATAGGAAGTACAAAGATTAGCAATGCAAAATCTTTGATGGCCTAATCAATGGTTCAAGGATAAAAAGAAGGGGAGGAAAACCACCTGTACCCATGTGTGGAAAAAGTTGGGAAGCTGGAAGGCTCCTTCCCCAGAAATTTGTGTATTCGGATGCAAATTTTGGCAATTGGGGGGAAATTAAGCTTTTTGGTACATGGAAATACAGAATGAATTGTGGAAATTTTATATAATTTTCCAGGCAATAAACTTTTTCCAGCCCTGTTTGTACCCATATTTTATCACATGTGTATCGGAAGGAGAAAGGTAGAAGGATACATGGCAATGGGCAGGAGTACAGATATGGAGGAATTAGCTTTGATGTATATACAGTACAGGCGGTTCTAAAAACTGACACAGATTTCTCATATAACATAAATGACAGAAAATGGGAAAATTGTCAGAAAGATAGCTCACCTCTGAGTTAAAGATCTTGAAGAGAAAGATGGCAAAGTGCCACAAATGGTGGAGCAATGCCCCACTCAGCCACAAGTACCAGAAGAGACGGAAATCTAGCATATTGTAGACAGAATCCAGCAGTGAGATGGAATGATCTAATGCAAGATTGGATTGAAGCCATCCTCTAGGCAAAGTGCCTGTAAATGACAGAATGTAAAGGACATAAGAAGTCACTCAATCTCAATTAGGAACATCTGCTTGGTCTTTTCAAGTATCCCCTCTCCCCCCCCCTACCCCCCGCTGCCCAATTTCCTTACAAGTACTCATCATGAAAGTTCAGAACATTAACATTGTGACTGAAGGATAACTACAGAGTCATCTTACTCCAGTTTACTATATACCTCAAGAAACATTTAATTGGAGTCATGACACAGTGAAAACACTGGGCATTATTTTATGTTCATATCATAAAGAATTTTAACAAGTTAAAACATCAGTCCGTTTTTGGATAACCCCTCTGTGCTTAGCAACACTGTACAGATTAAATGACAAAAATATATACAACAGTGTGGAACAAAGACTATTCCAGGAGGATAGCATCTATTCCATGTGTAAAAGTGGTAGTCTTATCATCGGAGTACAGTGTTGTTTGAAAAGTATACTGTGTATGACATCATTAGGGCCCATGACTTCATTCTGAGTCTGTGAGTCATGACGACCAAGTTGTGAGTACTCTATTTCAAAATAGTTGGAGTCACCCAAGGATAATCCACATGTGTGAAAATATCCTAAACAAAAGTTATCCTAATTTTTAAGTAAGGAGACAAAGCTCTGCATGTATATATATATATATATATATATATATATATATATATATATATATATATATATATATATATATATATATATATATATAATATATATATATATGTTAACGGAAATACTGTATAACAACAGTGCTACAGAAATGAATGGCTGGATCTCAAAGGAGATACGTGACAGCAGTAGAAGCTAGAAATTTGGTAAATACAACAGCCATAAAAGGTTTTTGCAAAGCTTTCGAGCAATACTAGCTCTTCTTCAGTGCTTGATCACAAGAGTGACAAGGAGTGTACGGGACTTACAGCTTTTAAATTGTGAGGACAATGGTCCCCACTGATAGTCAATTAGGACTATCGTTTTTGAAAGAGACGAGACTAAGTAATTTGAGGAAGCCTATTGAAATAGGCGTGACGGAGACGGTCTAATAGGATTACTTAGGCCTAGAGTGTAATCCCTTCAATCAGTATGCTGGTAAGTCGTTTCGGATATTCAGGCCGAATGGCGACGTAGTCTTGAGTTGACATTCCCAGAAATTTTCTTTTGTCTTACGGCTTCTATTGTCCCATGAATCATTTTGTTCGATAGCAATGACACGTAAATTGTCTATCGAATGATGCGGTAAATTGAAATGGTTGGCAACAGGTTGATCAATTTTTTTGGTTTTAATTGCTGACCTGTGCTGTGTCATTCTCATCCTGAGGGAGTTTTTTGATTCCCCCACGTACTGCGTTCCACATAAATTGCAGTAGATGAGATATATGACGTTTTTGGAAAGACAATTAATTGATTGCCTAATTTGGAAAGTGCGTGCAGTTTGATAGCTCTGAAAGTATTTAGTTGAATCAATCAGAGCGCACGTCTTGCAATTGGACGGGCAAGGTGAACAACCAAAATTCTCGTTGTTAGCCTCGACTGAGGTTTTGTCCTGAAATTTTGCCCGTACCAAAATGTCCCGTAAATTTGGGGGGCGGGAAAAAGCAACAACGGGGGGAGCGGGAAAGATAGACTTTAGGCGAGCCGTGCTTTGAAGTATGGGCAGATGTTTTTGGATGAATTTGGCGAATGGTGGTAGACCGGGATGGTACTCAGTTACCAATGGCACTCTATTAGAATTGGGCTGACGGTTTTTGTATGTCAGAGTTTCAGAACGCGGGGTGTCCTTTGCCTTTTTGACGGCATTTTCAATTGAACCCCGAAAGTACTGTCTATTTTGGAGGTGGCTAGACAGTTCGTTAGTGCGAGTTTCAAAAGTCTGTCTCAGAGGAACAGACACGTTTGATGCGAAGTGCTTGGCTATATGGAATATTTTTGGTGCAGTGCGGAGGATGGCAGCTGCTCGGTAGTAGGTAGTTGTGCTTGTCCGTGGGTTTATTGAACAAGTCTGTTTTGAGTGAACCATTTTCTATGGTCACTGTTGTGTCCAGGAAGTGGACACTGACTCTAGAGGAGTCGGCCGTGAATTTGATTGTGGAGTGAAACGAATTGATGTTTTCCACAAAAATTTTGAGGCTATCTTCACCGTGGGGCCAGATCATGAAGATATCGTCGATAAAACGTAACCAAATTTGTGGTTTTAAAATTTGTCGAGATAAGAATTCCTTCTCGAGGTTGCCCATAAATAAATTTGCGAATGAAGGAGCCATCTTGGTTTCCCATGGCAGTACCATGAATTTGGAGGTAGTGCTGGTCGCCAAAGACGAGATTGTTGTTTGTCAGAATAAGGCGCATCAGCTCGCCTAAGTCTTTCTTGGTGGGCGTTTTGCCTTGGATGGGTCTGAAGGCGGTTTTACAAGCGGAGATGCCTTCTTCGTTTGGTATATTTGTATATAAAGAGGACACGTCAAGAGTGACCAGAATTGTGTCCTGTGGGAGATTTTGTATCTCACCAATTTTGCGGATAAAGTCCGTGGTGTCCTGAACGTAGGAGGGGAGGGATGGGACCAGGGGCTGAATGAGCAGGTCAACAAATTTCGAAATTTTCTCCGTGGCAGTCCCGTTTCCGGATATGATCGGTCTGCCTGGGTTACCCGTCTTGTGAATTTTGGGTAAGAAATAGAAACGGCCCGGTTTTGGATCTACCTGGAGGAGATTGGGGCCAGTTTCAGAGTCTATAGAGCCATTGCGGACCATTTTTTGTATGGCCGCCTCCACTTTCTTTGCAATTTCTAAAGTGGGGTCTGAATCGAGACGTTTATAGTGATCGGGATTGCCAAGCAGTCTGTAGCTTCCTCCCTGTAGAATTTGGTGCCCATTGCAACAATCGCAGAACCTTTGTCGGCCGGCTTAATGACGATGTCGTCGCGATGCCGTAAATTTTTAATGGCCTGTCTTTCACTTTTTGTGAGATTGTCGCGAAAATCTGGGGCAGAGGTGTAAGTCTTTACTTCCTCTTCAATGGCCGAGATGAATGATTCAAGTGGTGGACAACGCCCCTTTGGGGGTTCCAGGTGCTTTTGGGTTTGAATTTAGAAGCTATGTCGTTGTCCGGAAGTGGTTGAATTTGCGCCGTCTTCATCGGCAAAATACTCGCGAAGGACGTAGGCGTCGGGTTAGAACGCTGCCAAATCTAAGGACAATTTTTGTGTGTCAGTCTGCCTTGGTTTGGGGCAGAAATTGAGTCCCTTCGAAAGAAGTTTGGTTTCTTCTTCAGAGAGCTGACACGAGATAGTTACAACCGCGTTGGTGACCGTGGAAGAGTCAGTCACCGGTTTTCGGAGAAATCTTCGAGACCTGCTCTTTTTGGAATTTGGACTCACTTGATTTGAAGTGAGAATCACTTGATTTGAAGTGATCTGATCTCTTTGAAACTTGCGTTGTTGCCTAGAATTGAGACTGTGGGAGAGACGAAGACAATCCTGAGAAATAAGTCTGAGCTTGTTTTGAAGCTCAGATTTGGGAAGCTCTCTTTTTAGCTTCCTAGTTTTGGAGTCAATTTGGTAATTTAATTCACTGATCGTTTTTCGACAGTTTCCAATTTGTACCTCCATTAATTTGAGAGAGGTTTTCCTGAGGATACCTTTCCAGTTGGAGTAGCTTCCACTATCACAGAGTGGCAAGCCGGTCGGGACATGAATTTGAAGTCCTTTTGGTACCGAGTTATTTGCACGGTAAGTTTTGTAATTGGTGAGGTGATGTCGATACCTGACACGTTTTTCGTACAGGCGTCGAAGTAATTTGAAAGTTTCTAGGGTACTCTCCATATTTGTAGCACGATTGGATCAAAAATGATGCAAACAGTGAAGCAAATGTTAACGGAAATACTGTATAACAACAGTGCTACAGAAATGAATGGCTGGATCTCAAAGGAGATACGTGACAGCAGTAGAAGCTAGAAATTTGGTAAATACAACAGCCATAAAAGGTTTTTGCAAAGCTTTCGAGCAATACTAGCTCTTCTTCAGTGCTTGATCACAAGAGTGACAAGGAGTGTACGGGACTTACAGCTTTTAAATTGTGAGGACAATGGTCCCCACTGATAGTCAATTAGGACTATCGTTTTTGAAAGAGACGAGACTAAGTAATTTGAGGAAGCCTATTGAAATAGGCGTGACGGAGACGGTCTAATAGGATTACTTAGGCCTAGAGTGTAATCCCTTCAATCAGTATGCTGGTAAGTCGTTTCGGATATTCAGGCCGAATGGCGACGTAGTCTTGAGTTGACATTCCCAGAAATTTTCTTTTGTCTTACGGCTTCTATTGTCCCATGAATCATTTTGTTCGATAGCAATGACACGTAAATTGTCTATCGAATGATGCGGTAAATTGAAATGGTTGGCAACAGGTTGATCAATTTTTTTGGTTTTAATTGCTGACCTGTGCTGTGTCATTCTCATCCTGAGGGAGTTTTTTGATTCCCCCACGTACTGCGTTCCACATAAATTGCAGTAGATGAGATATATGACGTTTTTGGAAAGACAATTTATATATATATAATTACATAAATTGTCTTTCCAAAGGGACCTTGATGAGTTTAAAAGACGTCTTCGTTTGTTCGAATTTTTTAACGCTAATAGTGTTAATGAGTATGAAGAGCTCAGCATGGAAACGCCACGGTTCAGAAATAAGAGTACCTGGACTCCTCCTGAAGGAAGGGACAAATTCCTTGATTGTTTTTTGGAAGCTGTACAAAGAGATGTAGATACATTTCAATCGCCAAAATATGTTAAGGACAATCTGTCTAAAGACAAAAGAAAAGCTCTGACTAACTTAAGGAACAACAAAGAAATTGTCATCAAACCGGAAGACAAGGGACCTGCTTTTGTTATTCAAAATACTTCTTCCTATATTCATACCGCCATGTTGGATTTAAATAATAATAATGTTTACCAGAAAAATGATTATGATAAAACACCAGAAACTGTTGAAAAAGTTACTCTTGTTGTGACAAAAATGTTGAGCGATGGTGATATTGACGAGAAGACGGCAGATTATCTTGTTCCTAGCGATGTTAAAACATCACGGTATTATACTTTACCTAAAACCCACAAGGACACAGACGTTAATGGTCATCTCAAAACTAGACCAGTTATTTCAGGGTGTGGTTCACCCATCGAAAGACTTTCCGAGTTCGTAGATTTTTACATCAATCCGGAAATTAAAAAATTGGACTCTTTTGTTAAGGATTCGAAGGAAGTCCTAAAATTAATTAATTCTATCAATGACAAAGGCCCGCTACCACCCAATGTGGCAATGTTCACCATTGATGTTAAGGCTATGTATCCGAGTATGCCGCAGCACTTAGGGATTGAAGGGGTGAGGCGAGCTTTAGATAACAGAAGTTTTAAGAAACCCTCTACTGGTAATTTAATTGAATGTCTTAAATTATGTTTGAATGAAAATCATTTTGAGTTTAATGGGGGGTGGTTTACTCAAATTCACGGGACGTCGATAGGGCCTAAAATGGCTCCAGGGTATGCCTGTCTGGGCATGGGCTTAGTAGAGGATAAACTTTGGAAATCCTGTCCCTTGAAACCCACTGAATGGTGTCGTTATATCGACGATATCTGGGGATTGTGGCCACATGGTAATGAGGCTTTTATTTCGTTTGTGGGAATTTTGAATAATTTGTATCCTGATGAGTTGGAATTTACGTATGAATTTGATTTTAATACTATTAATTTTCTCGATATTCGAATTCAACGTAGTAAGGAGGGTTTTCTCAGTACGGATTTGTTTGTTAAGCCGACTTTCAAGAACCTCTATCTACGGTATGACTCATATCACAGTAAGAGTACTTTAGACAACATAGCCTACGGCCAGGCCCTTAGGATTAAATCGATTTGTTCTGATGAAAGAGACGTGCATAGGAACCTTACCAATCTTCATAACAATCTTAGCGAGCGTGGTTACCCCAGTTCTAAGGTCCGTGAAAAAATTAAACACGCTGGAAAATTGTCTCGTAGCAGTTTGCTTTGTTCGGAGCATGCTACCAAAAAGCAGAGACGTTTTTCAGCCCCCCTTGTGACCACCCGCAACCCCCGTCTTCCTCCCTTGTCCCAGATTATTAAGAAACATTTCCCAATTTTACAGATGTCTAAAACTTTTAAGGACAACTTTCATCGCCCTCCTGCAGTTGTTTTCAGACAGCCTCCTAATTTAAAATCCCTGCTTGTTAGGGCCAAGCTTTCACAGAGTTTCAGTGTGGAGAGTAAAGGGTGTTTCAAGACTCATTCTAAATGATGTGTAACATGTAGTGCTTTAAAAGAAACCGCTTTTGTACAGAGTCATTATACAGGCCAAAAGTTTAAGCTATTTCATAATATCACCTGTGATTCAGTTGGACTAGTTTATCTTATTAACTGCTTGGATTGTAAGAAACAGTATGTAGGAGAAACAGGAGGGGAACTGAGGATTAGACATCGGGGGCATAGGCAAGAAATACGTAAAGCCAATACACCTCTTGGGAAACATTTTCAATCTTGTAAGAACTTTGAGCTCATAGGAATTGAAAAGTTAGTTAACAATAGTAAGAGAGTTCGGGAAGAAGTTGAGCTTAAGTGGATTTATCGCCTTAACACGTTCGCTCCTGTGGGCATGAATGTAAAAGAAGTCAGTCACGACATTTGAGTTATTCTTATCCGTTTTCCACCTGGTTTTACTGTTTGTATGTTTTCTTAGTGTCAGTCTACTTTTGTACGTGAACAAGAAAAGTTTACCTTTTCGAAACGTCGTAGATGTTTGAGTATGCTCACTTGCCTTTTTAACTTTTAACCAGTTTTTCTATCTTATTGCTTGGAAGATTTTAATGATCTGTTTCCTAACGTGTTTTAATAAACTTTTATGGATCGTTTTTAATATGTCGAGTGTCTGGTGGCTTCTTATTTTCATCTATATATATATATATATATATATATATATATATATATATATATATATATATATATATATATATATATATATATATATATATATATATATCTATATATATATATATCTATATATATCTATATATATCTATATATATCTCTATATATATATATATATATCTATATATATATATATATATATATATATATATATATATATATATATATATATATATATATATATATATATATATATGTGATGCTCACATAGTTGTATACTGTGCATAAACAGAGCTCTTATATACAGTGTACAAAACCTCATAAGGCAGCTTGTTATTCTCAGTCATGAAGGAAGATCATTTTCACATCCCTGTTAGAACTGTTCACTGTGGAAATACTTGACATAAAAGTTCTGTTTCTCATTCTGAGTGGCCCTTTTGTAGCTTTTCCCTGAAACAACTGAAAAGATCTCTGGAGCAAATGTCGCAAAAATGCAACAGACACATACATGAAGCTAACTCTGTGCTTGGAAATATCAAACTATTTTACACAAGCTGAACTTTTTTTATAAACTTACCAAAGATGAAATAAAGAAGATAAAAGTAGAAAAGTTGTTTAAGGGAGGCACTGATGGCTTGGAAGAAGGATGGTAGGAAGTATGACTTTACCAAGAAAAACTTGAGTTGCTGTTGGAAGAAAATCACAATTTGAGAATCTTGATCAAAATGAAAAGAAAATATTTCACTTTTTTATAGCTTTGAGAAGGAGAGCCAGAAGTGCATGGATTTCATCAACCAGAAAGCCAAAAGGCTTCGTGATTCCTTGCCGAAAGGGGGGTGCTTTGTTACACGGAGGTTCATCCATCAAATTTATACTTCTCTACTTCATCATTTTTTATGATGTGGTCACAATTTCACCCCTGCTCACATCAGCTCATGCCACATGACCTCTGAACCAAAACTTTAATGACCAAAAAAATGAAAAAAAAAAAAAAAAAAAGGTTTTTGGGCTTCCACCTCTGGTGACCTTGAATGACCTTTGACCTCTGCCAAAAACAATAGGGTTCTCCCCCTTGACATGACAAATTTACATACCAACTATGAAAACCGTATGTCATTCCTATCTCAAGATATCATGATTACAAGGTTTCTGGACTTCCACCTCTGGTGACCTTGAATGACCTTTGACCTCTGCCAAAAACAATAGGGTTCTCCCCCTTGACATGACAAATCTACATACCAACTATGAAAAGTGTCGGCCATTCCTACCTAGAGATACCAAGATTACAAGGTTTTTGGACTTTGACCTCTGGTGACCTCGAATGACCTTTGACCTCTGCCAAAAACAATAGGGTTCTTCCTCTCAACATGACATATCTACATACCAACTATGAAAAGTATCGGTCATTCCTATCTTGAGATATCGCGATTACAAGGCTTTTGGACTTTGACCTCTGGTGACCTCGAATGACCTTTGACCTCTGCCAAAAACAATAGGGTTCTTCCTCTCAACATGACATGTCTACATACCAACTATGAAAAGTATCGGTCATTCCTATCTCGAGATATCGCGATTACAAGGTTTTTGGACTTTGACCTCTGGTGACCTCGAATGACCTCTGCCAAAAACAATAGGGTTCTTCCTCTCAACATGACATGTCTACATACCAACTATGAAAAGTATCAGTCATTCCTATCTTGAGATATCGCGATTACAAGGTTTTTGGACTTTGACCTCTGGTGACCTCAAATGACCTTTGACCTCTGCCAAAAACAATAGGGTTCTTCCTCTCAACATGACATGTCTACATACCAACTATGAAAAGTATCGGTCATTCCTATCTTGAGATATCGCGATTACAAGGTTTTTGGACTTTGACCTCTGGTGACCTCGAATGACCTTTGACCTCTGCCAAAAACAATAGGGTTCTTCCTCTCAACATGACAAACCTACATACCATATATGAAAAGTATCGGTCATTCCTATCTTGAGATATCGCGATTACAATGAGTGTCACAAACACATACACACACAAGCGCACGTGCACACATACGCATACACACACACACACACACACACACACGACATCACCATCGCATAGATTCCTTGCCTGCCTACGGCAAGGAATCAAAAAGCAGTCCTGTTTTAATAAAGTTACTGCATGCAAAAGTAAATCATTAAATTAAAATTTAAATGTATTTGCCCATTTACCAAACATAACAGTAGTTGAAGACAGTGTCTGCAGTGGGGAGTTTTCCCCAAGGCCGACCAGTCTCACAATCTAATTGGGAGAGACCTTACTGTCATGTTTTTAAATGATGCAACCAACCTACCACACATGTAGTTACTTGCACCTTACTGAAAGCTTACAATCAGCATCCAGATGCAGGGTTCCCACAATTCTAAGACAACGAAACTCAAGACTTTTCGAGACTTGATCAATTTCAAAATGGCCACTAAAAATAAAATTTCATTGGAAAGAAACAGTTTTGCACTTATTATCATTCAAATGCAGTTTTCATCACACGAACCAACATCATATCCAAGTACATACGGTTAATTTAAGGACTTAAGGTTTCCAGACCGTATACAGGCTTCGACAAATTATGTTTTTAGTACATGGCCATAGGGCTAACTGTTGTCTAAACCCACTTGCCCGCATCAATATCCACTTCTCCAACAGCAATGTTGCTACACAATCTAATACCCAGTTTTTGTAGTCCATGCATCATGTGCATCTATTGTCCATAGGTCTATCAAATTAGCCAAATGTTATAGGAGATGAAAAAAAAATGATAAATAGTACTGATCTTTTAATTACCCATTACAGTTCATGCTCAAAGCACTAATGCTAATAATTCATACTTAATTTTTATTTACCACTGGGTTCTTGTGTGACATGGTGACAATTAAGCCATGATAGTCAAGGTGGAATTTGTGATTTCAATAAAGGCTTCTCTACGCAATATTTGTATTTCAGAATTCATTCTTAAGGCAAGGGCTACCTGCCCTGGGCTGGCGGGGGAAGCATTTTTCAAAGTCTGCCATGTAGCAATTTTTCAATACAATCACCCAAAATTCGAAGAATTTCAAGATGATTAGACAGACAGATCAGATCAGATCAGACAGACAGACAGACCAGCTGCCAATCTTATTTGTCTGATAATTGTTATCTGGCCACATGGGGTCAGAAATCCATAAAGAGTAAAGGTTCACAACTTCCAGTCAAGTAGTTTCTAATACCACATTTGCACTCAGCTTTGGATTCCTTTGAATTTAAGTCTGTGACTTGGACAACACAAATAAGTACACTAGGAAAACCTCTGAGAAACAAGTATCACACTGCAGTTTTAACAGCATTAATGCAACATGGTTTACTTATGCTAAAACTCAGAAGTTTTGTAAAACATTAAGGCTGATAACTTCTAGGTATACTCAAAGAAAATAATTTCAGACACAGCTTAAAATTTACTTCTATGCAAACACTGCAGACTCCAAAATGAATTAATGAACATCACTTACTTTTATAACAGGAAAAGAAAGAACGTTGCATCCATACAAGAAGTGAGAAATGCTGTGAACAATGCCCTAGAAGACAAAGGATGTACACAAAGATGTAAACAAAAGAAAGTTTATCCACAGTCTTCAAAAATAACATTTTTCCACATTTGTCATTTGATTCACAATTGGAACAAAAATCAGCAATTTCCACAACCCCTCACCCTTTTACACATGTTTACTATAAGTGTAATTCCTATGATAGAGCTACACAGACAAGTACTGTATTTGTCTCAAGTGTTACAAGGTATGGTGCATTCCTGTTTTCATGCGACCCCTATTTTTGAGCAGATTTGACATAAAGAGTTAACCCTATATTTAATTTTTAAAATATGCAAGCCTAAATGCACAAAAGTACACTTAATATGAAGGTGGCAAAGGTTGAAAAAAACAGTCTAAATGTCCAGTTTCCATCTTTCATTTTTAAGATATAAGACACTGAAATTAATGAGGTGAATTTAAGCCATACATTGCACAATAATTTATGTCACTCAAACTAACCAGATTAATGCCCAAATTTGTTTTAACTAAAGCTTCAGCACTTTTTTTTCCTTTTCGTATTTTAACTTCTTTCTCTTTTTGCAGTTACAAAGTTTAAAATCTGATGTTTAAAGGTTCACCAGTTCAAATTTCCAAGGTTACAACTTTGACTTTTTCCCTCTCAAAAAAGTCAAAATTTGACTTTATTTGGAATAAAGTCTAAATCTGGAGTTTCTAAAAAGGGCATGACATTTTTTAATTTTTTAATTTCCTTCTTCATAAAGATCTTCAGTTTTTTCTTTTGCTATGAACTTTTTGGGGCTATGTTCCTAAAAGGTCACCAATGGTATCTTGAAGAAAGTGATTTAACTGTCTTAAGTTATCACTGAATGTGCTAACTATAGGGCAACTCCACACTATTAAACAAATTGTTACAGAGGAGACACTTGGAAACATTCATATCTACAGTACATTGGTACAACAGGTAAGTGTAATGCTATGTCTACCCCAGGGGGAAGTACTAGTGATGCTTGGTCCACCACTAGTAAATTTTTTTTAATTACCTCAGCAGTAATTCCTATTGGCCAAATATTCTGCGCGTTGCGGAGGGGACATGCACAAATCAGTGTCAACCTACCAGCATGAGTCAAAGTAAAAGTTGTCTGATTTGAGAAGAGTGGCAAGCTGAAACTAATATTACATCTTTAATCCTATTAATACTCTTGCACCACAAACAGTTGAAATCTTCCCACACTGCTCAATAATGATGAGAGGGTGAACTACAATTGGGGGTCAAGTGTAGCAGAAGGGACAGTCAAATGTTGCGGAGGGGACAAGTGCAAATAACTGATACTGTATGTTTCCCCATATTTTGAATATATTATGAAATGCTCAATCACTGAAATACCACAAAAGTATAATTTTGTTTCAGTTATGGACCATTCCTGCAGTCCTTCCTCCTTTTTACCTTCAATGAAGGCCATGGTCATGAATTACACCAGTTTTGCATTAACAAAACTGCTTAGTGCTCACTTTTTCTGAGTGGAAATTGTTTTGGTCAAAATTTATTCTACTGAACAGTTTCTTGAGATACAGTTCTCCTTTTATTTCCCAAAGGAGTCAAAACATTGTATTCATTTTAACTCTTTGTGTGCAAATTAAGTGCATGTGGATCGACTGATCAAGGAGAGAATAGTTCATTTAGAATGTTTCATTTTACTGAACCTAAAAAAACTTATTACTGTAACAGTATTTACAGCCTACAGGGCCAGTCCAAAAAGGTAACCTCCAAACATTCATCATATTTCCAAGGGGTACAGTATATATGCAAGTCTCAGATTTTATTTGATGTGCCTTTATTCATAGTGATAATATATACTGTACACAAAATGGACAAAGCCTTAAAACTGTATTCAAATGTGCTAAACTTTGCCCATAATTGGAAAAATACATCTCATAAAATAGGATTTTCTTCACGTACAAGAATAATTCATATCATTGTCATAAAGCTTTTTCATGCTATTCTACTAACAAAGATTTAATGATAAATACGACTAATGTACTTCACAGCAGAAATTTTCTGGAAACCAAACCTATGATATCCTTAGCTTCTGCTATTTGGAGTGTCCCCTCCACAACACACAGTTAGTTTGGACCTTAGGGTCTTTACCAAAGATATAATCACTAACAAAGTAAACATTTTAACATTGGTCAAAATATCTTCAAATGCTGTCAATCAGCATTAAAAATATCCACAGCGCTATCTCAAGACAGTATGCATGACTAAGAAACAGCAGGTAAATCATTTTGGTGTGTTGCAGAGGAGACAGCCTACTATGGATCTGTGTAACTACATACCATAGCTTGCCCAAATTCCTTCTAAGAGCATGCATTTTTCTTAATATGGGTTTGAAGGATGAATTTCACTAAACCAAATACCAAAATCTTCCTTAGAAACTGAATCTTTATTCTCCCAACCTCTCTCATCCTATTCTGAATGTCCCCTCCGCAACAAAAAGTTAACTTGGACCACAGCCTTCCTTCAGCACTTCTAAATGTTGTGAATGGTATTTACCCAATGTAGTCAACCAACTATAACAGAACCCACAATTTCATTTTAAAACAATATGGTACTGCAAAATGACAGGAAAAATCCTGTACAAAATGTTGCGGAGGGGACATTTCACTCGGAATTTGTGCAACGTTCTACCTCTGTTCTCCATTACCCTTTCTCTAGTCATCCTAAATCCAGTACTTACATGTATCCCTTGGCCTTTCCTCCATAGCCATACACAAGTGCAATTTCAACAATCTTTAGATAAAACACAGGAGGATGTCAAAATTAGGCAAAATATGTCCCCTTTGCAACCACGTTTACAGTGAATTTGCTCAAATTTATGCTTTTTTCTGGTGAAAAATGATGCCATATCTCTTTTTAGCCTTAATAAATAAAAAAATTTGATGTTCTTGATTTCCAAAGCAAAAAATTTTTTTGGTGCACAGTATTTGAAAATTGAGTGCCTTGGTTGACATTAGTTCGGAGTTGCCCTATAGAACCATGGAAAGACCCAATGTAGTAGTTCCATGACATAACCCACATCTCTCAAAATACTGTGTAACAAATAGTTCATACTTTATGGGCATCTAAGCATTTCAATTTTAAAACAACTGAGTCACCATGAAGAAACTTTACTTTTTTGTGAAATTTTTATGTCATTCTACAATAACCTTCTCCCTACTTTTAGGGAATTTCTTCCATGTGCCCTTCACCAGAATTTCCCAGCCAGAATTGATACTGCAAGTTTTACATATTGCAATAGTGTTTATATCTTTTACAGGGAAAAAATAGGTTCTCCTTAGCATCCTCTGCTGCTAAACATTGAATTGTGTCAATACCAATTTTGAGTTTTCTTTGACGTAAGTCCAATGGGCACTCATATTTTGAAAGGTATACCATCAGCCTATACCGCCTGCAACCAAACCTTGTGATCAACCCCTAAATCACATCGTCTTTTTCAAGAGCACACCACACACAGCTAATGCTATATACCCTCTTATCTGTCATGGATACTGATTCATTCTCTCTTTCCAGGCTTGGCCTCCTATGATCTAAAATTCCATGCAATTTGCCCTCATTCTCAATGATAACTCTTACATTTCTGGAAGTAAATATTAAAGAATTTTAAGTTGTACCCTATATAATACTTATTACCTCAAAATTGGGGCCATAAATAAATTTACCACTTGATTGCTTGCTACAAGAAACCACAAGGTATCTCTTGATATTACTCAACCAATCCATGCCTCAATGGGTAGGCACCCACTAGCTTTTTTACCATAAGTGTCAACTTCATGAACCTCTTTTGCAGGACTTAAACTAAAAGCGGAAATTTCCCCATTCCAGACAGTTTCAATTCTCCCACCTAGAAACAATACGTGCAGTTATGTTGAGAACATGTTGTATAGGTTTCAGAGTCGCTGCAGGAAGACCAACCATCAGCGAGTTACAAGGGTCAATCTTGGACGTGATCAATGCATGTGCAACTGACTTCGCAGTGCAGTCTGATAAACGGAGGAGAATTTTCCATAGATGCCCAACACAAACCATAGCAGAGGAGCATATTTTTTTCACTTGGGGAACCATAGTACTCGTGGTGACCCTCCTGAGAATGAGCACCAAACAGTGTTCAGCAGTGTGACAGTGGCATGCACAGCCAAGCTGACTTACCAGGTAAATACCAAATAGAACCAGCATGAGATGGTGCTCACTGAGGCAAAGTTTGGATCTGCTGTCATCACAGAGCATCACAAGCAAAGAGCAATGGTCACCCAAGAACCCATGGAGGCACCTTATGGTGAACCCTCCTGAGAAGGGGTACCACACAGTGTTCAGCAGTGTGACAGTGGCATGCACAGCCAGGCTGACTTACCAGGTAAACACCAAATAGAACCATCATCAGGTGGTGCTCACTGAGGCAAAGTTTGGATCTGCTGTCATCACAGAGCATCACAAGGAAAGAGCAATGGTCACCCAAGAACCCATGGAGGCACCTTATGGTGAACCCTCCTGAGAAGGGGTACCACACAGTGTTCAGCAGTGTGACAGTGGCATGCACAGCCAGGCTGACTTACCAGGTAAACACCAAATAGAACCATCATCAGGTGGTGCTCACTGAGGCAAAGTTTGGATCTGCTGTCATCACAGAGCACCACAAGGGAGGAGTATCGGTCACCCAAAAATCCTCCGAGGCACCACATGGTGAAGCCCCCTGACAAGGCACACCATGCAGTGTGCAACAACCTGGATGGTTTACTAACATCAAGTATGACAGAGAGACGGTCCTTGTGAACAACTGGCGATACTGAAATAGGAAGAGAAAAATACGACATTTGCCTAAGGGTTTTCACAAAACATGCATTTAATGCATGATCTTAAATATGCTCTACTAAACTTTAACTGTTTGTCTTGTCAACTTTCTATGCATGCAAACCATCTTGCAAGAAACACTCATCTAATTGAGATAAATATATCCAGATTTTTTTTCTTTTCTTTTTTTTTTTCTTTTTTTTTTTGTAGAATACTTCTTATCTAAATTCATGTGACATAAATGTATACTAATGTTATCTTGACTCATCACACTGTGCTACTTCAGGCTAACACTGCCTCAGCCAACTAGATGAAATTTTGACTAAGAAAATTTGCCATCTACTGTTATACAAGCAAAAAGGTCCCTGGGAACTACTACAGTCAAAAATTTGCAATTCAAAAATTCATTCAGAGTTAAGGAAAAGGGCATAGTTCAGTCTAAAGCATTCTGATGCCACTTGCCTTTGTTCATAAATCTAGCCTTCCAAGGCAAGGGGGAAATCGTACCCAATGTTATGGAATATTCTACCCAACAAACATCTTACAAGAAATCTAATCATAGACCTTTTTCCAAATAGCAGTCACAAAGGATTGTGGGATAGTTTTTGTGTGCTTTTTTATTTTTGTCAATGGCATTTTACTGTGGATAAGAATGATGCAGACCAAAATGCTATCCCACAATCCTTTGTAATTGCTATTTGGAAAAGGGTCTATGGTCAAAGCAGTACCTGAGAGCATGTTTTGATGATGACCTACTTTACTTGCAAATATTATGAGTTAGATGCATCAGCTAATGGTTATTATGAGAAGATTAAAGTAAGTCTTAAAGTAAGTCTGATGATTTTTTGATAAACATGTCAAACTTAAGCCATACTGTACATTGCAAATAATGAATTTCACAAAATTTGATTCATTATTGTACACACTCCTCATTAATTACATTGTACATGTGTTGATTCATAGGTTAGATGAGGTTAGATGAGGTTTAACATCCCAGTTTCCAACCAATTGGTTCAAGTCGAGACGACCACAGCCTTTTTTCCAGTTGTGGCTCACTGGCTTGTTTTCCCTACTCCACTGTTTTTATGCTGAGCACCAAGTACAAAGGCAGTAGGTTCCCTTTTTAGTCTTTGGATTTGAACCCTAGACCTTCCGGCTGCAAGTTGGATGCTCTAACCACTTGACCACTGCAGTCGGTTGTGTTGATTCATAGGAATGTATCCCAAGATATATTAGTTCATGAAGTAACAAGAAATGGTAGTACTAGTAGTCTATAGAAGGGTTTACAGGGAATAAGTTAGTATTCCACTTTTACATGGCATTTTTGAGGATTTTTTAGTTCTTAAGCGTAAATCACTAAAAACCCTTTGGTTATATACACAAAAAAGTGCTTCACATTTGTGCATTTGTATAGCAGTTTGGCAAACTTGTATAGCAAATTGCGATGTTATACTGGATAAATTATTCCCTGGTTTATTTTAATATTTTTTAGCCACAAGGCAGTCAGTAGTGAGCACATTTTAAACAACCAGAACAACTTGTACAGTATCATCCTTGTACTTTGTAAATATTGATTATAAAAAGAATAAAGGAACCTGGAAGAAATAAGTTTCTACTGGTATGCCTGAATTTATTTCCAGGGTTTCCCCTGGGTTTTAGAGAGTGTGAGGTAGTCCATGGGGGTAATATGATGCCAGCTTTGGCACTATCAGTGAGTGAGAACTACCAATACTTCGATAGCTAGTACAGTACGGGTGGCACGTATAGCAAATTTCTGTGAGGTGGTAGCCAATACCTGTGAGGTGGCCACCTCACAAAAAGAGTGCCAGGGGAAACCCTGTATTTGTAACAAAAGTCCCCATTTTTGAATGACTCAGCAATTATTATGCTACCATACAACATGGTTGTGCAGTATATACCTGTATTCACTTTAATAAGTAACGATATTCATTGTGCAGAGAATACAAATACCAAACACTTGTAAGTACATCACTTATCAGTACTTGATATAATTACCTGTATTTCTTTTCATTCATTTGTTTATTTTGCAATATTTTATTCCAAACAAAAAGAATGGATAATAATGTATCTTTTTCTCTAATGCCATGTTTCATATTTAAAATATTGCACAGCCTGTGAAACTTACATACAGTATATTACTTATCAACAAAGAGTCCCACTGTGCAGTGAATGGTACTTGACTGCACTGAACTTTCCTGACCACACGTGTACAATTGGGAAGATTCCTATTCCTATTTTTGAATGTTCAAGTGTTCCAATATTTACCTTTTACTGAGCAGTGGGAACTAAGTCACAAATATACTTTTCAACAAATACTTGATAAAAGTTCATTCAATCAAACTGAGTGCAAATGGGCTTTCACTTGAAAGCCAGTACTACTTATAATACTGGTTCTGTGTAACAAAGACTGCCGGTCCTGAAATTTCACAACACCGCCCAACCCTGCAACAGAATTTCTTTCATTCATTTTCTGCTTTCCTCCTTTTTTCAGTATTCTGTGACTGCTTTGCACCATCCATTTGTATCCATCTACATTTTACAATATGTATCTGTGCTGTGTACAGTACAGAAAAACACATACGGTCCACAAATAGTCCCCTCCCCCCCCCCCCCATGACAGTTTTGTCATACTCCTTTTTGCTTATCAATTCTTATATCAGGGAGAATTTATCTGAACCTGAAATTAGACATGTAAATGTAAACTTTGTGTTCATCTCCACTCATGGTATTGCTTTTCCTCCCTAGATGAAAACACAGAGGCCAAATGCAATTTGCAAATTATCCTCTCCCCTCCTAATTAACTGTGATATTACCCCATGTGGATTTCAAAATAGTCCCATTTACTTTTCAGGAGGCATATTTCTTCCCCAAATATTTGATTAGAGCCCCCTTCCCTTGAAGAGATACAAAACTTAAACCCTGCTTGTCAGTTTTAGATAAGCTTTTGAGGTTTAAAATATGACAGTATGTCTGCTAGGCAAGCACAATAAAAAGAATTGTTCACGAGTGTTCCTTTCGTTTACATCTGAGGATTAGCACCAGTTTGCGAACAGCAATTCATCTGCCTGGCTAGTTTGGCTGTCTGCCCAGAGCCTTTATGTATAATGACACATCCAGCATGCAGGAGCATACTGTTACCAGCAAAGCTGAATCAAATAAACCATCTTACCTGTAAAGAAATACACAATCCAAAAAGCTGACCAAAAGCTGCAACAACCAATCAGTAAAGTAAGGCCAACAGATGATGCTGAAAATATTTGAAACAACCATCCTAGAGGAAGGAAAAAGTTTACAGATTTACAAATTCTGAATGTGACTTTCCTATAATTTATATAAGTTATCACTCTTAAAAATATGGCAGAAACAAATGTAAACCACCCCAATGACTTTAAATGTGCAATCTTCCGATAACATGTAATGGGCATCAGCAGTAAGTTGCCCCTAAATTGTTTTGCTCCCCACCTTGCCAGATGTGTCAACAAGGAGTTCAGTGTTGACCTCTTGTGACCTCAAAGGATCTTTAACCTGCACAGCAAACAGGCAGCTTTTTAAACTCAATGCAAGGCATCCAATCCAAAGTATGAAAACTATCCATGCTTCCGGCTACATTATGGGGTGAAATATCAAAACAAGGTTGACAGTGTTTGACCTCTGGTAACCTCAGGTGAATTTTGACCTTAAATATGAAGTGTCTGTCCTTTGTACTTTGATGTACTGTAACAAGTTTTTCAGTTTTTAACCTTTGCTGACGTTTGGCCTCTATTAAAAGTAATACTGTTCATATACTCATTATAATGCTATACTGTATGCTAAGTAAAGTAACTTCAATACCACATCCACCAGAAAACCTCCACTGAAGACAAGTATATGATATAGTAAGTGAAGTACTAAGTATCTACATGCTATGAAGGGTATATTCATTATTTCTATCCTGAGATAACATAAACATGGTTCCAGGTGTTTGACTGCTGGTGGCTTCATATGATCTTTGATCTACACTACAATGGGATTCATTTGCTCAATATAAAACATCTACTGTACATACAGTACTTCAGCATGAAACCTATCCATGCTGCCTACTGTAGTATACCTTGAGATATTCTGTAAACAAGGTGTTCATTGTTTGACTCCTGGTGACCATCTGATGACCTTTGCCATTCACCAAAACAAAAGCTGTTTTCACAGTACGATACACCCCGACCCACTTACCAAATATGAAAACTTCAGGAGCTCTCTTGAGACATACTGTTTAAGCATCACATTCACATGCGTACGCACCCAGGGGCACACGAACGTACATACACATATGCCATTAAGAATGCACATGTAACTACAGCAGGTTTACTCTTATCGCTGAAACCAAATATATAGACCTTCAAAAGACTTTATCTGTAAATCTCCAAATCCAGTCTCTTATAATTGCTGTGATGACCTTGCTTCTTCTCTTTTGTAAGTTCAATTACTAATTTCTATTAGCAAAAAAAATTATGATGTACACAGTAAGAGCTTTCAAGCTTGTTTTCTGGATGAAACCTTCGGGTTGTTGTTTAATTAGTCAAATAGAGAAGGATAAAGGACCCCCAAAACTGTTTGTTTTTCCTTTCACGTCTTTCAATCTTTCGGTCTTGTCTTTGGTTCAAACATGACAATGGCAGCTGAATTTGAGATGAAGTGTTTTAACAAGGAGAAAGATATTTTTAATATAATAATAAAATGATACTGTTCACTCAGATACGGACAGCAGGTTTGGAGTTCCTTCAGTATCATGCAACTTCTTCAATATCAGTATTGCTCACATGAAACATGTGAACACACAGGACACATGATAACTTGCTTGTTTGTTCAAGGAAACATACATATCTGACATTCAATGTGGTTGAAAATTTGAAACTTTTGCCAGAGAAAAAAACAGCCAGGACCCAATTACAATTACTCAGGAAGAAAAAACTTATTTTTCTTTTTTTCATTTTCTTTGCTCTCACTCTTGTCTGTTGGCTACATTGCATGTCTACAAAGAGCACAAGTTAAACTTTCTACAGGAAAAGATTTTTTTTTGTCTAAAATGGATCAGTACACATACGTACATATAAACTAAAGTCACCAATAAAGTCACAAGATTGGAATTAAGTAATGCACAAAAATGAAGTTAGCTCTACAAAACAAGATTTCTAAGAACGTATATGGTGTCCAATCCCCGTAAATATAACATACTGTACATAGTGAAGGTTTGTTCGCACCACTGTACATATGGAGCGGATGCTATATATTCCAGTGGTAACATAGGGGGTTGTGAATCCCATGAAGGCTATTTTGGAGTTTTGCAAGGGTCATGAAAGAGTAAAG
Organism: Holothuria leucospilota; assembly: GCA_029531755.1. Taxonomy (NCBI): domain Eukaryota; kingdom Metazoa; phylum Echinodermata; class Holothuroidea; order Aspidochirotida; family Holothuriidae; genus Holothuria; species Holothuria leucospilota. The sequence continues at coordinate 14,265,123 of CM055966.1, read as the reverse complement.
TGAAACAAAACCCATTTTAATTCTGTTCCTTTTTTGTATTAGGGTTTGTTATACTGACCAGGAATGTCTGATGAGGTCGTGGGGGTCAAATAAAAAATAAAAAAAAAACACTGCTTTATCCTATGGCAAACTGCTGTGTTAAACAATCTTGACATAACTGTGTGAAAAGGAGATCGTACTCATCTCCATAAATTTACACAGTGTAAAGAAAAAATTTTGTCTATGATTTAATTGCACTAATTGTACATGTTCAAAATGTGTAATGGTGTAATAACACTTGAATGTGACAATAGCACACTTGAATGTGTTATGAGACATGGCCTATAATTAGAAGCATTGTACGAAAAATTCCTGCAAGGGCTCTTAAGAGTGGACAATGGTAGTTTACAGGGTTTTAAATTTAATGAAATCATAAATTTAACATACCTGTGATCCACTGATAGGGACTTAAAATTGAGAAGTTTGTAAGAAACAGGTACAGACTAATCTGAACTGGTAAGAGCAGCATTGACCATGCTAAACTTGCTCCAAGTCTCCAATAATAAACCTGGGGGAAAATAAAATTGTTAACTACATCAACCCGATTGACCTTTAACATATGTACATGTCATGATGAACTAAGGGGAATTTTACCAGAAGACAAAAAGTTGGATTTGAAAAGATGAAATTGGACTACAAAAGACTGGGTAATATCGAAATGTATACGTTAGATGACCATGCAATAGAAACTTTACACATGTACAGGAAGTTGTTGCTCACTGACAATGTACTTTCAGTTTGTTCCCTTACATCCACAAGGCATGGCTGTCAAATCTCTATTGCATTTATTGTATCACTGGCTTTCTCACCAAATATTATGACTGACACAAGCTTTTTAAACCACATACAATATGTCTCATTGCCATCAATTAAACCCATTCTTTCCAACTGTGGTAGGCATATCTGAAGATGTGTCAGGAACATACTGATGATCCATCAACTAGCAGGAAACTTTTGAGTGATCAAAATCATCAAATTAATATCCCAAGGCCATCAACATTCATGAAATCAGTACAGAACAAATGTTGTGCAGTAGCAATAGAATAAATTTGTGTACAGCAAACCCCCCTCATTCTATTACTTAACTAAATAGCTGTTTGAGTTTGAGTTTGAGTTTATTTCCACATAATGCAATCTGTACAAAATGAAACAATAACTTGAACATGGAGGTGGGGGAGGACTGAAAAAGCAGATAGCTTGTACAAGCAGTCCCCCTTTGACATAGTAAAGTGAACACAAGATGAATCGAGACAAAGTAACAAGATAACAACAAACTGTTCTCAGTAGGTAATAACTTAAGTAGGAGAGTGATTCTCAGTCTGGGTCTACAGACTAAATGGGGTTCAGAATTAAAAAAAATGGTTGGGAACAGGGGGCAGAGGGGTCTGTGATCTAAAAGAAAAAAAATTTACACTATTAAGCCAAAGTAAGTGCAGAAGTGGAATTTCTGACGATCTTGGGCAAAGGAAAACTGGTGACCAGACCTGACCTCTGCAGCCCCAGCTATGGTGGGGCTGATGTTATTGGTGTTACGGTGTTACCTGTACTTTTATGTGTGGGGGCTGGTCAAAAAACAGTGTCAATCATCCAAGATGGGCAAAGGGTGGAAAAGGGCTAAGGATGTACATGACAAACTAAAATAAAATCCCATTGCCAAAGTATCAAAAAAGTGATAGACTAACCAAGAGTAAGGTGTAGCGGTATTGCCAATATAAAATATCAATATACCGACCTGAAAATATCGATAATATCGATAATATCGATATTTCGCAGAATGGGTACGCAAACTATACATATGAAAAAACGAAGTATGGGAAGGTATTACCATGTACCCGGCCCCTGACGGCTTAAATGCCGAATTTTACTACGTTGGTAGCGAAAAATAAATCAAGATTTGTGCAGAAAAATTAAAAAAAAAACTGTGTTTGCATTTAACATTTGAGTATTTGCAGTCGCGAAGTAACTTTCAATTACTTCTTTGGGAATGTGTCTTATATAGATTTTAGTGTTACTTCAGCATCACACCAGACGATCAATATCCCTCCATCTCGCTAAAGCAACAGCCATGATCTGTAAAAAAATCTGTAGGAGGTCTGCCCCTAAATAACTACAAAATAGTTTCAAAATCTGTGATTATTGGTTTCACTGACCATACAAACATTTTCAAAACGAGCGGCCCAAACATTAGCGTAATTCCCACCCCTTACTAGCATATGCTACGCCGATTCCTTCCACTATCAACAGCTTGTGTTTTACATATTTTACTTTCAAACAAAATATGGCATATTTTGATTCGCAAGTTTTGGGATGAGTAAAAAGTGTTCCTTTTGGACTTACATAAGCCAGGGGCCATCTCCGTTTGTCACAAAGAAGTACCTCTTCACCTAACTCTCGTAAAATACCTCGCAAGTAGTTCACTATGCAATGCTGCATCAAAATGGCCTTATTTAGCTAGTCACTATATATCTAAAATACCGGCCGATATTTTCGATATCAACTATTCGTTGGTATTACACTCAACTATAACCACTAAGATACTAGCAGTCGATATTATACCTAGCTGATCTCTTGTATTCAGACATTCCAATAATCTATGAATGCAGTACTGCTCGTAGTGAAAATCCAGGCACCGTGCAGTCCGCTGCAGGTCGCTTCAGCTTCTCGGCACTCTCGCACGTGGCCAGTACCTGGGATGTCAGAATTTTTCCGAAACTTTCAAGCGCAACTATGAGAACTTTTACGCAGCTATTTTCGCAGGATTATCCCCATCGTAGTGTCAGCGATGTTTTTTTAATGTATGGAAAAATATTACAGTTGAAACTACTCGCAAATTTCCGCCCAAACAAACAAAATATACATCCCACAAAATAGTTAAAAAAACCCTCGTATCAAAGTACGCTGATCCAGTCAAAGGTCACAATACTCCTATGTATGCTGCTGCATAGTTTGTTTGGAAGAGTCCAAACTGTAAACATTTTCTACAGTAGGACTGATTGCGGCGTGTTCGTACATGTTTGCATACATTCATGTTGTCAACAGAATTAATGTAAAGCTTCCCCAACGAAAAATTACGAAGCTATACTAAACCCTGTGGCCTATGGAATCACATGCGTAGTACAGTATGTGTACAAACACTGAACTTCTAACGAATGTATTTGCGAAAATGTTACGTTATTTTCTGTTAGTGGAACTTTACTCTGTGAGATAGTCTCAGATAGATCATCCTACAGTAAGTCTGAATATCATGAAAAATTAATTTACTTGTAAGGTCTCGGAATAAACTTGCATGCAGTAACCAATTGTCGATCACCAGTCTGTACTGAATCTACTGTGTACACAGTAAGCCTACATTGAAGTATACCACTGCGTATGCAAACCGCAGAAATAATTCACACAGCATGCCTATATGCTCGTAGCATTGTAATGAACGGCGAACCGCCCAGTATTGTGCTACGAGGGTCACAAGAGGTGAACCTAGACCTACGTAAGCTAGGCCAAACATTCGTTGTTAACTTGACTCTGTCGATCCTTAGATATCGGTTTTTAAAAACACTCGTATCGGTTATGAGTCACTGCTGTTAAATATCGATATTTGTGTTGAGTGTCATTATTTTAGAAGAATCGGTATCCAAGTGAATAGTAGAATATCGATATTAGTACTATATATAGACTTTACTATGTATCGATATTTTTGAAAACACATATCGACGATATTACTAAGGAGCAAATATCGACTAATATCGATAATATCGATATAACGCTACACCTTAACAAGGCACTCACAGATGTGATTCCTAAAGTTTGTCCATTAGCACCCTTACAGTATGTTAAATAACAACACATAAAATGGAAAATTACTGGCTTTCACAACCTTCACAGGATACTGTAGCCTTGCTTTCTCTAGATATTTGAAAAATATCACTGCTCACAAATAATTTTAGCCCTGCACTTCCTTTTCATGTTACAAGGGGTGTGTGTCCTCTAAACCAGAGAAAAGAACCAATTTAGTTAAAGGCAATTGATAATTTGGCAGTTGCCCCAAAATTGCTGTGAAAAATCAACAAACAGTTGCAAATCTCCTCTTATTTCCTTTACAAGTACTTGCAAAGATGTTTTTGAACATAAGTGTTACTAACAAATGCAAGCAGTTATTCTGATTGAATTTAACAATTCAGTCACAAAAGTATTGTCAAATGATCAAAAAAGCCATTCATGAACAGGGATGATCGCGTAGAATATGGCACTAATTCTGATTGGGGTGACTGCATTTTCTGGTTTAACCAGAATGCAAAAATGCATTGAGGTTTCGATGATATATGTTCTACTCCAAATAATGCCATGATGTCCCATATCTTTCAGTCAATGGTCAAATGCTATCTTAACATGTTGGAAAAATACAGTTTTGTGTTCCTATTTAATTTTGGGAATTCTTGGGAAATTTGCATTTTGACCTCTGGTGACCCCAGATGACGATCTTAGGAAATCTTGGAAAATTTTGGTCTGTGACCTCTGCTGAACCCATATAAAACTCTTGGGAATTCTTGGGAAATTTTGCTTTTTTACCTCTGGTGACCCCAGATGACCTTTGACCTCCGCCAAAAACAATAGGGTCCATCTTTTCAGCATAACACATCCACATAGTACTGTAAGTATGAAATCTATCCAAGCTTCCTACCTGGAGATACGTGTTAACAAGCTTTTCAGTGTTTGGCCCACGTTGACCCAAGATGACCTTTGACCTCCACCAAAAATGACTGCGTTCATATTCTCACCACCATGCATCCACATACTACGTATAAAATCTATCCAAGCTTTCTCCCTTGAGATATTGTGTTAACAAGGTTTTCAGTGTTTGACCCTCAGCCACCCTAGATGACCTTTGAACTCCACCAAAAACAGTGGGGTACATCTTCTCACTATAACACATCAATTTACCATGTATGAAATCTATCCAAGCTTCGTACGTGGAGATACCGTGTTAACAAGATTTTCAGAGCTTAACCCCCAGTGACCCCAAATGACTTTTAACCGCCACCAAAAGTGATGAGATTCTTCCTCTTACTATAAGGCATCTACATAAAAAGTATCAAATTTATCCAAGCTTCCTACATCGATATATTGTGTTAACAAGGTTTTGAGGGTTTGACCCCCAGTGACCCCAGATGACCTTTGAACCCCACCAAAAATGATGGGATTCTTCCTCTTACTATAAGGCATCTACATACAAAGTATCAAATTTATCCGAGCTTCCTACATCGAGATATTGTGTTAACAAGGTTTTGAGGGTCTGACCCCCAGTGACCCCAGATGAACTTTGAACCCCACCAAAAATGATAGGATTCTTCCTCTTACTATAAGGCATCTACATACAAAGTATTAAATTTATCCAAGCTTTCTACATCGAAGCATCATGTTAACAAGGTTTTCAGGGTTTGACCCCCGGTGACCCCAGATGACCTTTCACCTCCACCAAAAATGATAGGGTTCTTCCTCTTACCATAACGCATCTACATACAAAGTATGAAATTCATCCAAGCTTCCTACCTCGAGATATTGTGTTAACAAGGTTTTCAGAGTTTGACCCCCGGTGACCCCAGGTGACCTTTGACCCCTACCAAAAACAACAGGGTTCTTCCTCTCAATATGGGGCATCTATGTACCAAGTTTGAGAACTGTCAAAGCTCCCTTCTTGAGATATCGTGTTAACGAAGTTTTCAGGGTCTGACCCCCGGTGACCCCAGATGACCTTTGACCTCCACCAAAAATGATAGGGTTCTTTCTCTTACCATAACGCATCTACATACAAAGTATGAAATTCATCCAAGCTTCCTACCTCGAGATATTGTGTTAACAAGGTTTTCAGAGTTTGACCCCCGGTGACCCCAGGTGACCTTTGACCCTACCAAAAACAATAGGGTTCTTCCTCTCAATATGGGGCATCTATGTACCAAGTTTGAGAACTGTCAGAGCTTCCCTTCTTGAGATACCGTGTTGACGAAGTTTTCAGGGTCTGACCCCCGGTGACCCCAGATGACCTTTGACCTCCACCAAAAATGATAGGGTTCTTCCTCTTACCATAACGCATCTACATACAAAGTATGAAATTCATCCAAGCTTCCTACCTTGAGATATTGTGTTAACAAGGTTTTCAGAGTTTGACCCCCAGTGACCCCAGGTGACCTTTGACCCCTACCAAAAAACAATAGGGTTCTTCCTCTCAATATGGGGCATCTATGTACCAAGTTTGAAAACTGTCAGAGTTTCCCTTCCTGAGATATCGTGTTAACGAGCAAAGTGTCACAAACACACACATACACACGCACACATACACACACACACAGGCACATACACACATACATACACACGCCATCATGACTGCATAGGTTTCTCTTATCATCGAAACCAAAACAGCTCATTGGCCCTTAAAAAAAGTTATGTAATAGGTATATTCAATGAAATGTTAAAAAAATTGAAAAGGTCAATTCAAATATAATGACCTGATTAATCTAGCCCTCAATAAAAAAAAAATCTTTTTTCCTTTTAAAGTAAAAAAAAATTCACAAAAGTGCCGGCCATACTTCAATTCCAGAAAGAAATGGAAAGATTTGCCTAAAGTATTTGTGTGTCAGTTTGAAAATATAGACTGCAGATTTGACCTATTGGAATAGCAAAATCCCCAGATTGTCAAGGTCTAGGCCTAGGCTATGTATAAGCTGGGGTCTTTAGTGAGCTTTAGCAACCAGCTATACGGTACGCTAGTCTGATAACACTGCTGCAAGGGACAAGCTTTCTTTGGTCTATCACTTATTCAAACCTGAAAACCCAATGTGTGCTTTTCTTAAAATCATGCTTTCTTGAAGAGGATGAAAAGTCATGTGAATTACTTTCACACCTTTACAGCCACAAACTTTATCACAGTGGTCAAATTTGAAAGATAAAGCTGGATTGTTGGGATGCTGACGTGAAAAGAACCTGCCCAAAATGGTTGCTGCCCTCATTTAATTAGAATACAGTGTACCATTTTTCAATGTGATAGGCTCTTTCGACCACCTGGTATTTGATCATGGAAACTTCTACAAGATGTTTAAAAAATTTTAAGTGATACCAAATGTAAAACAGTTGTACCTATGTAATAATTGAACCATGGGTTGGTCACAGGGCAGCTGCCAGATATTTAAACACTTACACCATTTTTGAGAAAAAGAATGAGGTAAAAATTTTCTTCAGTTTGTGTTGTATATATGCCAACTGAATTTATATACAGTTGGGATGATCTGTCCAACAGAGGGCAGTAGGCAGAGAACTCTATTACTGTTAGATGAATGCAATAAAAAAGTTTTTCTTTTAATTTTACAGACTAAAACTCTTGGCTTTTCCAAATACCAAACATTTGTGACTATGCGCAGGTCACACTACAGCAAATTCGGAAAGGATTACCCTGCGATTTTTGTGAGTTTTAGTTAAATCTTTTCCCTCGTCAGAAAGAGCCAAAACTTTGCCAACCTGTGTAAATATATGATTTGCATCAGAGGACTACGAAAATGAAACATAAACTAATTATTTTGTGACGTCACATCGGCAGACAGAGTTTATCTGGCACGCGTGCAAAAATCGGATTGATTTTCGAACAAATAATGCTCTGTTGAGTGTTGCAAGTTATAAAATGGTAGCAGAACCGTTTATCGTGAGACAAACAAGGCTCTGTGATCGATAAAGCGTGACAATCCTCAGAACAAAGTCTGAATGAAAAACTATTGGTCTGATTTAAAAAATTCAGATCGGATTTCGGATTGAAAATCACTGTAGGCCTAGGCCTAGTTTGACCCGCCCTTAACTAACAGTTGTTTGATCCAATATATGGATTATTTCTTGGGTTATTTCTGAACCGCTTCGGGAGGAAATGAGTCATTTTATAGCAGATATTAAGTTACAGTAAGTGTACGTAAGTAGCATAGTATGACGCATTTCGCAAACTGTAGATGTATCAGCCCATGCGATGTCATGTAAATCTCTTTCGTTTCAAGTAGAGCAGCTAGTCTGAGTCATTGACAGGTAACACTTTTGGCTTCTTTTGCCCCACAGGAGCCTAAGCCTAGACCTTATGCATTGGAAGTCACAGAGCAGAAAGTGCTCCCTTGTTTGGAAGAAAGCATTTTTCAAATCATTGCAAATTAGGCCTAACTGACAGCTGATTTGACGAATCGGATACGCAATTTCGGTGCCTTTACTATAGGCCTAGGCCCCTACTGTATAATAAAGTTACCGAGCTCAGTAACTCTACGCCTATCACTTATTAATAGGGGGCCGATGTGCACCTCTCGGAAGGTGAGCAGCAATTGGTTGAAAGGCTTACTGATTAATAGGCTTACTATATGATGGCATGACCTTGTAAGGCCACTCTAAGAAAGTTTTAGTTTGGTACAATTATAGAATACCCTGCACATCGATAGCTCCACCTCGTAGCCGGCTACGAGGTCACACAATTTGACCTAGCAAGACGCGCACACGTATATTGCTCCGAACAATATGAATACAATAAATCCACACCCGGGCCGGGCAAATCAATAGAAACCAAGAGAAATTATACTAATGCGCGTGCATTAGTATGATGCAAAAACTTTTGACACACAATTTTTTTTTTTTAAAGTATAACGCACCTCATACTTTGAGATTAACTCCGTATCCGTGTAGCCACTTCATGAGAAATATGTCGGACTTAGGAATTTTCATGTTGCTTGGAGTGCTTCTTGCTTAGGGATAGGGTTAGGGTAATGTTGTGTCTCACATTTGAGTCTGACTTCGTATCCGTGTAGCCACTTCACAAGAGATATGTCGGACTTAGAAATTTTCACGTTGCTTGCAGTGCTTCTTGCTTAGGGATAGGGTTAGGGTTATGGTTAGGGTTAAAGGGCAAGAGCAGTCATCCCAAACTTATTTTGAAGCAACAGCTAAATCTCACAAATTTCTTCTTATTTCTCTGCAAAAAATCTTTCACAATATTTTAGGACTTCAATATTGCATATTCAAGGTAAATCAATCAGTTACGTCTAGTAAATTTCACATTTGAGGAGAAAAAATATTGTCACATGACTCTCAAGAGCCAATCATGAAACAGGACAGTCTACTACACTACTTCAAGTTGGGGTGACTGCATAACGGTTAAGGTAATGTTGTGTCTCACATTTGAGTTTAACTCCGTATCCGCGTAGCCACTTCATGAGAAATATGTTGGACTTATAAATTTACACGTTGCTTGCAGTGCTTCTTGCTTAGGGATAGGGTACCTTATTGTGTGTCACATTTGAGATTGACTCCGTATCCGCGTAGCCGCTTCATGAGAGACATATCGGACTTAGAAATTTTCACGTTGCTTGCAGTGCTTCTTGCTTAGGGATAGGGTAACATATTGTGTCTCACATTTGAGATTGACTCCGTATCCACGTAGCCACTTCAAGAGAGATATGTTGGACTTAGCAATTTTCACGTTGCTTACGACTAACAGGGAGTAGGCCTAAGGTCAAATTTTGCCACCTCGTAGCCGGCTACGAGGTGGAGCTATCGATGTGCTGGGTATTCTATAACTACTCCTTTAGTTTTTGTAAAACAAGACAAAAGAATGTGAATCTGTTTGTACCTGAAAATCTTTTGCCAGACTTGACCTTATTTGAGAGCTATAAATCTTTACCACAGATTTTTCCTTTTAAGAGATACCATTACGACAAGTTCAGTGTTTCCAGCTCAAGCCTAACATCAGAAGTAACCTAGTAAGGCGCTGTTTACAATTTTTGTACAGAACTGTAGGCCTAGGCCCCCCTATGTACGGGTTCAGTGTAGGCAGTTTGTGCGTTTAATTTGAGCTGCATATCTTAGCGTGTGCGTGCTTGAAATATAAAACAGGTTCACGCGCATTTGCAAGGGAATTTGCTATGGGGGTGCTGCATCAAAACTTGACGCACTGATTGTGACAGTTTTGACGTGCTTGTTTGACTGTATCGATGCACAACATTTGAAAGTGGCCTTATTAGGTCAGTCACTATAGCCTATATTATATACTTTATGCCAATTCCTATAATATTATTGCGGCTGTTGTGTACTGTACAGTGCCGTCTGCGGACTAACTTAGCCTAAAGTTAGGCTAGGCCTAACGTTATTGTCCCCGTGGGTTCTCAGTTCTTGTGACTTCTTTCTTTTCTGAAACTGATATTTATTTGAGCCATGCCTCACCTCACGAAGAAACCAGTGACTTTTACCAAACATTTTGGCTCACAAGAACTTTACCATCCCATGCGATTTTCGTGAATGACCACTGCGGGTCAAGGTGATTGAAAGATCAAGATGTGACGATCTTGCACCAAGCGTTCAAAATTTGCACTAAGTTATTGGTTATGCAATGATCAGAATGCTTGATGATCAATCGCGATACAGGGCTAGGGGCACTCATGAAAGATGCTACGCTTGGGTTCAACTTGACAATGACAGTACATTGAGCACTGCACTAGGCTATGTTTAGCATATGATATGATATCGCTGATACGTACGTGCATACACATGGCCATGGAATGCTTTCATTTAATATCCCGCGCATCGTGACCAGCCTAATACCAGGCGTTCTTAATCGCTGTGGCCTGCCTGTTCTTTTCCCAAGTTTATTTTTTGGCTGATGATATTCAAATGATGTAGCATATTGTAGTGCTTAGCCATTTTACCTATAGACTTGATAATTTTGTTCATTTTCGTACTAAAAGACTTAAATTGTGACAATACGTATTTGAGTTGTTAAGTGAAACGGATGGAAGGCGGCATTTCTTTGGAAATGTTCAATATGATATGTTGAGTCAACCACTTAGGTATTTACAACTCGCCTAAGTCAAGGAAATGTGAAGGGCGTAATGCCTGCATCCTCTTGTAAGCTCATCATTTTCCGTCGCATATCGTAGGAAGTAAGGTTTGAAGGAGTTTGTGTTCTTGCTCCTTTGAGTGCTTTAATAATGGCCTCAGTTGGACTGACAGGAGGTGAAAGCATTCCATGCGTAAGTATTATATTAACGTGGACTAACGCCAAGACTGCAACTTGCAAGACCTAAGCCCCCCTAGCCTAGCTACAGTAACACTATTTTAAAAACAGGCAATGTTGTTAAGTCGCACCATAGTGTAGACAATTGTAATGTAAGCCTAGCCTAACTTGTAATGGAGTAATTGCAGAGTAGGCTAGGCCTACCCCGCACATGGTGAAAGCCTGATTGGGGAAACGAAAGGCTACAGCGTCTAGGCCTAGGCAGTAAGTGTTATTTGAGAACGACCTCGCTCATTGGGATTGTCTAAAAACCGTGACGACTCCATGCATGATGAATGTTGACATCCGTGATGATCCACAGTGCATTCCATGTCAGTAACTGCAGAATACCCTGCCCCAAAACCCTTCTCACGGAGACTCCTGGAGTCGCGGTCGTAGTGGCCGTTTGATGGTTTTATGAGAACAAGTCAACGTAGCCTACATACTCCATATGCTTTTGCGAAAATTATTCTAAGTCCGCTAGCTGTGCCTCTATTCTGAGAACAACTCAACATACATCCTTCGAACACTTTTGCAAAAATTATTTTAAGTCCACTGCGCCTCCATTCTGGAGTGAAGTCGCGGTCCCGGTGGCCGTTTATTCAACAGCCACCGGTACTCCATTCTGGGGTGGGGTCGCAGTTGCTGTCCTCGGTGGAATTAAGTCCACTGCCCTTCCATTCTGGAGTGGATTCGCAGTCGTGGTCCTGGTGGCCATTTATTTAATAGCCACCGGGACTCCATTCTGGAGTGGAGTCGCGGTCCCAGTGGCCGTTAATTTAATAGCCACCGGGACTCCATTCTGGGGCGGAGTCGCAGTCCCAGTCCTCAGTGTTCTTACGATTGCCACTTCAACTGCGACCGGGACTCCAATCTGAAGTGGAGTCGTAGTCGCCGTCCCGGTGGCCGTTTATTTTAACAGCCACCGGGACTCCATTCTGGGGCGGAGTCGCAGTCCCAGTCCTCAGTGTTCTTATGATTTCCACTTCAACTGCGACCGGGACTCCAATCTGAAGTGGAGTCGCAGTCCTGGTCCTCAGTGAAGAGAAGACGTGACTCTGCAGTTTGTTACATCATCATCGTGCTGACTGCGACTGCGACTCCAGGAGTCTCGGTGAGAAGGGTTTTCGGGCAGGGTATTCAGCAGTTGTGCCTAGAAAACAAGCTAAATGCTAGGCTAACTCCACGCAGAAGATCTTCAGATCGGACTGCATGGAATGCACCCTGGGTGATGATGCTGTGACACTAGCTAGGCCCAGCCAGTGTATGAAGTAGGCCAAGGGACCTAAACTAACCTAACGAGTAATGTAAACTGCGTGACACTGTGATTCCATGTTTCAGTTTGTAGCAAACATGAAGACGGTGATGGTCAAGCTTTCTTGCCAGAATTACGGTGGTTGCACGGTCATTCGATAAAATTTAATTTTTCTTTTTTCGTATTATTTTCCTATTAGGCGTAGGCCTATTTCAATGATTTTGTCATTATACCACTCTGATTGTGACTCCATAATCTGATAATAATCTCATTCATTCAAAAAGAAGGATTAACTATACATTTCCCTAAAATTCAGAATGAGTTTTCATCTTGCTGATTGTCACAGATTTCTTGGACGTGCTGTTCTGTTGTATAATCTTAGCAAGGTACACCCTACCGTGACATGGTATATACTTCATGTAAGCCTTCCTCAAACTGAAGTGAATAGACACCTACTAACCCTATTCACTTCAGGCTATTCAGCCTATTCATTTCCCTTCAGTTGTCTATTCACCTCAGTTTGAGGTAGTCTTACATGAAGTATCTCCCTGTGACATCACGCTATGTTCGAACGTACAAACATGCTGTGACATGATTGTAAAATAGAATTAGTCCGTGACAAAATTGCTGAAATAGTGGACAGAATTGACGATTGTTATACTTTGCTTAGTGATTTGGAAAGAACAAATGGAAAAGTGTTGGCAGTGGTTGGTCTAATTGTCCATCTGTACACGCCAATGACTAGGCCTAGGCCTATGCCCTTTGAAAAGTGAATGCGACAGGCATAGGTCTACAGTAGGCCATACACTAACGCACACGTTAGTGGGCTTAATAGTATAAAGTACACTAGCCTAGTAGTACTGAGTACTTTGGAAGGGCAATTACTACCCTTCCACAACGAAATGTCAGGGTGTAGACTTCAGTACGTGACGTGACGGTCAGCCATGACAAATTCCATGCATCATGGCCGTGACCTTGTTAGCTCACACATGTACATGTGTGAGGTTATAAAATGGGGCAGATGGCATCAACTTTCAAAAAAAAGTCTTCTTCTTTTTGATGTGAGGAGATTTTGGGCTGAAATTTTGCGATATGATTGTTTTTCAGCAGAGCATTAACACCTACCTATCAGTGTTCGCACTAAGGGGCCATTCCATGAAAAGTGGTCCTGATAGGGTAAAATTAGAACTCAGTACTAGGTGTCTAATTTCAACTCTAAAGACTAGTAGACAGGTGCAACTTTCACTTTTAGTAAAACTTTCATGGATTCAGTCATTCCTTTGGAAAGTGCCAACACCAAAGAATGTCTTAGATATGGAACACTTAAAATACTGAATTATAGGTAAAAGGTAATTTGAAGAAAAATGAAGCAAAATAACTAAATCGAACATGTCTTTCTTGATTGCAGCTCTGAAAAGCTATCCCATTATTCATTTCTCGAGCATTGCGCTCATAATTTATCAGCTATGTGGATCAAACACAATGTTTAAATCTGGTCATTGTCACTGTGACTTACGTGACAAAAAACATGCAAAAGTTTTTTTACAGCAAATAGGCAATGCCAGAGACAATGATGAGATACATATGCAAAGGTAGGGTGGGGGGTTAAAGTAACTTATCATCATTTGGAAACATTTGATTCCAAAACTTCTTTTCTATTAAAGTTTGAAAAGTGTGAATTACGTGACGTCACGTAAGTCACAAAGGGTGGTGTGACTTACGTGACAGTTTCAAGTTAGCACCTTAACACAATATGATAAGTGAATGATAGTTGACATTTCTACCCCTCTATGCATATAAGGAATCTCTTATTTTTAACCAATCCTAGCACTTCAAAGACTCCTCAGGTGTTTTAATAGTCCCATGATTTGGTCTCAAGCCATCGTGTAGTATTTTCAAAACCACACTCAGAACTGTAGTGATGAAGCCAAATTGTATGGCATTTGATTTTGACCTGGGTACATTGAAACCTAAGAGAAGCCAAAATGTATTCTTTTAAATTGCAAAATGGCAATGAAACAAATTATTGCACTCTCTGTCTTGAATTTGAAATGCCATTTAGTATGTTTAGATCATACAGATGGAAGTGAGTATCAAGAAGATATAGTACCATTCAAAGAGGTATTGCTTAGGAGACTCACTCCCTTTGTGGTTCTGATGAATGCAATATACACACTTACACAGGCCAGTAAGGTAGTACAATAATTACCCAACATCAAATTTTCAATCTAGTTTAAAACACATCCAACAAATTTAAACTGCTGTGTAGCCTCACAACTCTTCGCTCAGAGGTCTTTTAGTGGCTGTACACAGTGCACAGTACACCTTTATTATGTTTTCTAAACTGTGGAATATTGCATTATCAGATTTTAAATGCCATTTTCACATCATTTTAGTACAGTAGCAGGCACCACAACAAAACCCTGCTGTATGTGTTTATCTGTCCTTTTGATGCATACTAAGAGGGGAAGAAAAAGGGGATGTCTTGGTCTGTACTAGCCTTGGAGGGATACAGTGCATTGCAATATGTTCAAAAAAATCACTTAATATGGAAAATTTCTTAGTACAGTTCAGCTTTGCCAACAATCATCACCATTCTCATCAATGCCATTTTACAGTAGTTACAAGGATTTCTCAAGAGTTGCAGGGAATGGAAACCTATGGAATGTAATTACTGTATCTGCTGATACACTGAATTACAAAAAAAAGTATACTGTAGGTATGCCTCTGTTTGGCCCTTCTCATATTCATTTTTACAGGTCTCCCCTCGGTGAGCCATGTCATGTATAGTGAATTACGAGGACCCTGTACAAGTAATGAGAGTGTGGCCTAGATTTGATGAATAGGTCAAACAAGATTTTACAGTTATTGTTGGCTACATTTGTCTTTATTATGTCATGCTCACAGAGCCATTTTTTGCTAATCACATTTAAAAATGCCCTGACTTGAATTTGATAACATCTGCCAGTACTCTTCTTTCAGCTTTCTGGCTTGGCCATGCTGAATGATCTAAAGCACACAGTTTACCTAATTTTTCTCTCAGTTTACAGTTTCTGGTCAAAATTGCTCTCAAAAACTTTTAAGACTGAAACTAAATCGGTGAAAATTTTCCTGTCAAGAATCTTCAGCAGCTACTGTACAGTAACAAACAAAAAAAAAAGAAACAAAATGCTAAAGAGAAAGAAAAAAAAATGATCAGTCAATGATACCACTGTTACACAATTAGCACATATGGAAATGCAACACACAATGGAAGACTTCTGTACTGTACCCAGTGCACATACTTCTGCGCAAAAAGATGTGAATTGTAAAATCTCTTTAAGATTAGTGCTTTGTCTCTATCTATGTTAATACTACTTCTGAAAATGTAAACACAAGTAAACACCCAAGTATTCTTAGAATTATTGCACTCTTTCCATACTGTAGCAGAGGAAATAGCTAGATTGAAATTTATATTTTTTGGAACAATTATTTGTAAGTATGGCTGGCAATATAAGCGTCAAAGGGCAGCTATAGAGAGTACATTTTCTTTTTAAATGCACTGGAATGAAATTATTTTGACCCTGTCTTTCTATATACAATTGTTATTTCACATAAATGACAATTCTAGGTCAAATGTATGGCATAATGTGTCTCCCATAACAAGCTAAATGACTAGTTAGTTGGAAACTGTTTGTTTGTGACTTACGTGACACCATTTTGTGACTTACGTGACGACACACATCTGTTTGTACCGTCTCACGGAAAAATTCTAAGAACTCAACTTGACCTGTTTTACATAGACTATTATCTTCTATTACCAATCCTAAACCTAATTATCCCATCCTGCCTAACACTTCACAGCATTTTCACCTTTTGTTAATCAACTTGAAAAATTGCAATTCTCTGAGTGACTTACGTGACGTTTATTGAGGGCGCTATTGTTCATAGCACGAGGGTGGAATTGAAGATTTGTGAAATTCAGAAGAGTATATCTTATGACTTTTTTAGGAAAAAGTACTTTTTGGAATACTAGTATTCCTTTCATGGTCCATAGGGGGGCTTTTCCACTAAAATTTCTTCAAATGCTGTGACTTACGTCACGTGGAATGGCCCTAAGGAATTGAAACTGTGCGGGAATTCCCTCTCTAAAAATTTTTTTGTGCGGGATTTTCAAAATCAAGGCGGGACCTTATCCCTCCCATAAATTCTTCTTGAGCGGGATTTCCGTCGCCATCGCACAACCACTGCCCACGCAAGAGGTACTACTTGCTGTTAACGGCAGTTAATGCGTGTCACTAACGTTAGTGCTATTCTCTCCAAGTTCAAAGCCTCCTCCGATACAGCTCCAATTCGTCACTGGGTGTTTTCCTTCTGAAGAATGAGTAAGTGTAAATCCGTGAACTTGAAGTTGAAGTGGAAAATATGAGTGAACTTCATTGGAGATACACATACGATCAGAAATTAACGAGAGCAATGTACGACGTAAAATGAAGAAAGTACATACTGTACATATTCAATACAATTACACATGTAAGACTCCACAGTGCACTACAGCTCTACAGGTGTGTAACCAAACGTACTGTACACGATGCAACGTTGCGTTTGCAACCCTGGGACTGTGATTGAATTTCAATCCAATCAGATTCGCTCTTACTTATACAACCAGCAGCCAGCATATAAGAGCTGCACTGTGAATGGCTAGATTACGATGATATTTGTTGCTACCATAATCAGTGTTCAGCTTGGGAGTTGCGATCCGCTTGCTTGGGAACGATTCTATATTGCAATTTATTGTGCGTATTATCATTGCAATTTCTCTGTACAATCACAGCTGCGGAGAAGTACGCTGGAATTTTGGCTGGATTCAGAACATCAGCTGCCTGCTTGTGATTTATTTATGTGCGGGAGCGGAGAAGGTGTGCGGGATTTTCCCGCATTAGATTTAATTATGTGCGGGATTTGGAAGACAAAAGCGGGATTCCCGCAATCCCGCGCCTTAGTGCGAACACTGCTACCTATTTGCATCCCATTATAGGAAAGTTAAGTTGGGTTTTAAAGCTGTTTTTGTAGAGCTGATTTCACTGTGCCTGCTGAACGGTTAGCTGTCTATCCATTGTACTGATAGCAGTGTGCTTGGTTTTGTGTTCAGTCGTTATCTTGCAAATGGATATGCAGGCTGTTTGAAATTCAATCCATCAACATACATGTGTTTGTTCATCAAGTGGCCTCTACAGTCTGAAGCAACTCTGTGGTCAGTGTGGCTTAACACATGAAAGGAAATAGGCTTAACTTTTAATTGTGGGGATACTGTATCTCCCATTCTGTTCTGTTCAATTGAGTTGGTCAAGTCAAGTAACTGCAGTTTAACTGTTTTGAGTTCAAGTGCAGTAGGAGCTTTTTGAGAGTCTGCTTTATTTTGATCAGTGCAAACCCATGCAATGTTTACTTGTGGAATTGAAGGTGGGATTACATGTACTTTGCAACACTTGAACAGTTTATAGGTACATCATACAAACTTTTTTTCAGTCGTGCTGCTAAGAAAAGTGTGTAAAGCCTTTGCAGGCTTGCTGGATATGAGAAAATATGCAGTGATATTTGTAGCTATCTGTCATAAAACTATGTCAGTCACATGTTTACATTCCTTAACACATTTGTGATTTTACAGATGGGTTTTGATTTCTATTAATTATTATGCTCCTCTCTTCCCTCCCATTTTCCTTTGTAAGGTAAGGAGATTTTTGGAAGCAGATGAATAGATGATAAAATTTGGTTTTGTGAGTTTCTATTTTAACAGACAAGAGGAATTGTGTGAGCTACACAACAGCATTGCTGTTCTAGTCACAGATTTTAGAATACCCCCACTTGTTGGACATTGGACTTCTCTGCATGGGGCATGTGTTTTCACCCAACAAAATATAGCCTAGCCTAGGCCTATTGTTAGGCCTATGCCAAGTTACTTTTGCTCAAAAAAAAAAATGTCTCCAGTGCAGTAAGTAGGCTAGGCCTATGTTTTAAAATAGAGTGAAGCTACCAAAGGTTGATTAAGTATATATGTAGGTGTTACCTTCACTAAAGATTTATTAAACTGGGATAGACACATCCAGAAAATCTGTAATAAAGGCAATAAAATTCTAGGTATCTTGTACAGAAATCTGTCTTTTTGCCTTAGGAAAGTAAAGATAGCAGCTTATAAAGGCCTTCTTCATCCAGTGTTGGAGTCTGCCAGCCCTGTCTGGGACTCTCACCAGGTTTACCTTTGTGACAAACTTGAGGGTATACAAAGAATGTCAGGGAGATTTATTGCATCTGACATCTCTAGACTCTAGAGAGCCGGGACCAATGACTGGCCTTCAGGAACTAACCTTCTTTCCATTTTTGGCAAGGCTAGCATACCTGTGAGCTGCCTTCAGCCCCCTACATGTTAGTAGAACCTGTTTGATGCATAACTCATTTTTGCCATCTGCTAGATCAAACTGTTTCAGATTTAGCTTTTACCCCAAACTGTGAAGGATTGGAAAAGTCTCCCTTCCAATGTAATCAGGCGTGCCTCTATCCATAAGTACCCTGTCACTTTTATTGCTAAGCAGTTTTAGCCTTTTTAAGCCCCCCCCCTCGATGCATGCATGGTGGATGAGTGTCCTTATGGATGTATCACTTTCACAAAAAAGGATGAAAGCGTATACACTGACAATAAAAATACTGCTAGGCTTCTGTAAGAAATTGTTGCAAAAAATTAAAGTTAAAAAAATTGAGAAAAAAAAACAGCCCAGGTTAAAAAGTTATTTTCTGTACTGTAGGCCTACCGAGACTTTTTAGTGGTAGAAAGTTGGGATGGAAAGCAACGTAACTCCATTGCTCCATACTGGACCCTCTGCCATAAGCTAGGCATAGATGTATTCTGTTGTTGCAGTAAGGCCCAGAAGTCTGTAGTAGAAAGGTTTTGATTTACTGTAGGGAAGGATTTTTCACTAATATTTAGGAATGTATGGTTTGAACATTCTTCAGTCCAGGGGAGGGTGGGAGAATCAGGATGTACATTTAAGAGGATAAGCAGGGTTCACAGTACCCCGCGGAGCGGACGAAGTTTTTTCGTTCAGCTCATCGCTGCGAAAAAACAAATGTCCGCAGGCTTTGGAAACAAATTCCTTTCATCTGCGTAGAAATCCAACGCAAACTTCATTTACATAGCTCTAAGGTGATTGGATGAAGCAACAGTACGTAGAGTCACAGTGGTCAATGCAACTCGACACAATCCTGGTATTCCATGGCACCGTGTGTACATACACACAGTACAGCGACTCCTCAACTAATTAATAACAACCTACCACTCAGCCACGAGAAAAGACTGTTCGATATCTTTCAACCGAAGATTATTTGTCAGCTTCTAAACGAACTCTTTGATATCAGTTGTCATTGTTTGTAGGAGATTGTCCATGATCAACACTTTCATCTAAATTAGAAGCTTGAACGGACGAAATGTATTTTGGTTTAAACGAAATTGTGGTCATCGTAGCGTTGCAAAGATCCTAGTCATTGAGCACCGCCTACCTCAGGAATGGACCAATTGCCGTTCATGCTTACGAATATTAAGTTCATCAACTTTGAGGCTCAGTGAAAGGAATTTATGGCTATCGCCGGCAGGCTCTGAGGGGCGGCAGCCTACAAAAGGGGCTGCAGCCACAGAGGCGCTACGTAGGCTAGGTTCACAGTAGATGGAATGGTAATTAATTTTTGAGAGTAGAAAAATGGATACTTTGTAAAGGCTCCGTGGTTGAGCTGGATCAGTAGGCCTACACTCTTATATTTATTATAATAGCAAATTGAATCTAGATCATTGAATTAACTAAGGTTGATTATAGATTTAAATACTCATCGGTTTTCCTTACCTTTGTCTTCATGAATGTGTACTTCCTAAGCCAAAAGTTAACTTTGACTCATTCACCCATGAAGCACATTGCAGCCTAACAATCAATTTACTCTTTAAATTATTATGTAATTATTATTGTTTGTTGTTGTTGTTGTTGACTAACATGACTGAACACTTCATTAAAATGTTCAGTTGTCATTTACAACAACGTAAAAATTTAAGGCCTGGTTAAAAAGGCATGTTCTCAAATTAGCCTTAAACAGCTTAAAGAGCAGCAGACTTTCTAACACTGAGAGGAAGACAATTCGGTTGTGCTGTACGTCGTCGCCCACTATAAGCAAACAACCCCTTCTATTCTCCACAAATGGAACAGTCAAGCTAATCTGAGTAGTCTCAATTACAAGTGGACCTCCTGAAGTTAAATGAAGAAAGCTTAAAAATACACAAATCATGAAGATAAGAAAGAGCTTGTCCATGACAAGATTCATACACAAGGAGCAGAAGTTGGAAATTTATTCTAAATTCAACTTGTAGCCAGTACAAACTTTTTTGAGTAGGAGTAATGTATTGGTGATAAGCAATACCACTAATCATCCTAGCAGCAAAATTATGAACTTTCTGAAATCTTTGAAAATGTCTGTTGGGTAAGCCATACAACAGGCTGCTGCATTTAACGAGGTGAGAGAACATTAACCCAGAGATCGGCTTCCCAATGAAAGCTTTAAAGAGGTATTTTGATATTTACTCATGTTACTGTATGAACATGGGTGGAAAAAGTTGGGAAGCTAAGAGGGTGCTTCCAGGGAACTTTGGGCATTTAGAGGGAAATTTTGGCATTTGGAAGGAAATTTCACTTTTTTGTACATGAAAATGCAGAAACAACTGTGGAAAATTTTACTCCCTTCCTGGGAAATAAACATTTTTTTCCAGGCCTGCTGTATGAATATTGTGATTAGTAGCAGCTCTTTTCCTTGTTGTAATATGTTCTTCAAAATTTAACAAAGTTGAAATAGATGTCGAAATATTCAACATCATCATCCTTCCACACCTCCAACCCATAGGGAAGGATTAATGCTAAAAAAAGTTTTGATATACATGTGAGAGAGGAACTACATCAAAGCATTCTGGTGAAATTTTCATTTGTTCTAATGCACAGTTCTCAAATGGCCTGCAGGTTGCCACTTGAAAACCTAGGGTTAACATACAGTCTCTGTAATTTGTATATTTATATCTAGAGGGTGAACTAGTGACCTTTTGGCCATGTTTTGACCATTTTTAATTTAAGTGTATTGCCTTTTGGTAATTTCTATATACAGAACTCTAACTTTAAAACCATGCTTTATATGTAATTTTAGAAATTCATAATTAGGATACTTGGTAACCTTAGTTTGGCTTCAGTCTGACACGAAAGAACGTACCGCTTTTGTTGTTCAAGAATGTCACAGTAATTTTTTGGGGCCCAAACTCCAAATTATGCAACAGTATGTGGAAAATTTGTGGTACAGTAAAGCTATCGCCAAAGTTTGTTGGTAAGACTTAGGCCTTATACTGTATGTGGTTTGATAATGATAACAGATACTCTGTATGTATCACATTGATGCAATTACTTCCATCCCCTTTTTAATTGTAGAACAATAGGTTGGTACAAAGTAGATACATCAAAACACTTGCAGAAGGCCTTACTACAGGGTTCGTAGTATCTGGAAAAGTCTGTGAAAGTCTGTGAATTTTTTCAGGTCTTTGAAAGTCTTTGAATAGTCTGTGAATTTCAGCAAGTAGCTGAGCAGTCTTTGAAAAGTCTTTGAATTTTGGTCATTCTTACTTTAGGTCACAGAATTCTGCTTTACAATCACAAAATTACATTATTAACTTTCAAAATTCCATTTAAAAAATAGGCAAATTCCGGGATTTTCAGTTTTAAGCCTACTGAAGATTTGTGACCTATCCTAACACACTATTGCATAGGCAAAATTGGAGCCTATACCGATAAAGTTTTGCCGACTTTCGATAAGTTGCTTCTCAATTTGGGATCGTAACTTTGAAGGAATTTGATAATTTAATAGGTTAATTGCCATTAATATAGCTGGTAAAATGTCTCTTTGATAATTGTAGGCATTCATTTGAAATATCTTTGAACTCAAGTGTTTGATTAAACATTACATCTTTTTGAGCTGGGTAATTTTTAGAGCTCATACTGACCAGTATTCTGGTGTGAGCCATTGTGACCATGCAGCAGATCTCCCTATCTGCAGACAATTGTTCAAATCTTCCTCTCAAATCATGCTTTCTATTGATTTGTTTGAAATGTGGACACAATGTTTCCTGGGTGATGGCCCATTTGGTGTTCAGAGATTTGTGGTCCAGTATCCCATGTAGGCCCTGTGGCCTATTTTATAAAATTCTGCAAAATGCTTCTACAGATTCTCTTGTATGATGTTGATGGTTTGACATAGTGATACTCAGTTTGTGGTACCTTCAGGTGTCACAGAATTTTGGATCCAAGGTCCAGGATGGGCCCTTGGATCCATTTTGTGAAATATTGCAAAAATGGTTTTACCCCTTCTCTCCAATTTCTGTTTAAAGAGTTGATGGCCTGAAGTAATGATAGCCTACTTGGTTGGTTATCGCTTTATAGTATTGTGAAAGTTTTGGTCCAATGTCCCATGTGGGCTCTATATTCTATATGGCCCATTTTATAAAATTCTTATAAATGCTTATCACCCTACAAATTTTCTTGTACAATGTTGGTGGCTTGTCATGAAGATACTCAGTTTGTGGTGCCTTCAAGGTATACATAAATTTCAGGTCCAAGGCCCAAGATGTGCCCTGGGGTCCAAATTGTGAAATATTGCAAAGTGGTTCTTTCCTCCTCCGTTAAATGTTAAACAGAGTTGACCGCCTGTCATAATGATGCTTGGTTGGTGGTCCCTTCAGGGTGTTCAGGAATTTGGGGCTCAATGCCCAAGACGGGCCTTAGGGTCCATTTAAATATTGCAAACTATTTAACTTCCTCTCTGGTACAAGTTTAACAGAGTTGATTGTATGTCACAATGAATCTTGGTTAGTGATCTGTTTATGGTACCATGTGATTTTGGCCAAGGTCCCATATGGCCCTATCGCCCATTTTATGAAATTATGATTACTACTTTTTCTACATATTCTCTTGCACAATATTAATAAATTGCAATGACACTCAGTGGTCCTTTGAGGTTGTTCAGGAATTTTGGTTCTAAAGCCCCAGATTGGACCTAAGGTCTATTTTGTGAAATAAAGCAAAAGGATTAACCCCTCTTCCAGTAAATCTTTAACAAAGTTGACAGGCTGCCATAGTGATGCTTGATTTGTGATCTGTTTATGGTATTCTGGACACATTGGTCCACGGTCCTGCTAGAGCGCATAAACCGTTATAATAAAACCATATAAAGGCAGTTATCAACCTCTACTACTGCAGATGTGAAGATTGCTGTTGTGTTAATTTTAATGCTATTGCGACTATTTAATAAACATAACATGTTGTTCATGTAAAGATGGATTTATTACATTAAAAACGTTTTTATTCCAGTCTATATTATGTAGTCTTAGGTTGCGTATGCCTGTTTGCGTTATGTAGAGTTGGTCATGGAATTTTACCAAAGAGTCTGTGAAAAGTCTGTGAATTCACTAGACCATTTTTGCTACGAACCCTGTAATAAACAAACAGAATCCTGTTATAATGAAGTCATTGAGGGATAATTATTATTCTAGATTTAATAAAGAGCAATGTCAACCAAAAGTTATCTAATGTGCTGTACAGACATATGAAAGTACCAGAAAATAGATGTAAGGAACAAACACTAAGAAAAAACACCGTAAATTAAGACATAAAACATCAATAAAAGCAATATCAAAACAATTAATACCTGAAAAATAACCATGTTTTTAGCTTAGTCCTATAAACTTGAAGAGTTAGTGCAAATTGAATAGCACATTTATCATTCCTAAAGATGGGGGCTGGCAACTGGTAAAGAACCATCGCCAAAGGATGGGTGGACGTATGCTTGTTTAGTAGTTTACATTCTGCTTTAATTAGTCACAAAAATCTTTGCTATTGATCAGGGATGTAGCTACGGTGGGTGGCACTGGGCGGCCACACACAGCACTCGATATTCCTGCCCAGCACTCCAGGCAAACACACGTCGCCCCGCCCACCGCAAATCTGCCTACCAAGACCTAAAACTAGCCCCAAATTGACTCCCTAAAGTAAAATGAGGGAAAAAAAGAAAAATTAATGGCTGGAAAATGGGGTAGATGCCATGAGGTGGGATGAGGTGCTTTCCTCATATCAGACAATTACCCAGTACTCAAATTTGGCTAGCTACATCCCTGCTATTGATTCTCCTAGCAGAGCTCATGCAGCTGCCAGACTGTAAAAGTCATGGAATTTTGTAAAAAAAAATATGTCAGGAGTCATGGAAAAGTCATAAAATGTTATAAATACTACACTTTTTTGAATACATGTAATTCTGTCACTCCTTTGGACTCTTCATGAAGCTGGTTAATAATTCATATGCACAGTAGGCACTATGGTGCAATTTACTTGAGGCTGTGCAGCGTAGGGCTACCAAGATTATTCCTGGTTTTGCTGTTCTTTCATATGAGGAAAAACTCCGTATTTTGGAATTGCCCACTTTGTCATATCGTCGTTTGAGAGGGGATATGATTTATGTGTACAAATTTATGACTGTTGCCATAACTTCTACTCATACTTTGTTTACTAGAGCTAAAGATACTCCAACTAGATGTCATTCAAGTTGACCAAGCTGAGAGTTAATTCAAGGCTAAGGCAGAACTTTTTCACACAGCGAGTTGTTACAATTTGGAACTCTCTACCCCAAGAGGTTGTCAACTCTCCTTCTCTGAACTGTTTTAAGTCCAGATTAGATGCATACTGGAAGTTTTTTCCTGGGCTCTATGACTACAGAGCATGTGTGTCAGGATCCTTCCCCATCTGACTGGTTTATTGAGCGATGAAATGGCCTAAGGCCAACAACATCGATGATGATGATGATGATGATGATTAGAAGCTCCTTGCCTGAAAATGTTGGTATTTGGAGGGAAAGTTTGACAACTTCAAGGAAATATGATATTCTTGTACATGACAGACAACAGACCCTTTTTCAAACAGCAGTTGAAAAGGATTTTGGGGTAGAGTTTTGGTATGCATTGTTTTTGTCAATGGCATTTTACTGTGGCCAAAAACTCATATATACCAAATAGTTTCCAAAACATTTTCCCACAATGCTTTGTAATCCTATTAGAAAAAGGGTCTTTGTAAAAAATTTGGAGGCAGTTTGTAAAACTTGCTTTCTGGAAAATAATTATTTTATTTCATTCCCAGTATGTACCTTGATGAACTAAATTACTAAACTTTTTGGTATTTTTGTTTTGTTTTTAGTTTAAGAAGTAATGCTACAGTAAGTTATCACTCCTTTCTTCTTTTTCAGATTGATATTGAGGTGCACAGGAGTCCATCAGGAGGCCTTGGTTTCAGCATTGCTGGGGGAATTGACCAAGACAGCTCTAAAAACCCTTTTTTAAGAAATGATAAGGTACAGAATGCAACTACAGTATGCATTAAACTGAATATCTAGGATACTGTAGGCCAAGGCAAAGGGACAAAATTTAGGAGTTGAAGTAAATGTGTAACACTGAGCATTTTTTTTTTCAAAATTTGCAAAACTTGGTGAAATTTATTAAAAATAGTCAGTCCTCCTTCCATTTCACATATAAATGAGAAATGATTTGTCGGTATAATGGGTTGTGCTAAATAATGCTTTTTTTGTGTGTGGGTGTGTATGTGTGTGTGAAAAACAGAGAAAATTGCACAGAAAGCACATTGTGGCATGTACCCTTGAAGTACTTACTTTTAACATCACCAACTGGAAAGGTTCACCAGCCTTTAAGTACTGTACTTAAATTTCTTCTTTGAATTAATAGCCTTCAGTTGGTTAGATGAGATCCAACGACACACCAACATGAACGTATTGTATAGTGTCAACTAGATAAAAAAAGTGTTTCAATTTTGGTTGAAGTTCAAGTACAGTTTCAAATACAGATCAAAAACAGTGCAAGTCCTCCCTTTTATTCGCCTCTTATGACAGGCGGGGAATACCATGGGCATATTCTACAACCCCCAGCCCACAGGGGGCTAATAGCCTTCAGAGTACTGCTGTGAGTGTCACTGTAGTTTTCTTGTTTTCTTCATCAGGGAATATTTGTTTCAAAAATAGTTCAACAAGGACCAGCAGAATTGGCAGGACTGAAGATAGGAGACAAGCTTCTGTCTGTAAGTTTAGGTTAAGTCCAAATGCACTGTATGACTCAATGTGGTGCAACTCAACCAGACTGTTACAGGTCTACCTACACATCCCATGTTGTAGACTGGTCTTATCAGCTTCATTTGATTGCACAAAACATTGTATATGCCAGATTTATGCCATCACAAGGTAAAACTGGGTAGTCTTCTTAAAACAGGTGCATTGTAGTAAGGGTGCCTCTCAACTTTTTTGTCATCTTTAGGGGGAGTAGACTGTCCTGGCAAATGGCTCAGGGGAGAGGAATGCCCCTCTTTGTAAAATTATATCCTGTGAGGTGGCTCACATGCATGATGGTGCATCCTTGGGGAAAGCTTTGAAGTCTTAAAAATACCATAATCTGACTCTAAAACATTGTTTCTGTGGGAAAATTTGGATGGGGGGAGGAGGGATAAATTTCTTGACAGATACTGGATGGAAGATTTCAGGAGTTGTTTGTATATTTGACAACAGTTAAAGAGCTGCAGTAACCACTAAGCAGTCTGTGTTTGTCCTCCAGTGACATTATTTTTCCATTAATTGTGAGAGTATGGCCTTGAACCAGGCACTTTGTGATTGGGGAGCACCCAGATGTGCTTGAGTTTGAATATCTTCAAATCATGGTAGGAAAACTACAAATAAAAAGTACTCTTGAATAAAAATATTAGCCTTTAAATTGTCACATCTATGGATTAAACTTTCATTTTACTAGTCTGGTAACATTGAAATGTAGAGAGATGAAATACCTACTCAATATTTCACAAAGGTGTGATGATGTAAAAATGTCATGTTCAGATATTTCATTTATGATTATGTAAAAAATAATCACAATTTCCATAGAAATTCTTAAAAATTTACCATTTTGCAAGACAATTTCTATTTACAACCCAGACACAAGTACAAACTGGTAATATCTAAATAAAAAAATTTAAAATGGAAGGTGGGACACAACAGGATACTTCTCATATAAGGCCCCCGATTTTTCGCGGAAAAATACGGAAAAAAACGGAATTGACGATTTTTTATGGAAAATTACGGAATTTGCGATTTCATATCGCGTCCACAAAAAAGTAAACACAGAACAAGATTTTTGCATTTTTAACGAAGCATAGACAAATTTATTCTCCACAAATCAAGGGCACTTGAGGACTTTTACATATCTGATTCGAGAACAGAAAATAGGTATAAAGGCTCCCACATTTTACATGACGTGAAACTATTATGCCTAACTGTTAGTTTTCATTCACCGATCACGTCGGAAGATTCCATGTATCGTGTCTTGTACTGGACTGTACTAAGTAGTGCTACATAGTATTAGTAGCCTATCCGCTCAGTTCTGCAAAAATACGTAACGTTACAGTATCTTAGTACTTCAAGGCCACTAAAATTTCCACTCAATTTACTTGGTGTACGCATCTCATGGGGCCCTATGAATATATTTTTTGTAAACTGTCTTGCCCAAAACTTACTGTACGTCCAGTTTAAAAAGATTCTTCAAATGAAACGCAAACCCGTTATATTCCCGTAATCAAAAAACTGTTGCAACTCCCTGGATAATTGCCGGTGGGGATGCATGAATTTACACGGGGCCGCTTCCCTTAGTTCATTCATGACCAACGCCCTATGTAACAGTGCGGGCAATACACTGTCCTTGCATTATGTATTGCACGCCGTACTCGGTGTACTACGAAGGTGAACTTCAACTTCGCAAGAAACTTTCTTGGGAAGTTATGACGCACTTGTTTTGGCAATTTACGTGTACGCAGCCGCGCGGGTTATGACAATTACAAAATGTAACGAATAGGAATGTGGGAAGTGGAATAATTTATGCAGGATAACGAGGCACATGTGTAAAAATGATATATGATAATTGATTTAGCACTGGAACTCGGAAAAACGTAGCGATGTCGTTGCATGTCGCCAGGCCTGTAGTATGGTTTGTAGACTATGCAGATGTATGGCGTTGATTGTCCGTGGCATGCACACCTCTTAGGTAATACTGTGTGAACTTTGACGCAACAATCGGATGATCGTTATCATTTGGAGACCTTTAAATTTTGCAAATCTTGTGAGTATCTGTGCTGATATTTTGTGCAGGAACTTAAAGTAATGTGTGTTTGGGGGAATTATTCAGTTATTTGCAGAAACCAGAAGTGTATTTTAGCCCCGTTTCCAGTTTTCCAAAATCGGTGGTGGTAATCCTTTAAGTGATAAAATTTTACCCATGCTATATTATTCCCAATTTATCTGACAGATGATCGGTCGCACAATAACTATAAACCAGGTTTGTAACTTGTAGGTGCGCATGCGGGACACTTGCAAGAGAAATTGCCATTTATATCTGAAGCGGAAATCTACGGAAAAGGGAAAGTTGAAAACGGAAAAAAACGGAAAATGAAAAGTGAAAAACGGAATTTACCATTTTGTGAAGCGGAAAATCGGGGGCCCTTCTCATACGTGATGTTTGTTTATGGAACAAAACATTTCACGATCAGTTTGAATACATGTGGAAGAAACAGTTTGTCTGCTTAAGAAAATGTCCCTACCACACACTAAACTAGAATCATCTGGCAAGTAACAGGTACCTGCTAGAATTCTGCGAAAGAAGATGTACAGCATTTATGTCAGGGTAGGAAAAATTCTGCCAAAATTGCCCTTTCATTTGTTTTACAAATTGTTGACTGAAATGACATATTGAAAATCAACTAGTAGACCTCAGTAATTCCAAAAGTAGAGCCCTTGTAAATACATTCTCAGTCTGACAAAGACTGAAAATAGTCTTGTTCCCTGTTAAGACAGAATTAAGTCCTACCATGACTTGTCTAAGCCTACATAATTTACTAAAACTGGAAGGTGATGTAAAACTAGAAAGATTGTTCTAAATATGAAAAATTCCTTCACATTTTACAGTACTGTAGAGTGGGAAAGGCCTTGTCAGTATTCATTTTATAATGTGAACAGTCCAGAAAAGGTAGGTTTAGGCATTATTTCTACTATCCTGTTAGGTGCAGAATAGTAAATATGTTGCAAATGTTTTTGCATCTGTTTTTGCTATTTTCGTTGCTTCTAGGTGAAGTTTTCTTTCACAGATGATATTTCTTTATCTTTTTTTCTTCCTTTCAGGTAAATGGATACGATTTACTGTTAGTCACTCATGACCATGCTGTAAAACTTTTACGCAAACAGAAAGATCAGATCCTAAGGTTAAAGGTCACAAGACAAGGAATGGCTTGGTAACCTTTACCGATATCCTCCGTGCCAAATATTTAGAAGAAAAGATTTTCAAATGCTGCTTATCTTTGTCTTCTCAACATCTTCCTTTGGGTTTGTGTAAGCTTCTCTTAAACACTAGTGTTCATTGGAAGAATAGTTCAGACCAGACCCAAATATATTTTTAATATTCTAAATCTGAAATAAATGTAAGCATTGTGGATTTTGTGGTGGTGAAACTTTCATTCAAGTTGAAATAATAAAGAAAATCTAAACATTGGTAGGTATTGTGAAGCTGTGACACCTCATCTACTTGCTTCAAGTACACTTTCGGTGGTTAATGTGGTATACGATAATTTCAGCTGCTAATATGTGAAGAGGGAGAGATAGGAATTGAGTGAAAGTTTCACCAGAATGCATGCATCAAGTTTCTCTTGGGGTTAACTAAATAAATTTGGGTTTGAACTATCCTTTTAAAGTCTGGTATTACCATATAAGGATATAGTGAATTATCAAAGCCAGTTAGGAGAAAAGTTGTGATTCTTGTGATTAGTGTCACACTGTTTTACATTAGATACTATGCCAGGTAATTGTTCTGAATTTGTTGCTTCCAAATGACAAGAACTAGCGTTGAATTTTCAGAATGCATAAGCTGGATCTAGTGGTAGATCTAATACAGTATCTGCCGTGTGGCTCTACTAGAATGAAAATTGGTCAATAATGTTATCATAATTTGAGAAGTTTTTAAACAAAAAGAAATCTCAGAAGTTGATAAAAGAATGAATATGTAAATAAAAAACTGGTGCTTTTTATTAAACAAACTTTGGTAAGCTGAAGGTTTCGTTTTCAGCAAAAATGAATTGTATTCATGCACTATAGTAGTCAGGTAACAGCTTTTGCAAAGATATTTTACTGCATTTCATGAACTGTGCTTGTAATTGTGTACTTTCTAATCTGTCACCTGCTGAAATGTATTCAGTCCCATATACCAATCTTTGACAAAGCTTTATTTTTATGTATTCTTTTTACAGTAAATTATTACGAAGATGAATCCTTTTAAAAGTGAGATTTTATAAACTTTATTACTGGCAGTAGTATGAGTTAAGCTGTTTTCAGCATAGTGGGGTAAAAATTGGCCTGTTTTACACTGCTGAAAATTATGTTAGAAGGTGCATGAATGCTATTATCTTTTTACCTGTTTTGTTTACCTCTTTTAACATAGAAGCTGCTATTTAATCTTCAAAATGTTTTATATTAAAGTAGAGAACTCCATCAAATTAGTAATGCAGACAAATTAATGGTCACTTTTTTGTGCAATATGGATGGAGAACCCTTCAAACACAGCAAAAGTTTGACTCTGAGAGAAAACATCACCTTAACAAATAATTTGCAGTTTTCCAGACACTTTATCAGTCTGTGAGAGTAAGACCACCTTCCTTAGAGCCATCCTTTTGACTTTTACCTACTGAATTAGTGCATTCCCTACATTGGAGTGGGTAGAATTGATGTGGTTTATTAGGCTTTTGAAAAGATGACACATTTCTTGATTGAAGTTAAAATTTCCTGGAGAAATCCCTAGCTTTGTTTTATGTTCAAGTTTCCATTATACAGAAAAAGCAATCATATATTGACATTGGACATGGAGATTGCAATTCAGTAGGACATTAAAAGTGTTTTTCGAAGCAAGTAAAGAATAAGTCCTACCATCTGCTTGGACTTTTCCTACCTTTCCCACACCTGTCAAGCTGCTAAACAACCCCTGCAAGTCAAAGCTGACCTCACTGTCTAAGGACAAGCTTATTCCCTAATAGCAAGTAGCAAAGGCATGTATACAACTTGTATTGGACTCAAGATACAGGTTTCTAAGATTAGGGAAATGTAGTTTACTTTTGTTTAAGGGAGTAAAGTTTAGAAATTTGACAAAAGTTTGTAGTTGATATAAAATTTGACAAGCACATAGCCAGAAAGTGCTTTTGAAATGATGATGCACAGTTCAGTGAAGGTAATAAGGGCAGAGGTTCTGTCTTGTCAAGCAATCACAGTTGAAATAATTTATAAATGCTTTTATTGTTTTTAAGGATATGCTAAGATTTTGTGCTCAAATTTGGATGCTTCTTATTCAAAATATCGTCTCAGAGAAAAAAGTTTAGGTTTGTCTTCAGGAAAGACCTTTTATCCTTTCACCCTGCTTGGATCAAGCTGCAATCATCAAGTTTCTGGACTTCACATCTTCTAAAATGCTGCCACCTATATACAAGTTTAATGTTAGTAGTGAACATCCCCTGTTAGATGTGTTATCCTTCCAGAATTTTCATAGCTTATGTCAGTCAATTGTTTGGCTATCTACCATCCTTTTCTGGTATGAAATTTAAGTAAAGATGTGCACATTGTAATAAAAGAAGTTTAGAAAAATAGATCTAACAAAAAAAAAAAAAAATTGAATAAAGAGTGTCTTCCCATGTCAGGTATACCAATTGCTTTGTATGCAAATTTTGGGAAACCAATCATCTTGAGTAAAATTTTTGCCTTGTCTTGGTAGAGTGAGCTATAAGAAAGATTGCTTTGTTTTCTTATTGTGTGGACTCAACTAATTGTTTGTTAATTGATTTACAGAAAAATAATATCACCTTGTAATTTATAGCTTCTGGCCTTCATCCCTTTTCTGAGATGGTGAAAAGGCATTTCCATTGTCATTTGCTATTTACTCTTAATTTAGTGGCAGCAGATTTTAAAAAGGTTGAAGGAATGGGGGGAGAGGGAGAGGGAGAGGTTGGGGCTGACAGATGGCAAGGTGCCAATGGAGCGGGCCCGGGGGACAGATGGCAAGATGCAATGCATAGTGTGAAAAGTGAAGGTGACAGTATAACTTTGCTTAAGTAAATAATATATGGGACTATTTAAAAACAGTGAACAGTGAAGTTGAACATTCTGTAAACATGGGAAGGTCTCCCTACATCCCTCCTCCCCAATTTCTGCTACCACTCTTCCTAAACTTGACTAAGTCAGTCATTTGTGAAGCCATAATAGCTAGTATTAACTTTTACAAACCCACATATCAGTATGTACCGTAACGTGTTACTTTGCTTGCAAATGATTTCACACCTTTACCCTGGAAGTAATAATTGTGTTGCCGGGTATCAAAGCCATTCATGGTGTGTGGTGCAAAATTACATTGTGACTGGGCGGGCAGGGTTTGTAGAAGATGTTGAAAATCATGTGAAATGTGTCACTTGACTAAGTCTGGACTTCAGTGGAACCAGACAGCTTCAAATTTTAATGACATCCTTTAATGTTATAATCACTGTTGTTACTTTTTTGTGTCAAGGCACAGCTATCTTTTGAGGTATATCCCAAGCAACCTTACATGAAAATGTAGTTTAATTGGTTCTTGTGGTAGGTCTGTTTATGGAATGGCATCATTTAAATTGAATTGAACTTTCTTGTTCTTGGAATCCATATGAGCAGAGAGAGCAGATTACGTTGCTGGTTTTTCTTTTAAGGTTTAGCATTGCCTTTGTATTATGAATATATACAAAGAGGATGCAGGTTTAGAATTTGTAGTTTAATATAATAATTGTGAAAATGGTTACAATTTTTTATTAGTGTTTAAAATGTTTGAAAGCCAATAAGGTGTGTGTGTTCAAGCATTGGAATTACTTGCAGTAAGAAAACAATGGTGCTGATGCCTGTTATTGCTAAATGAAAGGAGTTGGAAGTTGCAGGAAAATGCATCTAGCCAGTTTGTGGAAGTGGTCATTCCACAGTGCTGTGTTTCCAGTGACAGTTATCATTGCAATAAAACTGTCCTGCTACAGGCTCCCATGCCCTGTTTAAACCAGTAGGAAATGTATGAAAAGTACATCAAGTCTGAAGCTGTGTTAATGAAGTAATTAAATGGACAAATGAGTGTGTGGGTGTCTGCCAGCTTTTTATGGCTTCATGGGAATGACCCATTACCTGGACAATTTAGGAGAGCAACTGTTTCCACTTTTGAGAAAATTTCCAAACATGAATTTCAGCCTTTTAGCAGCCAGAATAGAGGTATGTCTATGAGGGCTTCATTGGATTTGGGGGTGGTTCAGCATGGATTGTATTAATGTACAACCCACAGCCAGTAGGCCTAACAACCACTGAAATCAGTCTCAGGATCCTGGTTGGAAAAAGTTGGGAAGCTGGGAGGCTCCTTCCCGGGAAATTTGGGTATTTGGAGGGAAATCTTGGTCACCGGAGGGAAATTTACACCTTTTATGAACATGAAAATATGGGAGGAATTGTGGAAATTTTGACTGTCTTCCCAGGAAATAAACATTTATTCCAGCCCTGCTCAGGATATAGTCACTCGATGAAAGGAAATACTTTGTTGAATCCTAGAGATTGATTTTGGAATCATAAAAACAGCAAGCATTTAGAAGTGATAAAGAATGATATTTTGAAGTTTTCAAACTTTATCAGGCAAAGCTTGGAACTATATGTTTTGTCAGTGGCAGGTTCAACTTTGCATTAAACTAGGCATGTTGAGATGATCATGCAGAGCTGTTCTTTCACTCTCCCCTTAATGCTTGTTATGCCTTGCTGTCCCCAGTCAAATTAAACACAGGCTTTCAAGTGACTCCCACTTTCTATTCTATGAACTTTCTTCATACATTTCGTAAGATTTTCTTGTAAATCCTTCATGCTACTTTTTCTTACTGTAACAATATTTTTTACCTAAAAGAAATTGATAATGTGGCATATTAAAATTATTGAAAAAGTTTTATATAAAGTATATGTGGAGTCCTACATTTGTCCTACTATTGGTCAACAAAGTCCTACTTTTGTCCAGTTTTATGTAGTTTTTGAATGAATTTCATCCTTTTCTATCTGGGTCAACTTGAAAGCTGCATTAAGGGGGTTGCAATGATGCAATGGTAGAACAGTGTTACTGCAACCAGGGAGATGTTATTGGAATGTAGATAGCACAGGAACTGTAATTTATGCTTATACGTTAAGACCTATTTAAGTGTGAAAAGATTACTAGGTAGCTGGTGACAGGCATGTAGCTACGGCGGGACCTCCCACCCACCGCCCCCCCCCCTGGATGTTTGCTAGGCCCCCATAAATTGTGTGTGGCCTAACAAAATGCTCAAGAATTAAGGACGGCAACAATGCCGTGACCCCCCATTTGATACCTAGGCCTCTAAAAATTTCATCCTAGCTATGCCTCTAGCTGGTGGTAAGCTTGCAATGACTTAGGTCCTTTATTTAATGCTTTCAGTTTGATTACCATGTCCAAGTGATAAATTCACCTCTAGTAATACTTTGACAAGGTAAAGAACAATGCTTTGATGTGAAGGTTGGTTTAGCCAGCATTTTACTGACAGGGTTTTTAAACCCAAAACGACTGTTAATTAGAAAATAGATCACTACAGATACACCTACCCCATCGGAACAGACCATATGAAAATGAGATAAAGAGACAGAAGCCTAGTTCTCTTACCTCATCCTGTAAAGTATCCTCAAGTTTTCTGACATAATCGGATATAAATCTGTGTTCAAAATTTCACATAAAATTAAGCCAGTGTCCTCTCTTTTGCAACACCAGAGAGAAAATATACTTATTTTTTACACGGCTGGCAATGCCATGGCAATGGATCAGTTCGCCATAGTTCTACTCACGATGTAGCAGACGACAAACCTCTTTGTGTTAGCTTTCTGATCCAACTTAGTTCTTATAGAAATCTCAAGAGCAAGAAAATTGAAAGATTACTATGTGGCCTTTAATGTGCAAACCTCACTTCAGAGGAAGTTTTGGCAAGCTATCTCCATTTGGGTACCAACTCCCTGCTGCAACCTTACCCATATACTCGAGGTTATAGTTTGCCTGCTCTGTGTTTAAACTGACTTGTATGCCCACTACAACCTTTTAATGGTGCTCCCATAGTGAACCCTCTTTTACCTTTTACCATGTGGCACCACATGGTACTGGGTACTAGAAGAGAAAAGTGGGACAGATTTTCCTTCTAAAAGATTGATCAAAATGCATTGTATCATTGGTAAAATGATTCATACATTTTATATCCTGCTGAGTTGTATGTCATGTATATGAATTTTATCATAGTGTTTATGGACACACTTTTATATGCTAACTTGGTGATACTTTGGTGGATGAGAAGTCACTATATGAAGATCTTGTTGAAAAGGGTTTTTAAACAAATTAAATGCAAACATTAGTTTCTTTATACCAGTAATCATTTAAGCCCCTGCAGACTAGTAGAATCATCTACATCTCTGACTTGAGTAGCAATCAGTTAATACTTTTTGGTGCAATTGCTCGAGCACATTCGTTCCCAAAAAATATTTATAGGAGGCCAGTGATAGGAAGGGGGTCCTTGGATATACTACCTTCGAGCAACTTGCAAGTACAAAGCTATATTTAGATTTCTAGAAATGCTTCTCTTTAGATCTAAATAGAGAGTATGGCTTCATCACTTTCTTAAATGTTTTGGGACCATGGGTGACATCTAGAAGTAGTAAGCACCAAAGAGGGTCTTTAGCTGAAAAACTTGGGAGAATTCAACCTACCTAGCAATCCAGTCTTTGAAGTAATGTTTTAACTAAGCCAACCAATTGAAAAAACAAGACATATGTCTAGACTAGTTGCGGTGCCTTGACAGTAGCAACTATTAGGCCTAGTGTTTCATGTTAATTATTTTTAGACTAGTGTATGACTGCTTAGTCACAAATGAATTATGACATAAATAATAGGCGGGGTGTATTTTCACCCCTAATTGGGTTACGACTTTGAAAAAATTATAACTGCATAGAACTCTGCATCGTAGAGACGGTTTCTCCGCATTTTATTTAAATTTGAGTCGGAAGTTTGTTACGATTTAAAATTGTTGCTTCACCCATTCTGAGACACTGGAAATTTTTAGAATAAGGTTGATATTTCACTTAACATGTCCTGAGAGTTATGGGTGGTGGGATGAATGAACATGTGAATTATGAGTAAAATTGTCAAAAGAGGGGGTGAATTATGGAAAATTTGCCTTGAAAAGTATTAAATTGTATCTAAATTTAGCTCCCTAACCCTACTGCCCACCCAAAGGCGCTTTAGTGTGGCGCTCAACTGATTTCGTCGGCAATGGGGAAAGTTTAAGTTCGTAGGTGATTTGACTGGCTTTACGAAGATGTTTTGAATATAACTGTTTACAAGCAGTATGTAAAGCAAGTGAGGAGAAATTTTTTTCCGAGTTTCATAGTTCAGTAACAAAAACATTGTCATATGATTGAAATAGGTGAGGGTCAGTTTTTCACCAACTTCCAACTAATTTCAAAACTACTAGCAATAACAAAAACCTCTAGCAATGCCAAATGAATTAATAAAATAACCACAAACAACCGAATAACTCCCTTTGTACAACACTCAGAATTGCAAAAACAATCATAACACTTTATCTGTTTATCTACACTGTGTCAACTCAATTCGATGGCGCTGTTCACAAAAATAACCTAACCGACCATGCTCAAATAAGCTGACTAGTGTGTGTAGAAAATTGTCTAAAAATAGACACCGACCACGCATTTACAGAAAGAAAAATCCCAATTACACCCCCTTAGAAAGGTCACAAGGTCCCCGAAAGTACCTTACCTAAAAGAATCCAACCACCCCTACAACTTGGACTACGTCGTATTTCGATACAACCAGCCGACTAGGAGGAGTTACGGTCCAAAGTCGCAATTTTGTGTCGACGACATAAGTTGCGTGTGCCTGCGTGGCAGGCACCGCAACTAAAAATGGATTTAAAAGCTGTGTTAGCCAGAATACTGGCTGTGAAAGATATTAACCTGTACTCGTAGCCTCTCCCAATACCACACCAATACCTAAAGGGGTTCAGAGAGTTCACGTGGGTCTGTAGACAACTGCTCATGTTTGGAAGGTTTAAAGTTTATGTCCAGAAGGGCACTTTGGGAGAGTTCCCCAGGATCCCTGTGCCCCTCCCCCCTCCCATGAAAATTCCTTGCTACAGGTCTTAGATACTAGTTAGTGATATATGTTCTATTTTTTTATCCTCTGTCCTGAAATAGTGTAAGTTTTTTTCATTGTCTTGTTCCTTATATTGAGAGTGTTTGTTCCTTACCATTACGTGTACAACCCTGTTAGCTTTTTTGATAAGCATCCCCGAATAAAACAGCTTTACTTGGGTGTCACATGACCAGACTCCGTATGTCTGCATACAGTGTGTACAAAAATCCCTAATGGGAATGCACACGTAATGTTAAAGGTTACATGAAGTCTTCCTGGAAACTTACCAGCATAGTGCATGTCCATAAAAGACTGAACAAAAAGCAATTGTATCTCATAGGAAAATTTGCAGTATCCTGTAGGTTTTATAAAACTTTTTAGAAACAGAATCATTTCAAATTCTAGTGCCTTGGCTTTGCCTATGATAATTTATGCAAATAACTTTAAAATATATTTTGCGGTTAACATGATTATTGCTGTGTGTTCGTGTTATCATTTTATCTCCATTTTCAAACCAGACGTTTGTGTGTCGTAAAAAGGTTTCTGCTAGCTTTCTGCCATATATAATACCACTTTTTGCATGCATTATGGGGGCCTCTGTTCAAGCCAAAGAAATTTACAGGTAGTATGTCACAGGAGCCAACAGGAATGGCATTTTGCTGAAATAAAAACAAAACCATAAAAGCTGCTGGATAACAGAGGATTTCTTGAGGATAACTAACATACAGTGGCAACAGAATTGCACCGAGTTTTGAAAATCAAAAGGGATTAGATGACAAACTGTATGGATTGCTGCAGGGTACTGGGACATGGAAAAACACCATCTATGATCAAAAGATAAAAATACCAGCACTTGAGAGTGAGTGCATATTAAGATTTACTATTAACAAGACATTATTTGGCAACACTCTTGAATTTGGCACAGTTATTGCCTATATATAGGGTGACGGTCAACCCATTCCTTTTAAGTGCTTGTACCCATACTGGACATCAAAAATTTGCCTGGTTGTCTCACATTAAAACTTGACAACCCTGCAAAATATTGAAAAAAGGAAATATCTAATTGTACCATCTTTAGCTTCAACTCGTGATCACAAATGTAACATTACACTAATTTACATTAAGTTAAAAAGAATGACTACTTTGACCAAAATTGCTCCGTGCACTCCACAATTTATTTGAAATTTGATACGAAATCTGAATAGTCACATGGAATTTTAAACTCTCATTTTCTACATTTAACCATACACAGCACAATAGTTACAAGTGTTCTTACCTAAAATTCTTTTAAATAGTTCAGCAAAACAGTATGTCTTGAGCCCTTCTTGAGTTGCGTAAGTTTGCATTAGTAAGTAAATATCTCTACTGTTACTGGAGAAACAACTCATTAGCAGGAAAATAAATCCCACAAGGATTTAAGGTACCAGCTCCTACCTATTTTGCTTGAGGCCAGTCAATTACAACAGAAATTATTCTCCTGGGGCATGAAACCTTTGAAATAAACAGTCCGACTGACGTTCGAATTGACCTTCAGCATTTTCAGTAGAAAACCATCATCGGCATGATGTCAAAAAAATTGAAATGATGATGGCATCACTTACTAAGCTGTACAAAACACTGGCAACTTAAACCTTCAAAGCATCACACCAGCAAAATTTGGAAGCTCTAACAGACCTTTTTTAAAGTTTGTTCTTTTAAACCAACGAAGTTATGGGAGTGGCCATGCCAGCATTTAACTTTGGCTTTGTCAATAGACCTTTTTTCAAATAGCAGTTACAAAGGACTGTGGGATAGTTTTTGTGTGCTTTTATTTTTGTCAATGGCATTTTACTCTGGATAAGAATGATGCAGACCAAAATGCTATCCCATAATCCCTTGTAATTGCTATTTGGAAAAGGGTCTATGGCAAAGCAATAGAATCCCCGGCACAAATAAACTCCATATAGTAGTCCAGGGATATGTTGTTTTGATTTGTTTGTAAAATTCAGTACAAATCTGCATCTTGAAACCAAGTCATACTCTAGAAAGGTACTCTGAATAGATGGGGCTGTATCATCACCCAAAACATGTTTAGAAATTGAATATCCCCATATCTCTCTTAACAACTGGTGGTTACACTCTGCCTGACATAAATAACAGTAAAAGCATCACAGTGATTGGTCAATGATGACTTGTTCAAAATCACTCAGTATAGCAGACAGCTCACACACAGTAGTGTGTTGATAGTATGGCCTTGAGCAATTTAACTCAGTACAGGCTACTGAAGCTTTGTAAGGAAGGAGCACTTGACAGGTAATAAATGTGAATTTGAAAAAAATGGAAAAATTTGATTATCAGATGATGTGCTAAAGAAAACTTCTTACTGTCTGGGCAAAACTGATTGCCCTTTAAAGTTTATTACTTTGGGACTGACCATGGGTAGTGTAACACTTCCTATAAAGCAACCTTATGCTAAGTTGTGAAGCAAACCTTAAAGACAGACAGTCATCACCCCAAAGTATATTTTTAGTGTATGTATATCAAAATTCTCAGTTGGTGACTGCTCTTTGATTGACATCAAAGTTTGAAAATTTGAAAGATGCAGAGTAGCTCACATTCCATACAAGGCAGAGAGAGTACTTTTATTACATTTTATAGCCTTGTATGCTCACCAGGACATGGCCTTAAGCAATAAAACAGGTTTATTCTTGCACAAGGAAGAGCCTCATACAGTTATGGGAGGAGCTAGAAGATGCATAGTTGGGAGAATTGGAACTGTCTGGGATCATGAAAATTCCCCTTTAAATCTTTATCACATTTTACAGAGATTTCTTCCAGATTTTCACATGGACAACAGAAAACTCTTATTTCACTTTTTTCTGAACATAGACACTTCAAAGTTAGCCATGATGTAGGGCAAATTTCTTGATGTATGGTAATCATGCTTACATAACTGCACCAACATACAGTTAATTATCATAATTATCATTACCAATGGTTGATTTGCATGTTACCATGACTACACGATGGGTGTCCTCCCTAAATGACCTGGATAATGGTGATCATTTTGCATTAAGAATCGATGAATTACCTGCTCATGTTCACATCTGCAGTAAACACCCCCACTGTCCTTTTTTACTCAAGACAAATTTAAATGTCACAGCTGCTTCAGTAATAAGTTCTTATGACATTTTTCTCTGATATTACCATACACACCTGCACTGACATTAAACATGTTACATTTTAAACAAAGCAACAGGGGTCTTTGTGTAAATTTTCCTTTTCAGAAGACGAAAAATACCGGCAAAATGTGAAGATGAGCCAACAACATAAGTGAATTGTGCAAATACATAAAGTGAATATACTTGACTGGTGCATGGTAACTTGGTAGTAATGGTACCAGCTGTGACCTTTAAATTGTAACAAAGGAGTACAAAGTTCACTTACAACCAGGGTGTGGATGCCAACAGCAGACAGGACTTTACAGCTTCATCTAAATAGCTATCTTCATTCTCTTTTCTTTTCTTTTTGTGTTAAAAATCTGGAGGGGAAGGAGGGGGAATCGCCTTTCTAATAGTGGTGTTTGGAAAAAACCTATCTTTACATGTTATTTCAAAATCAACCTGTTCATAAGGCAAAATGATAGAATATATCTGCATACGTCTTCTGATTATTTTTGAAAATTTCCCCTAAGATTCCCTTAGGATTCTTATACATTTCACATCAATTTACTGGGGTTCACAATTTACCATAGTGCATACCAAACTAGAAAAAAAATCCACTGTTTCCATTATCTATTATACACCTTTTATTGACTTGACATAACAGGCTAGCAAGCTTACTTTGTAACTAACAAGGTTTCAAAAGGTGTGCTATTGAATGACTAGAAAGTACTAGTCAATTTTTCATCAGAGAAGAGACCTTCTGAATTTCTAGAGTTAGAGTTAGATGAGGCTTTACAGCTCAGTTTTTAACTAGTTGGTTTAAGTCGGACCGGCCACGGCCTTTTTTCCAGTTGTGGCTCACTGGTTTGTTTTCCCTACTCCATTGCTTGTGCTTAGCACCAAGCACAATGGCAGTAGGTTCCATTTTAAGGTCAGGAGTCAAAACCTAGACCTTCCAGCTGCAAGTCTGATGCTCTAACCACTTGACCATGCAGTCAGCTCTGGATTTCTAGAAGAAATTTCCTTCACAGATAACTTACGTATTCATCATTTTTGCAAGGACAGAATATATATGAGAGGGGGAATCAGGAGGGGTCACAGACCCATGTACTCTTTTCAAAATATGATAAACGATGATTTTCAACCAAAGTTCATCCTTTTTCTCATTATTCAGTGGAGGGGAGGTCTGAAGAGAAAGTTGTATGCTTGTGAAAAAGAAAAAATTGACTCCTTGGCTGAAACATTATATCACAATGACTTCCACCTCTATTCAGTAGTATAGGTAAGGTGGGAACTTATGGGGTGCTAGTCCACCTTAAATTTCTCCCCCTTAGGAGCCCCCCCACCACCACCACCACCAATGGAAAAATGAAGAGTGACAAAATATATACCAATTACACATTTGAAGCCCACCCAATGAAATGTTAAAGCCCCTATAAATATTTTGGGGGATACACCACTGACTCTATTGGTTGCCTGCAATTTTCCTCTCAAAGATTTAAGTTAGCAAAGGTCCTTACATTTTCTTTCCATTTGCTTTTTCACCATCCTGCCCTCTAGTTTCAAAATCACTTTTGCTGACATATATACAATCTATTGACCTACATTTTCCGACTGGACCATTTTCAAACAATGCAATCTGAACTTTTCTTTCAAGTATCTCCCTGAAGTTAGAGAAACTTGTTGAAAGTATTCTATAAAGTTTTACTTCAGATTGTTAAGTGACATGGGCAGGGAGACGAGAACTGTTGTAGTCTGATCTAGACTAATAATAAATGGTAAGAAGGGCTTTTGAGGAAAGAATTGTACCTTTTTGACTTTGATAAAAAAGCAAAAGGGCATCCAATGTCACAACTTGTAAAGTGAAATAACCCATTTTTGTTCAATGTAAGGTAAGACAGGGTCTAGGATGACAATGCAACTATTTTAAAATGAATTCCTCTACAACTTTATCACTTAAAAGTACAGTAAGATAACATTGTAAGGAAAATATCTACTTTGTGCTTGAAATGATCACATATGTAAATTGACGTAATTAACTTGTTTGGACTAATTGTAAGCACTGTTTTAAATTCTGCCTCATCCTAGCAATGAAATAGGTAAAATTGGAGCTTCCAAGTGTCCTTTCCAAGAAATACCTATCTGTGGGCTGATCTTTTAACTTATGCTGTTGTTTTACAGCCTTCAAAACCTTCTAAAAGGTTTAACATTTGTATAGGCATGGAGTATGATATCCTCTCTTATTAACTTAAACATGGTCCCTTCAAGGAACATGTTTTTACAAATACAATATCCTGTGTCTGTTGCTCACTTATCCAAATTTTGTCTGCCCCAAGAAGAAAAGTTAAGGACAATGGCTCCATGATATGAACAGTATTTCATTTCTTGTGACTTAAAGAGCTTTCTGATATATCAGGCACACTGCATCCTTACTTCACCTTTGATGTCAAAAAGACCTAAAAGAACATTAATATGGCTCAAAGCAATGTCCAAAATTTATGAAAATTGAAGGAAAATTCCTCTTCCTTATTCCTCCTTTCTATAGTAAGTTCTTCTGCCATTTTCTATTGGATAAAGAAAATAACCCCCAGGATAAAACTGTCTATAATAAAATAGGAATGTTGACATTTTATGTGAGTGCTTGCTTTTGCTTTTCATCTTATACAAGAAAGTGTTGAAAAAATAAACCAAAAATGTTACATATTCAAGTGATCAACACATCACAGAAACCATATGAGGACTTCCACCATAAAATTAGTCAAGGGTAAACACGAAACATGCACCCAACAGGAGAATGTTCGTATCTCGGTAGAAGAGGTCCGTATGACTTCTAAATCAACTCTGTACTGACACTAAAATGTTCAAAAGATGTTCTTAAAACTTTACACTCAAAGAAAAACTTATAAAGCTGTAACATACAAATCCTGAATACTTTCAGTTACAAATGAGAAGAGTGAGGAAAACTGTGAACAATTATGTACATCTATGTACAAAGGAATAAGAGAAAAAGAAATAAATATATTCCAAAGTGCTTTCACAAATGTAAGCATATGAGAAGTTGGCATATCTGAGTGTTAAATACAGTAATGGCATCTTTCTTATTTTTTCCTTTTACAACACTGTCTATTAACAAGCATATCTGAGTAATTGTTTAAATATTCATAGCCAGTTCTATGAACTTGTCGCTAAGCTTATATCACAAAATAAAAAGTACATACATCCTCTTCCAAATTATTTCAATTACAACAGAGTGCAACTGACTTATCATTTGAAAAATGAAAAAGCAGAACAGTGTGTCTGTGATTCAAGCTCACAATAACAACTTTTGTATTTACTATGACACCATATGAAAGGGTAGGGGTAGAAGATAAGGAGGGGAGATGTGCTCACCCTTCTCTCCAGAATCTGAAAAGTTGAAACACCCACTAGATCCACACTTTTGTATCCCCCTCTCCACCTTATGTGTTTAATGCAAAGATTTGAATATATGGTGAAAAACTTCATCACAAAACACAAACAAGTGGTG
Organism: Holothuria leucospilota; assembly: GCA_029531755.1. Taxonomy (NCBI): domain Eukaryota; kingdom Metazoa; phylum Echinodermata; class Holothuroidea; order Aspidochirotida; family Holothuriidae; genus Holothuria; species Holothuria leucospilota. The sequence continues at coordinate 14,220,711 of CM055966.1, read as the reverse complement.
CAGTGGTTTAAAATATTTTTCACAAAAAAATTGAATAAATACACAGACTTTTTTTAATCAAGGCAGACCAATGAATGTCATCTGTTTGGTCAACAACTGACACCAGTTTCTGTAATAAACTGTTACTCTCACTGATATTAGGACAGCTTAACAGAATTAAGTTAAAAGGAAAATATATTTTGTATGTCCTTGTTCTGAAACTATTTCCCTATGATATATTTAACATGTGGTATACACATATGCATATTCTTTTCATGTCTATTATATAAAGCACTTCTTTTGTTAACAGGTAAACTTTATTTTATGTACAATGGAAAATGGCAAGAAAACATTCTGTATAAGCAAGGTGTATTTTAAATTATTAATCGTAAGTGGCTGTAATATCTTATGAAGATGCACACAGAATCAAAGAATGTGACGATAACCAACCAGTCTGAAACATTCAACATTTATATCTATATAATGGAAAGAGATAAATCTGCCCTACTTCAAATCATCCCTGCCCAACCCACCAGCCCAGCCACTTCCTCAGCCCCCCCCCCCCCCTTGCTATGCCACAGTTTCTCCCAATATGGAAGAATCATTCAAGGCCTTACACACTCATAAAATGCAGCTTTTTGGTATGATAAGGTGTGAAGGAGGGAGGAATCATTTTAGGCTTCTGCAATGACCAGGTAAATTCCCAAATACTAGACTCTCCCCTGTTTCCCCCCTCCCCCTCCCCAAACCCTTTATTTTTATGACCCTTCCATTCCCCCTTTCCCTCTATTTTCAGTAATGTTCCCCTGTATTACTTTGTATCACATAAATAGCGACTATTTAATCTCAAGAACCCCACCCATCTCCCCAGTCCCCTATGCATATCATACCAACTTTACCATGGGATAAACTAAAGTAAAAATGTAAACTAGATGTACTAATTTCATGCTTAAAGCAAACCTGTCACTTTTCATACATAACCAGTGATGATTTTCAATAATATATAAAATGCTTTAAGATGCTTTGAAATAGTTTTAATGCAGCAGTTATTCCATGGGCACAAACATTCAGTTTGAAAATCTATGGTCTGAAATTAATTCTGGAATGCAAAATTTGTGGAGAATGTTACATTTCATTTCAGTTATCTACAATCAAGGTTTCTATATTTTATGGTGAGACAAAACTACAACTTTTCATCAACAAAAAGAACATCTGTTCACTGTGTAAACATATAAATTCTAGTTTAAAAAAATATTCAACCGGCAGAATTTTTCAAAGTTTCAACAAACATTGCTAAATAACAGCACTTTATCTGTCTTCTGCTTTTTGCTCACAATTTTGCTATCGATCTTACAAACCCTGGAATGGTAAAGAAAACCAAAGCTTACACAGAATTTGAGAGGTATGGCAAAGCCATACCAATGGTATGGGCTTTCACACAATGCCAGCATATTTTGGTAGTGGCATTATCCCAGTATTACTGCCCAACCTCTTTCTCAATAGTCTAAACATCTTAGTTCACATATTCCTACACACACCTTTGGTGCACATCCACTGAGGCCTACATCAATCCAAAGTTGAGGTAGCTTGCCAACTATCCTATTAAGGTTTCTCATAGACATTGCATGTTAGTAGCAAAATCCCTGTTGGTCAGACGTTTTTTTCTGTCAAGCATTGGGAATATAATAATATCTAGGGCCCTGTTTTGTGGGGATACTGTAAACACTATTACTGTGCATGTTCTGTGCCCAGCAGCGAGACAACGTAAAACACCCAGTTGTCACATGCAACATCTCTATATACCAGACCTAAAATATCCACCATAAGTATAACACACTGAATTGTAGGGTATGATCCATGTTCTCATGTACAAGTCATTGAATCATGTCAAAATGCACACAGTTAACATAACCAAAGACTTGGTGTACAGTTTTCCACTTGACGTCAACACGCATGATCCTGTGCACTATTTCAACAAATTTTTCCCTCTAAAAAATACCAACATATTAGATTTCATCCTACATGAACAACTTTTGTTCCATGCAGTACTAAAGGACCATGAAAACTATCACCTGATGCAGCCTGCAATATTAACTACTGCAATTATAATGAGCAAAAAGCAGAAGAAAAATATTACTTCATTCCAAAATGACTATCTCACTGTTTTATCTTCGACAAAGTAACCCTCAAATTATGTAAATAAGGAACATGAATTCAAATTATGCACATATCCAACAAAATTCCACTCAAATTCAAGCTACAAAATGTGAATAAAAGTGATTTCATGCAGATAACTCTTATATCAGCTGATCTGTGGGACGATTGTCTGAATCCATCCAGTATAATGACAAAATAAGCCACTAGATTTTTTGGAATTTTAAAAATAAATCCTGAGATTTTAGAGGATGACTTGCCTATCTGCTACTTACAAGCAGTTCAACAATTTCTGCATACTTGTTGCAATTTCGACAGAACTACTGTTTTGCCCTAAACGACTTTTATTTCTGATTTCTGTACATTGATAGTATTTACAAGGTGCAAGTTCAACACCAAAATAATTTTAATGAATACAAGTAGCTATTCACTTAATTTTTTTTAAAATATACTCTTGTGAAATTTTTTATTAAAAAGAATTTCTTTAAATACCATGATTAATATACTCTAATAAAATGTTAAAGTGCAATAGCAGTACAAACTAAGGCATACAAGGTGCTGGAAGGGTGGAATACTGTGTACCAATTGGACGGCAACAATTAAAAGACACATTCTGTAAACTAGCAGTGGCCAAAACATATAACATCTATTTTAAAAAAATTTCCAATGAAATTCCTTTAAACACTTTATGATTTCAAACATGTATGGCACAGACATATCTATAAACAATGCCAGCTTTGCAGATTTGGTCGGACGGTTGTATTTCATAAATGATATCTTCAAAAGTTAGTTTGGGATGCCTGAATCTTTTTTCTCATTACTCATAAAAGACCTTATAATCACAGGTGGACGAACCAATTCTTCCAGTCCACATTTAATGCCATTACGAACTCATGGCTGTTGTTGGTACAAATGTTACATACCAAAACTACACTTGTGCAGGGCTTGACAATAGCCTAGCCTAGCACCACAAACTGGGTCTGAGAGAAGGGCTCTGATAAAATTTTACTACTGCCTTATACACCCTTTCCATCATTTTCCATCCTTTTTGAGGGCTACCATGACAATCATCAAAGAAATGATGACTTCCCATTAGGGTGACCATTTCCAATTTTCCCAAAAGGAGAACATGACCATCTTCAGCCATGTAAGGTCACTGCCACACAATAGCATTGTGTACACAGATAATGCGATACATGCCCACCAGGCTACACATCGTAGGCTTTAGCTTATCAAATTGAATGCCTGTGCAGGATAATAATATGGTTGCCTGCAAATGTGACAGATGAGTACTGCTCAAATTTTCAGTAATATCACATTCTTTTCCCTTTTTTCAATGTATTGTATGGAACAGGAATGAATTTATTCCTGATTGGATCTTTTTATTTGAAATTTATAAGATTTGTCATTGTGACCTCAAAGGCCTCCACAATTGAGGACAAATTAATGTCCTGTTTCAAGTCATACCAGACAAAGTATAGGCTACCCCAAAGCCAGACAATCTGGCGAAAAGCAGGCATCTGAACACCCTATTTGCCATTTGTGCTGTAGCTCAAAAGAACAGCTTCGGCTCAAATTTATTCTTGATAAATTAGAGGGGTACTAAATATTAGTATCTGGTAAAAATTTGCACACCACTACTATTTGCAGTTATTGAGATATTAACAGAAAGAGTTATCATAGCTGCAACCCAAAGTGAATGTGGTGCAAGCAGATGTGATATTGTAACCTGACATTGACAATAAATGTTTCATTCTTCTTTGAACTGTAACAATATTTTTCCTCCATTATCTCAAATTTCATAATGTGAATGCAAGATTGCATGAAAATTTTTCAAGTTTTACATGCCTCATGTTGAAATCACATCTCTTTCTATTTCAAAGTCCAAACGATTGAATTAAAAGAAAAAGGCATTGATCATCAATGTGAAGATGACATCACTCCTTCTTGCTTCAAGTTCACTTAGGATTACAAATAAAACGACTTCATCTGTGAATACCTCAAGAGCCACACATAGGAAAGAACGAAAATTTCACCAGAATGCTTAGAGTTAGTTCCTTTTTCACATATAAAAGTGATTTTTGCTAACACATTTCCCTTATGTCAAGCCCTGCTTGTGGAATCAGTCAAATCTGCCAGCTTTACAAACACACCAACAAAGCCCAGACCATCCTGCATATCAACAGTACCGACTGTGAACTGATCAGAGAACTAGTAGTCCCCTTGATGAATGTTCAGAGTAAACAGTTTCTCTTGGCTACAAACATGAAAACCCATAGAGGGAGACTGACTGGTATACCAGCTCACCAACAAAATGGATAATTACAGAGTGAGGCCATGCCTACTTGTGGCATTATTTAGAAATAGGGCCAAGAATTCATTCCAGGACCTATTTCATAAAATCAAAGTTACCCATTTTGTTTCAAAGATAGTAAATTGATTTTGACCTTCCATTAAACTGAAAACAATATGTCCCCTTTGACCCAACAATATTGGAGAACGGAAAAGGTTTCTGACAGGTAATTATAAGTTTAACATGGTGAAGGTATTACTGACCGCATTCAGGCAAGTTACTGAAACGACTGAAACAACAGAGTCAAATCTTAATGTCACAGTACTTGCCAAACTCACAAATTTCATTCTTTTTCAGAGCTATTGTTATGCAAAAACTTGCAAACAACAAAAAGAAATAATTAAACCATTGTTCTGATAGTCATAAAAATTTGCAGCATTAACTAAAAGGTTTCTAATGGTAACCCTGAAGCATGTAATCAGTGACAAATTAGGTGCAGCAAGAGAAGCCTTAAAAAGGCAGCGTTTTCAAAAGCCACAACGAAAACTGTGACCTACCTGCTACCGTACCTACTTCCTACGTCACAAATTAATGTAAGAGGGAAACTGCAAGCAGGAAGGAGAATTACATAGGAGGAAAGGGGAAGTGACAAAGGCTTCAAAACTGAGTCCATGCATTACTATGGAACTGTGATATGAAGATTTATCATATTTCAATGCAAAAGATCAAAATTTTTTGTGAAACTTTCCTCTACATTTTAAAAAGAAAATGTCACTTCTGCATTGCATTACACAATTAATCACCCTTTACAAGAAGGATTTAAGCTAAAATTCAGTTTTAGATGTGATTTGATACCACAGAGGTGTGCTTAAACTAGATACTGGTGAAATTTGCATTCAATTCTTCCTTGTGGTTTTTGAGATATAAGTAGATGAAGTTGTCATATTTTGTAAGCCACAATAAACTTTAAGCAAACACCTGTGACATCATAACCTCTAATTTATCACAGGTTTGTTTTATCTAGACTTAACAACCAGCCACCACTAGCACAATCTCAAGCTTTCAAAATGTGAATGCACCACAGGCATGGCAATTCTGCACTCTACATTCACTACTGGGAATTCATATTCCTGTTTAAATGAAGGTCAAAACAACAGACTGAAAAACAAAGAAAAATACGCATTGCTCATCAATGTGAGAATATGACATTGTTCTTTCTTGCTTTCAAGGGAGGAAGCAGTCACCCCAACTTATTTTCAAAAATCTGCTAAATTTTACAGATCTCTGCTTATTTTCCTCACGAGTATTTTCTGTATACTAACACAGTATATGGAAGGTAAACCAAGGAGTTATTCTGCATAAATTTAGCAAATAAGTAACAAAAATATTGCCACATAATTGAAAGGAGCTATTCCTGAATCAGGATGCCGGGGTACACTAATTCAAATTGGGGGACTGCATATTCCCTTTATTCTTTTTAGGTTACAAATGTAGTAACTTCCTTTGCTAGTATCTCAAAAACCATCCATCAGAATCAAGCGAAAACTTTCATTCTTATGGACAGACTTACTTCTTTTCAAATATCCTAAATTTATTTTTAAGTAACCCTACTTTTTTAGGGTAATGACCACATGTTAGTCAATGGGTTGAAAAACAATTTCTGTTATAAAACTGAAATCATCCCTGGATCATTGCTAGCTGCATGCAGTAAAGATAATATTTCAGAGATGAGAGGAATCTATCACTGAGATTAGCGAAATAGACTTATTATTCCAGGGTATCGTTCTGTCCTCCTTCACATCAACTGCTCCTGGAAGTAGAGGAATGCCTCTTGACAGCCAGGCATGCTGTGCTTTAGAGACTGGTCATATGGCTTGACTAGTTTACGATGCCCCCTCTGCATAAATTGCTGAGAGTTGACTCGGGCAACGGTCAACAGCATTCATCTGGAGAAGGTTGTTATCCTCTAAGCTATGTCCTGTACTCATTACAGCTGACCCTGAAACAGGTTGCTGATGGCCACCTGTAACAGAAAAATATTTCAAAATTAGAAGTTTTAATTAATGAAAAACAAAAATAAAACCTTGCAAATCATTATACAGATAAAAGAGTAGCAAAAGTATTAAAAATCCTTAGAGGCACACTAGCATCACCACAAAATATTTTCTTTTATAACTGTAAGAAAAATAATTACAATCTCATTTACTGCTGCCCATTTGACGTAGAAGTAACAAAAAATTAAAAATAGTTGCAGTTCCATCAAATCCATCATATAATGACCTTTTTACAAGAAAATCACTTTTTGCACTTACATCATGACGCATGAACTACACATTCAAATTTGTGACGTGGCAAGAGGGACTCATGAAACGTATGTTATGCTATCCTTTATTAGTTCAACCTTCATTTCAAGGACAGTTGTAACGTTGGCATGCCCCAAGATGTTAAAATTTAGAAGTAACTATTTGCTACTTTGAAAATGCCGACATAAAACACCAAACTATACACTACCTGGTAAGTAATTAACAGATAATTTATAAAGAATTAACAAAAGAAATGCAGACACTGTGCCAACACTACATATCATAATTTTTACACAGCTAATGTGAAATCTCAGAAATGGTCAAACTTTGAAGAGGTGTATCTTTAGAACACTAAAAGACATTGAAATTATTCCAATGCATTTTTTTAATCAGGGAATCTTGATCTGACATTGTTGAGTGAAACAACTTTTTAGGTTACATGTCCAGATACCTTTAATAGATACTTTGTTACCCTGTTCACTCCTGTGTTACAGGAGAAAGATCACCCTCTGTCAGAGGGTACCCTCTCGCCAGGACCGTATTATAGGTATTACACATGTAAACAAGAGGTAAGGGAGGGGGGGGGGGCAATATAAATGGCTTACATGGTGTGATTTGTCACTCTGTAATGTTGTGTAAGTTTTGGTCATTATGAGTATGTAACTATGGCAAAAGACAGAAATTTGGAATGGAAATAAAAATGTTGGGAAGAGACTGGAGTGCCTTAAAACACGAGTGAAACTAGAGCACCAACAGTGCAGAAGCTCATACTTTTGATGATTGTTGTCATATGGTGTTTATTATTTGTGGTGGGGGTGGGGTGGCATGATAGTGAAATTGTCATAAGACTTAATTGAATTGATTCTGATGAACAAAGAGTGTTGGCACTAGTTGAGTAGCTGGAACTGGTGGGGAAATAAGAAGCATTTTGGAGAACTTTTAAAAATGGGCTTAGGCTTTAAATGTGGAGTAGATCTGCAGAATCTCTTAGGAAGTTTTAGTAGGCATAGTGTAGCCTGGTGTCAACTGGGATATTATTTTGACAAATAGGGGAGCTTTTGCATTGTGTATCTGTAATGGAGTGGACTACAAATGAATACATACAAACAACATTGAGAATTATATTTGTAGCTTGTAGCGTAAATGCCTACAACATGGAAGTAACCACCATCTCCCTGTTGGCATCGTTTGCATTTCTGTGCTTTGCTTTCCGCCGGATGCGAATTCGGAGGAATGAATTGAACCGTCGAAGAAGAAAATATAGGGAAACTGCCGTAAAACAACAACTGCTGCTTAGGAAAAACTTCAGTCGACAAGTTAATATGAATGGTCAAGTGCGGCACATTGTCATGCTGATGCTCACGAGCAAGCGAAATGCAAGAGCAAGATCAGTACGGATGAGGCTGCGTACATCGGCAGTGTTTGAAACAATGTGGGCAAATTTCAACGATTAGGAATGGAAGGAGAACTTTCGGGTGGATC